>VZTN01034412.1:123699-137993 GCA_013400515.1 Erpornis zantholeuca | reverse complement strand
CGGCCGTGAGCGGCACTGCAGCGCAGGGAAAGGCCTGAGAGCCCAGAGAGGCTGCACTGGGGCCTGCTCTGTTTGGTGTCACTGCCAGGGTTACTGCTGTTTGTTTGCCTTGTTAAATATATATATATTTATACAATATATATATATATATTAGTAGAGAACTATTATTCCTAGTCCTCATATCTTTGCCTGAAAGCCCTTAATTTCAAAATTATAATAATTCTGAGGGGAGGGAGTTGCATCTTCCATTCCAAAGGAGGCTCCTGCCTTCCTTAGCAGACGCCTGTCATTCAAACCAAGAGAGAAGGACATATCATGTGTTCTCATCATGCACCTCAAAAGGCAGCCACCTTTGGATCAGGTTGTGGATACTCAACACCAAAACTGGTCACCCCCAGTCATCACTCCACCGTCGATAACCTGTTGATCTCAGGTAATAAACATTCACTAGTCAGAAGCTACTACAAAAGGTCTTGTCCTAAGTAGGGCAAATGTGAAAATTCCTTATAAAGAACTACTGGAGCTGCAGCAGGGAAGGCACCAGGGCTTCTCCTCTACTTGCTCCACCCCAGCCATGTACTTTTCATCTTTGCCTGAGGACCAGGCACCCTGTGACTTATTAGGGCTTGCAGGATGTCCCCGAGATCCTTCCGTTGCTAGAGAGAGCATATTAAAAATGGCTTTCATTTTTTCAATTTTAATCTGTGTCAGAAAAAAAATCATTATGACACAGTATTAAGATCTTTAATAAAGACATTGAAACCAAAATTTAACACGTGCTACTGCTTCTTCCATAGTCATATTTTTCTAGATATACACACGTAATTAGCCAATTGTAAAATGGATATAGAAACACTGTATTAAGTGATGACATAATTAAAAACATCTTGAGAGATATTGTATGTATGCAAAACATAGCATGAGGGCAGTCACGAAAACACTCTCTGTGTCACAGAAATGAAGCAATTAAAGAGATTTAAAATCTAGTGCCACAACTACAAGGATTCTTGGTTATCCATTTCCATCTTCCTAGCTACAAGGCAGAAATGAAAGCAAAAATGTAATTCATTTTATTTAAGGCTCATTTGCTTGGGTGTAAAAATAAAATTTACAAAATGAAGTATAAGGAAAGAGTTCTCCTCTTTAACTGCTAGAATCACCAACATCCTCCCAAAATCTTAGACTAAAGTAAGGGAGATAACTTAGTTTGCTTTGGACACTTTTTTTCCTATTATTAAGAAAGGCTTGACAGGAGAACTCTATATGCAAAAGGAAGATTTTAAGCATAATGGGTAATTTCCTCTTCTGTTTACACCTCTCCTGATACTGAAAAAGATAAATGCAAAAATAGACTTGATCCTATTTCCTTCTCACATTGAAGAATATATTTGTTATTGTTCTCACTGTTAAGGCTGAGAAGGACACACAGCTGGTCTAAAAGAAACATTCATTAGTTGTACCAATGCCAACCAATTCTGAAACATGAGGCTATGTCTTACTTAGCACTTTTTGGTTAGACCTACTATCTCATATCAACTGGATTTCACAACTTTAGAAGATTCCTTTAACTTGCTAATCTCCCAACATCTGTTATAAGATTTTCTAGTCCAAAAATGAAAATATTCTCTTAGTTTGCTTAATAACATTACGTGCAAACAGAACAACCTTAACACCAAGGTGCAATTACACTTGTCATATTTGCAAATGTCACTAGGCAAATATATTGACCAGCATATTGCTCCCAGTTATCATATATTAAAAATCACATTCACACATTCATGCTAAGAAACACTACATGAAAAGGAGAGCAAGTGAAACAAAAATAATTTTTAAACCCCCCATATCCTAGGAATGTCTCCAAAACCAGTATCTGTCAGTACAGAGTAAAGCAAACACATCAGATTTACCACTGGCAAACTAGAAAAATGTATTTAAACTCAAGTTTAGAAGAGCTGCATTTTTATTAGCCTGTCATATTGAAAGCATCTGATTTCATACTTTAAATTGAAAATATTTGAATATCTGTTAGCTTTGGACATGACAAAAGCAATTTGGATGAAATCAACTTAGTCATATAATGCACTGTTTCAAATGTGATGTTGAGGCATTGACGACTTTTATTATCAGTCTTTATTTAAAAGCAAGATACTAAAGCATTTACCAGTGAAACCAAATCCTGATTTTTATTAGCAGTGAAGGTAAGTATATCATTACTTTGTTTCAAGGGTTAACCAGTACTTCAGCAGTGACTTAGGGCATGAATGAACTTAAAATTTAGAGATATTTCCTCAGCTAAGCAAAATCACCACAGCAGCAAAATGGAAATATCTGAAAGTATGCTACTCTCTTAAGTGCTTTAAAAATTGACAGGTTCTCAAATATCCAACCTCTGCTGCAAAGGTAGATGATTTTAAAAGGTCCAGTGAAAACTATTTAAAGCTAAACCTCTTCCTCTATAAGTGATTGTAAAGTGTATGGTAATAAAATCTTCATTACTTTAATCTGACAAATTAAAAGGAGGCTGTAGCAGAAATAATGCAAGCTACTTTAAAATTGCAGATTTCTCATTGTCATAACTTTCTGATATTGAGATATATAAACAGTCTGAAAAAGATGCTTACGTGAAATACAGTGAACTCATTCATCTGTAAGGCTACTTATGAAATGCTGCTTGGCAACAAGAAGTGACAAAATGGAAAAATATAAATTCCTTCAGCTGTATGATATGTACTGAATCTGGACAAAAGGTGCAAACTAACTAATCTCATTTTCCTTTCAAAAAAAAAAAGAAGGGAACAATTTAATAGATAAACACTTGATTTGTAGATCTATTAGATTGAATAGGTTAAATCAATAATTTAGAGAATTGCCTTCATGTGTTTAGCACTTTCCTGATGTGTTCATAAGGCAGGAATTGTCATAGCCAGATGACTTTACCATTGCTAAATCCAAAAGAACAAAATAAGACAATTTTTTTTCTAACCATTGCAGACTAATTACTACCCAGCAGAAATAACCTACACCTTGAACACCAAACTGCTATGTTTCTCAATACAGAACAAAAGATCTGCAAATGCCAGCAAGACTACATTGCTTATGTCTACTTTATTCTTACTCTTTTTTTATGCAAGGTCATCCCAGCAGGAAATGAAAAACAGCCATCAGCATAGTAAAAACATTCAAACAGAGCAGAGCATGAAAATTAGACAAAAGAGGTTATATTATCAAGTCAGTGGAGTAACTGGATGTTGTCAATGGCACTTTAATGCTGCTTTAACTACTGCCCTGTGAAAAAATGTGTCACTTTGTTGAACAAACAAAGACACAGCTACCACTTAAAAAAAATAAAACCAAACCCTACTTGCAGCTGTAGCACTGCTTACAGCAATCCTCTCTGTTAGTAGTGCAACTTTTTTTTTTTTTTTTTGCCTCCTTTTCAGATTTAGCCCTCAAGCTTCTTTTACAAACAAAATTATATCATTCTCCTTTTTCTTGGGAATTCATTTTTGGGATTAAGTCTTCCCCAGTCTCATTGCTACATACAATATGCAATTTTCTGTACTTTATATTGCTATATTTTTATTTTCTGTACATTAGCATGCAGCACTTTAAAAAAGCCACTGCATTTTGAGACAGGAAGTTAAAACATTCTTACATGGTGAGGGGGTATCGTAGTCAATAATACTTAATATACTATAATTTCAGTAACAAAAGTAAATGGTAGGACCACAAAAATATTGAAATCTGTATAGAATAGGATGCAGAGCATTTGGCAGTACTAGCCTTGATCATACAACCATGTTCCAGAAAATATAAATGAAGTGTAGATGATCAATCAATTATCCAATTAAAATAATACCTGATTTGCACAAGTATGTAAGATTTGTTGACAGGAACTTTGAGTTCACATGTCTTAAAAACTCTATTTTATCAGCTATAGCTTTGGTGAATGGAGAACTTATGATATATCCTTCTCCAGGATCTAAGGATTTGTTTTAACTAACAATAATTTTGCCATTACAGTTGAAATGAAAACATTTAAATGTTAACTCAATGAAATGAAATACAATATTGTCTTACTAAGTCTTTAGATCCCTTTGCTGCCCTTGTTGCAAATTTTTCCAGCCAGCCATTAAAAGTGCCATTAAAAGGACTCAAGTGGGATTTGCTGGTCCAAAGTTTTAAGTCTGTAGGCTTAATTGTCGAAAATTATACATGGAAATTGATTGTGCCTTTTTGTCTCATCCACTTTCAGAGTCTTCCAAAATTCATCCACTACAGAAATAATTTTGAAATCAGAAATTTAATTTTATAATGGTTTCTAATTCTCATGCTATCTTAAAAAAAAAACCAAACCAAACCAAACCAAACCAAACCAAAAAAACCCAAACAATAACAACAAAAATACCAAAACAAAACCAAACCCACACAACCAAACCTCCCTTATTTTAACAGCATGAATAAAATTCAAAGAGATGCAATTGCTGTTTCTGCAGTGTGAGAAATACCAAGAAAAGGCAAAATCTGTCTTTATTCCTCTCAGGGGGATCTATTGCTAAAACCAAACAATGAAAAGGCTGTTGACAGCACAGCCACATGTTTCATTACTGATTATTTTTCACAGAAATTACCTTGGGAAAGGGCTGATTTTTTGTTCTATGTTTGTGCTATGCCCAATAAAATAGAGCACAACAGTTGTGACTAAGTGCTGTCCTAACACAAATCCACAATAGTAAATGTCTTGGATGAAACTAATGATTGGCACAGTCTGTATACAGAGCTATGATACACTGAAATATTTTAGAGGATTAGTGACAGCTGGAGATGCAACATTTTCTTGGTTTCATTTTTAATATTTAAGAAAATCCAGTTTCAACTGGACTTTTGAATAAAAACATTGAGTTTCTCCTCTATATTAAGCTAAAGAAGACACCAAAATAGGTAGCTGACTAGTTTATGGCTTAGCATGAACCACTGAAACAAATGCACTAGTTTTGTTTGCTTTTGAAGTTAGCAGTCCTGTGAATTACTACTGTGAAAAGCCCACAGAAATTCAGCTTTTATGCTACAGTCATAAATTAGTCTTTTTTTCCTCCCATGTACCATTCTGTAAAATAAATAACTGTTTCTGCATTTCTCTGTCTCACAGGGATGCTTAATTCTAAACTTTATATCCATGAAATACTGATATTCTCAGAGGAAAGAACTGAAAGCCAGAAAGAAACATTATCATCCCTGACCTCTCACACAAGACAAGTCACACAGTAATAGAGAAATTCCTGTTTTAAGGCAATTATTGCTGTCAGACCTGAGCCATCCCTTTGAGAAATATATAAAGCTGTGATTCAAGACCAAGCAAAACCTAATGACTTGCCTAGTCATTCTAGTAGTTAACTATATTCACTGTTAAAAATGGGATAGTCTCATCCTGCTTCCAACTTTCAGCTTAAGCATGTTTGCTTTCATTTTCTGCTCAGCAGAAACCAACAGCTTTAAGTGAGGAATAGCAATGACCATTTTTTAAAAAAAGTCCAAACACTGAAGTTCATGCATGATATTTTTTGTAGCATTTCTTGAAGATTTAAAAATAAATAAGTCTATCATAAAACTTCAAATAGGGGTGGGTAGGAAAAAACACTCACAACTCTGTTATGAGCCTGATTTTTTCTATAGCAGATTAGTTGTTTCTCTCTACTCTCAGGAAAATGTATGGAAATCGTGTGCATATTCCTAATTGAAAACCAACACAAAATAATCACCTGTGTTTTACCAGAGTGCCTTAAGCTTCCTTCTAACTCTGACACATCAGCACCTCTCCTACAGGAGCACCCAGCTGGGTACTCCTTATGCTGGGCGAGGCTCAGTGGGGAGCTGAGCTCTCAGCAACAAAGAGCTTCGAGCTGAGAACAGGGGTGAGAGGGAGGGCTGTGAAAGAAGGAACAAACTGGGCAGGTAAACTAATAAGCCAGTATGTAAGTGTGGTTTCCCCATCACTGCAGTTTTAGGGACTTCTTTCCTCAGGGCAGTCAGCCTCATTGATGCAGTGCCTGTGAGCTTGTATTATATTTATTATGCCAATAAATAACATCCAGGATCTGAAATATCAATGACCTTGCTGAAGAATGCCCATTTTGTCTCCTTCAATTCAAAAAGAAGGTCTGCAATACAGGATCAACATCAAGCCAAAGGATGTGGAAAATTGAAGGAATTAGTGCATCTAAAAATAACGTCTAAATTTGACTCAAAAGCCTTTATTCATTGTAAATCTTTACATCACTCTTCCCCCTGCGTGAGGGAGATTTTGCTGGAATGTATTTCCAAGTGTTGTGTACTTCCCACTTGTTTCCAATACAGTAATAGGCATATTAGATTCCAACAGACTTAGAGGTGTTAGAATTTATATGGATAGTTGTCCTTGCAGAATGCTGAGGAGGTTTTACTATTAAAATGGAAACACTCTTGGCTTGGACAAAGAGTAAAAACAAAAATTCAGGTGCTCTATCACTTGGCTGCAGACTGGATTCCTGGTTTCACACAAAGCAACAGCTCTTCCTTCCACTTCATGGAAAATCCCAGAAAATCAATGAAAAAGCTGCAGCTCTTGGAATGGAATTTTGTGCTTCCTGAGGTTAAGGACAGGCTGCAAGAGCAGATAAGTTAGCTACTTTCTGACTCTGCCTCCAGCTCCTCCTGCTTCTGGCAAAGCAAACACAGAGGAACAGGGCTCTTAGGACTCCTCTGATATTATCTCCCCATTCCTCATGATTGCAGACAGCCTCAAGGCAGGCAACTGGGCGTTCCTGTCTCTTGGGAAAAAGTTGTTTTCTCCCTGTGAAGAGTAATGCAAGTGGCTGGCTACTAGAAGACATTCAACCTTAAAGTACCCAACCGGATGACATTCAGGGAAGGGAATGTCTGGGAACAGATTATTGCTTCTCTTTTCTTCTTATGTCATGTCCATCCTCACACAAATATCAAAATTATGAACAAAAAGCAGTTTTGGAGCTACTACTCATTAGGGAACAAGTTACCTTACAGAATGTATCAAGAGAATGATTAATAATAAACATTGTGCTTTATACATTTTTATTATATATATATTCCATGGCTTGACTCAATACCCGTCATCTCTTATGGCACATTGCAAAAGTTGATCTGACCTAACTTCAGTGGAACTGAAGCCTACAACTTCTTCCCCTGCACATTTCTTTTCTTCTTTCTCTACCTAAATTAAATTGATTGACCCTCTTAAAAAACAGCTTGGAAAACTGGATTGCTGAAAATTATGGATGTATCTGAAATTTCTGAGTAAATTTTACTATTCTTGTATGTTTGGCAGCATTTTTAAGTTCCAGTGGCCTCAGGAGATTACATCTATTTTGCATTGTCATGCACCCTCTTCCTAGCAGTTTTAATATTGGCAGCATTAAGCAAACAATCAATTAGAAAGGACTCTTTTAAATCTCTCTGTAATTATTCCATCCTATTGACACAGTACTGAAGATACCAGAAAAAATATGAAGCAACTGTAGATAGAAAAATATTTCTACACATTTCCATGTTGTTCATTATGCAAAAAAGGTAATTTGTGAATAAAATCAAAGACAATTCTATCCTTCTCCAGTCTTCACAGTGTAATACCATTTTCAAAGTTATAATTCAATCTGATTTTTCTATTTTGAACATGTTTCAACTTACATTCTTGCTTTTATTACCCCATACAAACCAGCTATGAATACCATTTGGGCCACATGGAGAGCAGCCGTGCTGGCCAGTAACATGTAATAGCGAACGTGCATTCTCAGGGGGTCTTTCCTCAGTTCTAACATAAAGAACAATGCTTTTAAACTTGTGTGTATGTAAAAAAAAGATTCAAACATTTGATTACTCTTGCCAAAGTAGAATGAAAATACTGGAATTGTCTCTAAAATATTAAATTAAGTACAAACCTGCCTTTAAGGAATATGTTTTCAAGTACCCACATAATAAATACCTAGCATAACGACTCAATAGATTAAAAATTTTAATTAATTAATTAAAAATTAATCTGTGTAAGCTAAAATTGCAGATATTTCTGAGGTAGGACATTTGCTCCAGCAGGTGAGTAGCCTAGGGAAGCACAGAGCAGGGGCTGGTGGCACTTGCATCCCTGGCAAGGAAGGAAAGTGGAAAGGACCTTTTTCTCAAGAAGAAGCACTTGCAGTTCTCTGTGTGCCCAAACCTGCCCCTCCAAGCTGTATCACAGACTCAGCTTATTTTTACGGTTTTCTCTGAGGGCAGGTCCTGTTTGGTGAGGTCCCAGGGGCAGGTTAGCAGGTTTCCTCAGGAGGCATCTCCTCCTCCTCCTCCTGCTGCCTGCCAGGCCACCTTCTCTCAGATATCACGGGCCACCAAACCAGGGGAATGATTCTGAGTGAAACCAAATGTTCTTATTTTTCAGCTTATTTTTCAGCTAACTCTGAGATAAAGCCTACGGGCAGGAATGAGCAACTACTGCTGGCATCCAGCAGCCAAAAGAAAGCCAAGTACAACTCACAGGAAGTTTCTAAGTTGTTTTTTTTTTAGCTGCAAACCTCTGTTTTGTAAACCAGAAAGGAAAATTGGAACAAAACAAGTAGGTCTATACTAGCATTAATATACTAAATAGACCAGCTACTTAAATACATTAGACTTACTATTTTCATTTAATATGTAATCTAAATAGTTTAAAAAATTTGACTGTTTGCAGCCAAAAATTTTGAAAAAATTCTTAAGTTTCATTAAGCAGATATATCTGTTACTTTTCAGCTTTGAATAAAAGATTCTTAGACTGTTTCTACTACTCAAAACCGCCTAACTACATGTCTTGAAAATGTATAAATTAGTAGTATTCCACTTGACTAAGACCAATGCCATATATGTCATATATTTGGCTTAAAAGCCAGTGAAAAAATTCTTTCCCAGAAATATTAATCACCAAATTTTAAGTTCAACTGAAAAAGAATCCTCTGGACCCACAGCTAAACTATCATTGCTGTAAGAGTGGTCAGAAGAACACATATACCCTCGGATCCAAAGGCATACAGGCCAATTTATGGCTGGGATTTCCACAACTACTTAAGACACTTCAGAAACTGAAGAGGCTGAAGACTGCAAGCCACAAACCCAGCACTTAGCATGTAAATGCAAAACTTTCTACTAGTAAAGTTTCCTCAGGCGTCAGATGTTTTGCTACTACAGTAGTCCTGTGGATGAAATCTCTCCTGAGAGATTGTACACTTGCTCCGGTGCTCTGGAGGGACATGTCCTTCCCATGTCCAAACCATACAGATAAAGATAAGCCTGAGCTGAATGAACATTTTATTTCCTGCCTACTGAAGCTTTGTTACTATGCAGTTAGTAAACCAACAGATTTACATAACGAAAGTGACACCAATCAAGAAAAAAAAAAAATAAACAAAACAAACCCCAAATTTTAAACCTGCAAAGGCATTTGACAAGACTTACGAATCCTGATGCTATTGGAAATTTCTTACATGGGGGTCCAGATGTTAAAACCAATTTATTTTATGGTTCTACCACCATGTCCAACTAACTACAAATTTCAAAGTTAAAAAATATATATATTAATTCCACTCTAATCATAAGCTTTTAAAAGCAGTTTTTTGTTTACACTGTCCAGAACATTGAAAAATGAAATATCCTTTCAGAGAAATAATGGTATATTTAAAGTGAAGCCAGCCTGGAAAGGCCAGTAAGTATATTAAAGTTGTTAAAAGAACCAATGAACCAAACAGGATACAAATTCTGTCACAGTGTCTGACATGCAAGATAGGTACTTGCTCTGTTCTAGCACTATTACAAACCAATTCCTTGTGGATATTCAGTGGGAAAAAAGTAAATGAAAGATAATGAAAAACTCTCATCTAAGGAATCTGTGTTCTATGTACAGTGGGAATTTAAAATTTTACCAACACTGAAAAGACAAAACTAGTTTGAATTCAACTTGATATTGTTAAATGGTGAGTGCTAAACCACAGCTAGTTCTTATTTTTTTCTCTGATGAATAAGGGATTCTAAACATGTGCCATGGAGTTATAAAACTGGCCAACATAATATACCTGAGTGTGGGGGCTGTACTCAAGTTACTTGCCTACCTCTTATATTTCTTTTAAGTGTTGTTCACATTGCAACTTCATCAAAACCAGAACATTTCCCCTGTACTGTCTGAGGTGTTGGCAGTCCCACAAATTTCTTCAAAACACAATTCTATCTTACACCTATTGATGGATATATATATCTTTTATACAGATATGACCAATATAAAGATTTATGCTGAATGCTGGTTTGTTTTGTTATTATTTTTTAAAATAAACTGCTTTCAGCCAATAGATTAATTAATTAAGTAATTAATTCAGTTGGAAATCTCTAATGAATACTGGATCCCAGACTCTTTTTACATGTTTCCTCTCTTTCCAAATCTTATATTCAATTATTCCCATGCAAGATGCATCCAAACTGTTGAAGTAATATAGAGGATATCGAAAAGAAAACATCTACTCTAGAAAGTACACAAAGTTGACATAATATAAAACATCTAAGAAAATACTCATATCACAATGGAGGATTAGAGGATTTTCTGGGTAAGTTTTCAAAACTGTTGTTTACCGACTCAAGAAAAATGTTTCAACATGTGTCAACATTTTAGAAATTTCAAGTTATTTAGATTATTGATAGAAAAGTCAGAAAAAAAACAATGTCTTACATTTTAAAAATTGGTTTAAATAAAGTATAGATGTTACCATACTAAGAAAGGTATTTACAGGTCTTTAATAGTTGTCTGGTAGCCCTTATTTACACACCTGACAATTAAGTCTTCAATCTACAAATTAACATGCTTTAGCTATACATAAAAGTCTAACTAGCAAATATTTTAATTGATTTTACCCCCTACATAGGTGCTATTGCATTTACTTAAGCTTTTCCCAGGGCAATAAAATTAAATGAGGAAGTTAATGCCTTGAATCTGGCCAGAGCAAGCCACCAACTCACAAAATCAAATTGCTCTCACAGCCCTGTCACAGCTCTGCAGTTCTCCTTGCCTGGTATAAGTCTCTCCTTTTACTGGCACGTTAGATCAATTGCCCAGGCCATTTTTATTGGAGACTGAGAACCTTTGACCAAAGTCAAAGATCTGAATTTTCTCATTCAGTGTATGTCTGTAAAAAGTAAATACTCCCACCTCTCAAATTTCTCAGAAAGTTTATCAAAATGCCATCTAATCAAAACTTTTTCTTGAACCCAAATTAGCTATTTTACCCCAAAGAGTGACAAAATATCCCTTAAAAGGCATCCTGCTTTGATAGGCCATGTACTTTTACATATGTATATATGTGTCTCACCATCATACTGCTGCTCTAGCTTTTTACTCTATCTTAGCAGACAATGTAATGTGGCATTTATTTGTATTTGAGTTTTGAATGGCCCACTAGAGTTATCTGTGCACCAGAACACACCTTGCCCCACATATTTTTCAAAATATTTTGGAAAATTTGGGAAAAAAACTTCTCTCTTCTCACTGTTAAAACACTACAAGACATTAATTTAGACACACTTTGAAGATTTGAATATTGGTGACTGATTTAATCTGATTATCATTATAATCTATCATCAAATAGAAGCCACCACAAGACACTAAATAGTGAACTTTGATATCAAAGTGGACAACCAAAATCTTGTAAAAGTGAAATATTTGCTTCTGTAGAGCATGGCGGACCTTGGACAGAGGCTATAAGCCTCTGAATTTAATTTGTTTTGAGAAGTCTGCACTGAATTTCATGCTGCCCCAGTCATGATGCTCACACTGCCTAGACTTAAGTCAAGCACACAATATTTATTCTGTATTTTTTCTCCAGCAAAGGAAATCAGCAGCAGTATGGTTGATAAAATGCTATTAAATCAAACCTGGCTAACACAACGCAAAGAACTTGACACTTAGCAGTCATCATCCTGCTTAACAAAAACAGTCATTAGTTCAGGTAACACTGTGTACTAAGTAATATTTTTCCTTTTTTAGACCAGCCAGGCAATGAGCAGCCTGTTGTAATAAGTGATTTAAGGGGAAAGAATGCTGAAAGAAAATGTTTCCGAAAGATACAGGGAGTGGCAATTGGAAAGAGAATAAAAAATCTGAAAGTTAGAACGACAGATCACAGCAAAAAAGGGAGAAATGTCACAGGCAGTAAAACTAATTTGGAGTTAAAAACATTTGCTCATTGTTTTGCTTAGTAAAACTTAAAAAACAACTCAGAAAAAAAACTAAGAACACAAATTGCACAAAACTTCACACTTTCCATTCTACAAACTTTCACATGGTTTCATGAACCCTGCCAGGCATTGCACAAACTCTTTAAAGTCCTAATCTTTGCTTATCTTTGTAAATACAGATTAAACAAAAAGGCATGAAGCTGAGAGACCATGTTAATCTCTCCTTCATATGTCTTTCTCAAAATTTTGAGACTCTTTGTTATTTGTAATAAACATTCAGTTTTCTGTTTAAAAGAATCACTTGACTCTCATTAGCAGCAGTAATAATGCCATAACAAAAAGAAATCAAATTTGGCAGGCTGATAAGCAAAGGAAGGAAAAGGAAATATTTGAGTCATTCCGTTCCAGCTCAGTCAGCTCTCATTGCACCATCTCTATGGATTGTCTTGAAACCCTGCCCACATTTGCAATAAGAAAGCCTTTAAAGTTATTTTTGTTTTGGTTTGTTTTGGGGTTTTTGTATCAAATCCAAAGGGAACACATGATAAAGAAAATTTAGCTCAGTTGTTTTCCTTTTACTATATACATACACACACAGAGTATGTACAATGTGTGTATACATAAATATACAGACACACACATACACGCAAGTATTTAAAATACTAATTTCTTTTCATACATAAACTTCACCAGAGAGACAAACAAATATAAATGTTTATATTGTGTGATACAGATTTGAAATGTCACCTTTATAAATGGATCTTTTTTGTAAGTGAAGTCTTATCCTATAAGGATGTAAACACTTTGGCTTGCTGGAAAGAAACTCAGAAAATGTCCATGTCCAGGAAAAATCAGAAGCCTAGGAATTACTCATGTATACAAAGCTATGTGTAAGTTCTGCAAGATGAGACTCAGAGTGTACAAAATATTTGATCACAAAACACTGTAAACAAACTACAATCAGCTTTGAAAGTCTCGGAAATTTAAGTCCAAAAAGAAATAATTGAAAAAATACCATATTAAAACATGAATCAAACTGAACAAAAATTTAGATTGTTTTCTGTTGTTCAAAATAGAACTGGAGTCTCAAAACATTAATCTGGCATTTCCATTTTACCCATTACACACAGTAAAATACTCCTGTAAAGGCCATTTCATAATTTAAAGAAATAAAATAATATGCAATTTTAAAAATAATGCACTATTTCTCTTGTTCTTTTGTTATTTCCTGAATAGCTGTCTGCTATTTTTTTCATATCATAACAGCAATATCAATTTCTTCTTTTACACTGGTTTCTTTCCACAGTCTTTTCCTATCTTCATGCCAAGTTCTGTTCTTTACTGGCTGTATTTCCCATTTTTCTTTTCTCTTAGATCTTCAGCCTTTTAATTTAAATTTGCTTATGGCAATCCATAAGTTTTGGACAAGTGACAAGCTCACATTTATTTAAGACCTAAATGACGAAGTTTTCTGCTGGCTAATGACATCCCCATGTCACCTCCTAATGAGCACTGACCTCACCTGGGAGAGAAGTAGGGACTACTCAGAAAACAGAGGAGGTTAGAATATTTATTAATCATATTTTTCTCTCAGGCACATGTTTACCACAATTTTAGATGAGACAGCCCTCTCCCTGTGTTTCAGATCCAGACCCTCCTGATGACATAAGGATAGGCATCTCCCTGTTATTTTTCCACCAGCTGCCTTTGGGAATTAGGAGAGAAAGGATATATTTACTCATGTCCAAGCATCCATTTCCTACTTTTTCCAATGAGTAATTCCATGTTTGTCTCTGCTATATAAAAATTTCTTATTCAATGTCCCTCATGCCCCTGAATTCCCCAAAGTAATGTTGAAAATTCATTTAACTCATCATTTTTTAATTATGTTGTTGTTTGGGAAAACTGAATAACAGCAGAGGCACAGAAGCTCTCTGTTAAACAGAAAGACAGAACAATGTTTAAAACTGAGATTTTGAACTGGGGATGTAGACAACAACACCAAGCAATCCACTGATCTGTATAATCCTTATGGCTTTCTAAAACAT
>VZTN01034412.1:104845-116329 GCA_013400515.1 Erpornis zantholeuca | reverse complement strand
GTGGGGCAGCGCCGGGCACGGGCTGGGGCCGGGGGTCCGCCCGCACCCCGGGCTGCTGCTCCCCCGGGCTCGGAACGGAGAGGGTGAAGGCACCTCCTGAGCGGGACGGCAGCTTGCACCTCGGGAGAGGAGAGAAGGAAGACAACATGGGGAATGGAGAGGGGAAAGAAAGAGTAAGGAGAGAAAAGGAGAACAGAAAACAAAGAGAAAAAATGAGGAAAAAAAATCAGGGAAAGAGAAACCTTTTTGGGAAAAAGCAAGTCCAACAAGCCGATTTCCATTTCTGCTGTGCTTTGAAAAACCCACATACACAACCCTTGGACTGTCCCCTGTGAGTGCTGCAACTTTGACTGTTGAGCCAGGACAATCTTTTGGATTTGCCCTGAATTACTTTCCGCTGCCAGTTTTGGGTAGGTGAGTGCACAGGCAAGGAGGTATAAGAGGACACACCAGCATGTCACTTAGAAGAGTAATGGTTCCAGCCACAGCTCACATGATCTTAACACTTTCTCAAAACAAATCTTGCTTGAGAACAAAATACTAGATTGCCTTTAAGATTTCTAATACTGCCCTAAATACTTTGTCATTCTTATGTGATGTCAGTCCTAAGCAGATCCATACCTTTTCTCCAACCCTTTGCCTATCCCAGGTGGGCATTTGCACATCATTTCTGTAGTGACAATAACAGTGATCACAACTAACCTATTATGTCTAACAACAACATATTCTCTTATAAATGATGGAAGTCAGCATCCCCAGTTCCACCTCAGGAATAAGCCATGACACTTCTGCAGCATTGCCTGAATCCCTTTTTCTTCAAGGAACAATTCAGATGCCATTCTTGCCTAAAACTTAACTATAGTAATTCATGGAACAGATTGCCCAGAGAGGTTGTAGAATCTCCTTCATGGAGATATTCCAGAATGTCTGGATGCAGTCCTGCTCCATGTGCTCTAGAACGATCCTGCCTGAGCTGGGAGGTTGGGCCAGATTACTCATTGTGGTCCCTTCAAACCTCACCCATTCTGTGATTCTGTGATTCTGTTATTCTGAATCTCACTGTGAAAACTTGGGCTTAGCCCTTGAGTCTGGGCATGACTTTTGGACACTTCTTTTTCTTTTTTAACCTTAAGTCAAATCAGGAAAATCAAAACCCAGAAGTGTGCTGTGATGCTGTAAATCAGTAATGGGCCCAAAATAAAAATACACTGATTCATTATCTTTGACTACATTTTTCATGAGTCACTACTTCTCCTTCTATAACGCAACACATGACTGCTTATATCATAAAAAAGTAGTTAGCTAATGGAAGTATAGAAGTGGGGTTTGTGTTCTAACAAGTCCTGAATCCTTTAAAAGATCCTTTGCCACCCCAGTGGTTAACTGGGAGCCTATGGGCTCAATTTGTGTCTGAAGGTAAGGGTGGCTTACTGACATGCCATCAGTATGGTTATTGAGTTTCTAGGGTGGTCAGAGACTCCTAGACGACTCTTACCAGTTAGATACACTTCTAAATTGGGTTCATTTCTAAATACTGTTGCAGGGCTCGGCTTAGTCTTCTATTTCAACATACTAAGTTGCTCAGAAACTCATGTGCATACACATCAGCTGTTTTACAGCAGAGTATACCAGTCTGAAGTAGAAGAGAATTTACAGAATTAGCAGGTTAAAAAGTTCATCACCTCAATGTCAATTCAGCAAGCAGCTGTTATATGTATCACCTCCTCTGCATTTGTAATCAGTGTTGGGATATAAGCATGTCTTAATCTGAAAATTAAATTTGTTTCCTGGCCTAGGAAAACCTCAGGCACTTTTGACTTACAAAGTGCAAATGTTGGCACAAATAAGTTTTTGTTGTGGAAATGCCACTCACATTAGAGCATCTTAGCAGCTGTAAATCTGTCATCCTGCAGTGCCTGTACTGGAAGCAGCAGAATGTCTGAGGTTAGATAATTAAACACCGTAATACAGAGATGTTACTGTGGGATATTCGTAGCATTTAGGAAAATACCATGACTGTTTACTTCGTGTAATTTTGGTGCTTTATGATGGCTTTTTTTTTTTTTTTCAAAAATAAAGTACATAGTTAAAATTATGTTTTCTATAGGAAACTAAAATTGTTCTGAAAAGTTTTTAGCATTTGGGATCTTGATAGACTATTGTGCTGTGCTTCAGAAGTCTGTGCTATTACACATGTAATTCTGACAGTGAGAATAAAAGTGTGTAGATATTCTCACTGTCCTTGGGCAATTTAGATGTAACATGTGCTATAGCCATTCTTGCCATTTACTTTGTTACATGCAACTTCCAGGCTCTTGGTTAAGGTTATTGGTGCCTCATAAGTAGTTTAAATTAAGACTTGCTTTCTTTGTTTCTGTGGAATCCAGAAGAACAAAATATTATGTTTATGGTTGGACTCAATGATCTTAAGGTCTTTTCCTAAACAATTCAATGATTGTATGATTTTAATATTCATTGAATGCTATTCTAAATTGGAGTCAGGGAAGGTTTCTGGTAAATAAAACTTCCAAATGGTTTTGATGGATGTTTCTATTCTTAGCCAGTTTTCATAGAAGAATTTTTATAAAACGTGCAGGGTCATTTTTGTTGACCCTGCATATAAATATCCATGGGAAATTTGTCTTCTGTTTTCAATTTCTCTAGTTGAAGAGTTGACCTAACAAAACAAAACAAAAAAATTATGCTGAAAATGAGATATCTTTCTTTCTGAATGCTAGCAGAAGTGATTACCTTATAGTTAGATATAGTGTAAATCTCCATATGCTTCTAAAAGTTTCCTATCTACCTCTCAAATTTTTGTCAAATACTGCCACTTGCTGGTTTTATTCCATACTAGTAATTTAGTTTTATAGCTTTTGCTTTGCTGAAGTATGAAAAAAAACTTTCTAAAAGATCAAATAGTTAATAAGTTTATCTTTTGTTTTTCTAAAAATTCAGGTATAAGAAATATACACTCAAATACTCTTCAGTTTAGTTTGTATCTCCATTTTAACATTCTGTCTTTGGATATAAAATCAGGAATATGAGGCATTTCAACATATCTTCAGATACCTGACAATGAAAATGCTTTGCATTGCCCTTAGCAGACACCGAAACATGGCCTAGTTTATTAAGTACAACTTTTTGGTCAATAATAACAGTAACAGTTAAGAGGACCAGATGGACAAAATTGCTAATGAAGCACCATAGAATCTTATATTTAAAGTGTTTTCATTATAATATAGCAGCACAGGGATCTAAAGATTAAACACATGTGATCTTTAATTCTTTAAAGGCAGAAACGAATCTCAAACTGGTTTTGAAATCATATAATCTTACCCCTTATTTCTATATGTGCAAAGGGAATGTCATGGGGTAGCTGGATGGCATCTCAGCAAATGCGATAAATGCAATTATTAAAATGCATAAATGCTTGTTCATAAGAATTTCTCAACTGTCCAGGAAGGCTGAGGCTATACTCGGATACATCGTTCTTGAAACACCTCATGCATCTTCACAGCCAGATCTGTCAGAGGCAATGTAACTTCTCTGACCTTGGGCATTTGAGGGTTTATGATATCTGCTGGCACACCAAAGATTGAAGATGTTGTCTCCACATACTCACAAATCCTTCTTCCTCTCAGATGGGATAGTGATGTTCTTGATATCTTTAAAAGCTGCCATTCTTCTTTCCTGAATATAACACTAATTTCTGGAGGAAATTATTCCTTCACTGGTTCAGTTATAAAAAATGTTCCCTCCAAGTTTGAACAAGAGTGTGCCTAGAGGCTCACCTAGAGGTGCCATGACCTCTGGAACGTGCTGGGTAACGTTTTTGCCCAGTGACCTGCAGACACCTGAACAAGCATTGTTAGTTTCTTTAAAATAATGAATTCCTGTGACTGACAAAAAAAGGGAAAAGGTAGTCTTCCAAACTATCTTTGAATCTTCACTTCAACCAGACTACCTGGTGCTAGTGAAGTGTTCAAGGAAAGATGCTTACTGTATCTTAAATCAGCCAGTATATCTTACATTTGCCATATATTTCTGTTCTTTCAGTCAATGCATTTTCATATGTTCTCCCTTTCAAATGGGCAGTTTTTGACATGCAGGAAATGGGCCTTTGCCTACCCCTTTTCAGATATTTAGGAAAATATACCATAAACTTGGTTTATTACTAACTGTGCAATAAGGATCTATTAGACCTAGTTCCTTTGGTTTGATTCCACACAACTCTCACAGGTAACACAGCAGAGGTGAAACACTTATCAACCTGCACTGCCTAGTGAAGCCAGGCATGAAAAGTAGATAGCACAGGAGGATTACCTGTTTTTATCCTTCTGGCTTTTAAAATTATATGTTAAGGAAAATATTGAATAAAAAAATAATAATTTTAGGCCCTGCTTTGGCAAGCAACTTAAAATGTAGATAAACATGGCCAGCCAACATACAGTGGAAGAATTTGACTGTGATGATAAAAGAAAATAAAAAAACTCCCCTGAAGAGACTTTCCCAAGGGACAATGAACCACTGAGCTCCTGTTTTCCCACAAAGTAATTTTCCTTAATATCAGGATAGCAGGAAATTGGGTGTTATTAGTTTATTCCCTCGACTACACTGAGGAAATACCTCACCCAGAAGAGATTCCAGGCTATGATTTGTTCTGCAGCTATGCTTGGAGGCCTCAGAGGATCAGAGCCAGTACCCACAGGTTTTACAATTATAAATAAAACCAAATGCCCTCTCTGAAGACAGATGAATGCTGTGGGACTGTGCCCACTTCCCAGCTGGGTAGTGGGTTGATCCTGGGCACCTTGAGCCCAGGGACTTGTCTCTTGGGGTGCTGGGACAGTCTGGGAAGAGCAGAGATGGTCCCTGTGCAGAGGGAGCTGCTGTGAGGGAGAAGCCCAGGGCCCCTGTGAGGGCAAGCAGACCTACTTTTAAACAAACTGCCTTTTCCAGCCTGGCTTCAGCCCATCCCCATTCCCACAGCCCTGGCCAGACATCCCAGGGCTGTGCTGGACACCCATTGCCTCTGTGGGCCTGACCACAGGCCAAAATTCTGACCCAGCCTGGGCTCATCCCAGTCTCCAGGGATGTGCTTGATGCCCCAGGCTGGCTGCCGTGTTCCTGGCTGGCAGGAGGGACAGGCCCTAGCCATAGGCATACCAAATCTTAGGAAGGGTCCTGGAGGCGGTGGTGAACAAGTGCTGTTCAACTCTCCAGAGCTGAAATAGATGTTTTCTGTTCTTAATTTTAAATGAATGAGCACCATCAGGAGAAACACAGGCAGCAGATCGAGGGAAGATGCTTTCCTCCACAGCTGGTGCATGTGAGATTCTGCCTGGAAGGACATGTCCTGTTCTGCCTTACCAGACAAAAGGAGATGACAAAAAGCTGGGAAGAGGAACACTGAGATGCCCAAGGGCCTTGAGTACATGACCTGTGAGAACAGACTGAGGGATCTGGGCTTGTTTCATCTGGTGAAGTTTGGTTAAGGTTGTGATCCAACCTGTTGCCACAGCAACCTGTGGCACTTGGAAGAGAAAGTACAAAAATTGATAAAGCAAAGCCATTTTTTGCATGGTAGATTATATAATAACAGTGATATAGGTGTAATAGTTGTAAATTGTTGTTTGAGAAATTTAGGTTAGATATTCTGTAAAAATATTTTTTACTAGGATGGCAGTGTGGCACTGGCACAGGTTACATGGAAATTTTGGGAATCCTCTTTCTGAGAGATTCTCAAGATTTAATTAGACAAAGCCATGACTGCTATGAGAGGTTGCTGGCAATAGTCCTTATCTCAGCAGGAGGATGACCAAGAGGTTCTCAGGCATTCCCTCCAGCCATCATCTGTTTTTTTCATCACCTGACTTGCCCTTTGGCAATGGCACCTGTGTTAACAGTGTCAGTGACTGTTAACAATAGCTGAGCCTGGCTGAGCAGCTTGGGCAAGATGCCTCACAAGCCTAAAGGATGAGTCATTAGCAACTTCACCAACATGACACAATCTGGGACAGGAATGGTCTGCTCTCTTCATCATGAACTTAGCTTCCACTGAAATGCAAGTTTTTCTGGAGCAAAATCAATTTACCATAGTTTGATTGGACTAACAGTTTAACAAAGGTCTTTAGAAAACCAGAAATAATGCAATACTTAACAGGACATTCAGTATTTTTCCATGTAGATGTTTGTGTTTTAAAATAATATACCAGAAAGATGTAGTTTCTCAAACTTTCAGGTCAAATACCAAAGTACACCAAGAGGCAAGAGGGTATGTTCAGCTGGGTTGTCTGAGGCTGAGGCTATCGACAGACCTCCCTTAATTCATCCATGCTTTCCAGGCTGATCAAAGTCCATAGGACTGTTCAACTAGGGTGGGCCAGCTCAGTCCTGTTCTCTCCCTCAGGGCACTTCCAGTGTCCTCTAATTTCTCCCCAGATTGACTAATTAGTCACCTTTGATGTTCTGTTGTTTGTTACAGTCTCTGGTAAGAATTAAGTAATTTTAGAGAGTAAGACAACCCTGTGAACAGGAATGCAGACAAATAAGTACTAAAAAGAGAACAAAATAAAACAATGTTCTTTGCCCCAGGAGGCCAACTCCCAGTTACAGTGCAGTGAAATTGGGGGTCTTGATTTCTAACTCAGGTTATTGTATCATGACGAAAATGTCATATTTGCAGCCATGCTCTTTTCTTATTGGCCCTTGAATTTATTATGACCCGCCAAGAGAGGAAAACAGCCATTTCAGACACAAGACCTAGATAAGAGTAAGGAAAACACTAAAGAAACGAGTGGAGAAAAAAAAATCCACTACTAAAACCTGTAGTGGCATGGGCACTTTTTACATGTAAATCAATGTAATGTACAATTCTCTTCAGTTGCACAGACAGTTATCATATTCTTCATGATCCTTGCTGTACATGTTCCACTCGCCTCCACTCAACAGTCTGTCTCATCTCATCCACAAAAAGGACATTTGGCTGTTTTGGTTTCTTTCTCTCTTTTTACATAGCTTGGGGAAAACATAAATTATTCCCATCCAGTTCTGACTGAAAGTGGCAATATTTTAAAATATGATTTAAGGTTCTATTATTTATCTTTATAAATTGGAAGTTAGATGGAAGAATTCTAGAAAATTAAAAAAATTTGTAATTTTTTTTCTGCTGATTTTTCTGGTTTTCTTTGTTTTTCTTTCATTGCCAATTGTCATTCTATTCTCACTCTAATTCTTCTAGCAGAACCACAGCCAAAAAAGATCTTAGGGAGTAATGAGGGTGAAAGAGACCGGGCTGTTTTTCATTTTTAATTCCTTTTTTTGTTTGTTTTATCAAAACCGCAAAATATTTGAAAACCACAGTGCAATGAAGATGTCCTACTCTGTGAAGAAACAGACCTGAAGAGACCTTGTCCTCTTTAACAAGTATCTACTAAGATGCTAGCAGCTGGTAAGCATTTTAGTACAAAATACTAGCCCTTAAATGGAAAAAAAACCCCAAAACCCTGTATCATTTGTAAGACCAATGTAGACAACATACTTCTAATACTTACTTGCAAATTTTTCAGAGGCACTAGAATTAAAAGAACACAGTCATTATTTCTCCATTTCAAACTTTTTCATTCTTCTTCATGCTTTCCCTGCCCTTTCTCTTCAATGCACAAGGCTTTTAGGTCTTAGATTAAAAACCAGAACATTAGAAGGTGCTTGAGTGATTCTTAATGCCATTTCTATTTTTGAGTCATGGTGTTCATTTTATCTGACTGTTATAAATTTGTGTTATTGAAAAATACCACAGAAGGTGAACCCTGTTGCACAGAAGCACGAGGGTTGCACCTTTGTGTGAGCAGTTAGTGTTGGAGAGACTCGGAGCAGACACCTGGAGTTACTTCTCAGAGAGGGTTTGAGGAGCCTCCTAGGACCAAGAGGCATAAGGCAGGGCTTAGCCAATGACTCAGAAAGCTGTTGGTTAGCTTGGAAGTAAGGACATGCTTGCAAGGAGCTCGTGAGAACACCTGAAAAATCATTTTATTTCTCTTCTAGTTGTTTAAAAAATAAAACTCCTACTTTTGTTAAAAACCTGTCTTTTTATGTCTTTAATATATTTTTGGTCTTCTTTTGGATGAGAATGCCTACACAGATTCTCTTCAAAGCCAGTTCAGGACCTTGAACACTCACATCTTTCAGTCCTGCTCGTTAAAGTCATACTTTCTTTTGACTGCAGTGAGATTTTGAGGAAGAGCACTTGGAACATTTAATGCAGGTCACTTAATAGATGAGTATATATGCTACTATATGTTATTATATAGTATTATCAGTAGAATATATACTTTACCTTTTTATTTTACCTTTTATCTATGTTTTATCTAAATTTACCATTTTTATTTTATCTTTTACCTACAGATTTGTTTGTCATCAGTATTTAACTGCGTCTCAGATTCCTTAGGAAACAGTGGGTGAATTCAAATGGCAGTTCAAAAAATCAAGGTTTATCCAGGATTTTCAAAGAGAAGCATGTGAGAACAATAATTTCCAAAGGTGTTGATCATCTCTGTTCAGACAGCTGCTGATCATGTGTGGGCAAGATGAACCATGGGATGGTTTTCATGATCCCTATCTACAAATGAGATCACCTCCTGTGCAATACTAGCAGCCTCACCTGAGTCAGCACATTCAGCGTTAGGTGCAACCTTTGCCATGAATATTGCTATAATTTCTCGCTTATTTACCCACCTACCATGAAAGACTTCCTTTTCATGCTGGTCAGTTCAAAATGTCTTATGATTATACAGTCACAAAAGTTATGACAACAAAGCCTTAGCAGTTCTGTTGATACTGAATATCTGTTTTTAGACACACCACATTTTGCCCTTAGTTTTAAGTATTTTGCATCAGCTGTCCTACAGTAAATGCAATTTCTTTAAAAGATCATTCCTTTCTCTCTCCTGGAATGAATTATTCTTCCAGACAGTATATTCCAGACCTTCCCCCTGGGATAGAAATTCAGCTTAAGTAATTTTCAGAAATTGTCCTCACATGTATTCCAATAACCATAGATGGTGCAAATGAGAAAGAGTGGAATAACTGGAAGGGAGTTTCAGAAAATTATCTTTTTTTTTTAAAGGACCATATGACTAAGCAGGTGAGAATCAGGGAAATTGGCACCTGACAGAAATAAGTTTCTCCTGAATAGGCTAGAATTGGTTAAATTTGCTGCTATTACTGTTGCCATGCCATTTTCCTGGGAGGAGCAGCAGAACTAGATTTTACCGTGAACCTTTCTTTTTGCAGTTTACTGAAAGTGTTGGTGAAATAAAGATAAAACTCTTTCTTGGTCCAAGAAGTATAGGGATAGAAAGAAAGGCTCTCCATCTTTTCTGAGGAAATAAAGTTTTGGGGTATCTGCATTTTTAACCAGAGATTGTAGAGTTACATATGTAACTAGTTACATACATAACTATGTTACTAAGTAGAGGGAACATAGACATGAGAGGTAAATTAGTATCATGTCATGTATAGTAAGAAGAGCTGAAATGTGTATTTTAGTAATAAAGATTAGATATTACTCATATCTGAGCAAGACCTTACTTCTGTCTAGGCCCGAACATGTTAGTAGAGGTGTTAACAATGATCTGCTTAAATATGAATGTGGCTCACACACCTTGGGCATCCCTCTGGGCAGAGTCTCAGGGCTCTAAGGCATGATTGTGGATTTTGTGAAGTGGCACACTACACAGTTTAAGGTCATAGGCACACGTGCACACACTAGTCTTTCATGTTGATGTTACAAGAAAAAAACAACATCTTCAGTTTCATGCATGTAGAGAATAACTTCTTCAGTAAAAATGTCTCAAGCAAGGACAACGTGGTCCCTTCAGAAAACGATCTCTGTCTGAAAATCTGTTTTCATTTTGTTAACATCTCCTTAATGTGTAAATCCAGTAATGACTTGCACACTTCCGTTCTCTTGTTGTATAAGCCATGGTCAGTGAAGAACTGAATAAAAGCAATTCCATATGTTATAAGGGTCAGTGAATAGCTCATTCTTTATAAGCCACATTATTTCCTAGCTGCATACTGCTCAGATACCATTGAATTTAACATGTTCACTCATATTAATTGAAGTAATGAACCCATTTAAAAATAACCACAGCCAGCTCATAATCACCACAAAAATGGAAAAAACATACTGCTTCCTGTATTGTTCCTATTATAAGAAATGGCTGGATATAAATTTATGTCTCATTTTCATGACAAATTACCACAGAAAATGATCTAAACTAGAAGCATTCTCTAAAGCATAGTTTGAAGCAGCTAGTGCTGCTGTCACCCCAGTGAGATCTTTGCTGCAGCTGCTCTTCTCCCCGAAGCTGCTGCAGGTACTGCTGCCTCTGGGACCACTCAGTGCCAGCAGCCTCAGAGCTACTGGTGAGGGAACAGCAGGAGAAGCATCACCAGAGGAGCCAGAGGCAAGTGAAATTCTCATGTGAGGCTACAAGATCTGACAGAGAAGATAACCTGGCCTGAGGCTCTGTCATTCAGGGGGATACTCGCTTTACATGCCAAATGGGAAGTGGGTGCTTGAGCAACATAGCAGGCACCCACAAATCCAGGTCATGCAACATACAGAGTGTTTCAGGGCTGAAGAAAGAAACTTCAGCAGTCACCCCCACAGCACAGTTGGTTGCTCCTCAGACATGTGCTCAATATCAGTGTGTGCAGCCCAAACGTTTGGTGTGCAGCAGGAGACAGAATATCAGGGTTCTTTCAGTGAAGCAGTTTGACTTTTCAGTTTTAAGAGTTTCTTATTTTCACATCACAAAAGTAGGACACATCTGAAGCTAATTTAAGGTTAAAGCTGCTCTCATTAGCAGAATCATGTAGCAAAAGTAGCAAAACCTTTGGACAGGGCAGAGTCCTGGGTGTATGCAAAAATAAGGAGTAAGTGTAAGTGCAAATGGGCGAATATCAGAAAAACAAAATGACTTCTGAAAAACATCCACTTGGCATGCCTGTGGCATCCTCTAGCCCCACTGCATTCTTTTCCTTCTTGAAAGAGCTGTGCTTTATCCCATCATGAGTGTTCCTATCTTTTCTTTGCTACTTGCTTCATTTTTTATGCCTGCATTTTTGATGGTCTGACTGTGCTGTTTCTTTTGCTTCCTACTGACCCTATTTACTTGTTCTGCAGCTTCTTTTCTTATGTTTTGATCCTTTCCCAGACAGTTTGGCTGATCATGCTTTTTGGAGGCATTTGCAAGAGGAATGATTATTGATGCACAGTCAGTGAATCTGGAGAATCCCCAAATTACTCCTAATCATTCATGAGAGGAAGTTAAGAAAATCAAGTCTGCTGTCAGCTGGATTAAATATTCTGCTTAGAGATCAATTTCAATCCATTGAAAAAAGTATCTGTAATGAAAACTCTTGCTCTGGACTTAGATCCGTTTTTTGCCACAAAAAGTGTTGAATGAATAATTG
>VZTN01034412.1:22345-99845 GCA_013400515.1 Erpornis zantholeuca | reverse complement strand
GTTGGGGCTTTCTTATTCCCACTGTATGTTGTATAACTTTAACAGCTTGTCTTTTTAATACTGGTATTAGTGAGTGAATGAACCTGGATTTCATTCCACTCCTTCAGAGCCTTTCTTGAACAGTTGAAAGGCATTATGAAGGACCTTAGCTCTGCAAGTTCACCCATGCGGTTAAACTCCTAGAAGCCAGTCTTAGGGACATTCTGCAGTAAGTCATCCTTTTCTTATATTTTCAGCTACGCATATATCTTGTTAATTAATCATTCACAGCTCCGTGCTGCCCGTGTTTAGCTCTATGTAAGTATAATTGGATTCTGTGCAAAATCACCGGGCTGCTTTCAAAAGCTGAACAACTGAATGTTATTGCAATGTATGTACAAATTCATAGTTCTTCAATACGTACAATGACTTGTAAAACTGAAACCGAAGAATTTTGATTCTGATTTGAATTTTGATTCTGATTTGAAACTGAAGAAATTTAAATATTTGCACACAGCCCTGTGGCATGTACTGGTGAAAACACCTGAGACTGTGCTCTGCCTGTGTTTCCAGGTGATCAGATGCATTAGCCCTGACCTTGCATGGTGCCCTGCTTGAGCTAAAAGCTTTGCTGCGCGGCAGCTTCCCTGAGCTTGTGGAGAGCATTGTGCTAGTGGAGCTACAAGGATTTCAGATGAGCACTGGCTTATGTCCAGCTCATCAAGAGCACATGCAGAGCTCACTCACATCTGTCTGCACTTTCCTCTGTAGCCCTGTCCTTACTTTCCACATGGGATGATAACTGTTAACATCTATTACGAAGTGTACAGTAGGCTCTGCGTGTGTATGTAGGTTAAAATATGCATTGAAAAGAAAAAAGAAGCTAGTGAAGTGGAAAAAATGCCAAAGAACACAAGGTTTTGAATTCTCAAAATGATGTTTATCCATTTCTACACCAGCCTAGAGATTGAGCTATGGGAAGAATTGATACAATTAAAACACTGATGGAAAGGTCAGAGGTTTGTGCAGTAGTAACAGGCAGAAGGGTATAGGTTGTTACGTGCATATTAACTTGACCATGGGTGAGTAAATTTGCGGAAATTGGTGGCACAGTCAGGTAGTCAGAGGTATCAAGTTTTATTTTACACCTAAAGTTTTAGTCTGCTTATGGAAATACAGGCCATCAGTTGACAGAAGTAACTTTGAAAAGAGATGTGCCTACATGAACAGTCTCCAAGTATCTCTTGCTTTGACTACAAGTGCAGTTAATCCAAGTTGCCAGTATTGTAGGGATTTGGTTTTGTCACAATTAATTGATTCAGAGCTATTTCCACAAAAAATACTAGTAGGGAAAATACCTTCTTCAGTGTTGAACTGGACACATATCCTCCTGTCTTATTTTGCTTTCAGCTTTTTTATATTGGGAGAAATGCTGTATCTAAATGCAAAATATCTTTCATAGATGCTTGTTACAGTCAAGTCATGCTCCAATATCTACCCTAAAATTTTTTTTTTTCAATATTACAGAGCAGAGTGAGTAGTCTGATGCCGTTGAAAGCTCAGTTCAGTATGGCATACTGCAGCCACCTCACACTAACTTCATCGGGAGGTGATATTCTACAGATTTTCTATCTAGCTGGGCACTGCAACTTGAATAAATCTTTTTTGCTTTTTTCATGAGATGCTGAGTATCTGCAAATACAGTGGCAGCTGATCAGCATATCGCACCACTTCACTTAGTATTTTCTTAAGAAGTGTTATCTTAAGAAAACTGGAATATGTAATTATTGTATTTGTTCACTTAAAGGCTGAAATTTTCCTCCCCACATTTTGCCCTAAAACTAAGAAATGTTTACTTGTATGTATTCTGAAAATAGGATAATGTGTTGTTTGTATGAGGCACACAACTATTCCAGATTTTTTCTTCCCCTCTCCCCTTTGTGTTTCTGCTCCTCTCATATCTGCATGTTAAATTTGAACAAATTTACTGTAAGATCCTAGAGTAAAAATACTTTCTCCAAAGTCTTAAGCAAAAAGGCAGATGAGTAAAGAGACGTCTTACAAATGCTCCAACTAAGAAAAAAGTTTGACATTTCACTTTACTAAATAGAAAAATTCTACATGGAAGAATTTCCTGTTCTGTCATATGAAAAACCTTCACTGGCCCTTATAATTACAAGGGTTGCAAATCTGTATCAAACAAGACTGTTGCTACTTCTGGTGCTCACATAACTTCCACTATTTTCCCATTGCATATACCCCATCTGTCAAGTTTTACTGAAATCTGAGTTGCACAATGATTTTCTAAAGGGTAATCAGCAAACATTTTGCTATGTCCAATATAATTTTACTGTTACAAATAAAGGGGACTGTTGACTTTGATCCCCTTAATAGCTTGATAATGACTATGATGTAACTCTCTATGTGTTGTAAATGTAAATTGCTTATCTCCAGGAGCGTCTATGAACTCAAAACTAAGGTGTCTAAATTTTTTTGTGAAGCTTAAGTCAGTTGGGATTCTCTGCAAGGCTTTAGTAGCTAGCTGGATAAGAACAGGTAAGTATTAGACCAGACTACCAAGAGATTCCGGAATTTCTAGTACAGGAAGTAAAGAACAGGTTAGACAAGCACCTGTGAGGATTGGCTTGGGAAGATCTTAGGAGGTAAAGATGACTGGTGGACAAAATAATATTTTCATGGTCTCTTGTAGATCTACTTTTTAAAATCCCATTAATCATTTTAATGACAGAATGTGTCGCTGCCGGTCATTCTACCCTTTCTTAAAATCTGCTGCACTGAAGTGTGAAAAGCATCCTTTTAACATGATGGTAAAATCATCAGCTGAGCTTTCCTTTACCAAGAACATGCAGTGGTCCCACAAAATGCCTAATCTGATTTCTAAGTATATGCAATGGCACTGGTTTGAAGTATGAAAGCTGGAGCTGAAACCACTAATGTATGGCTTCTGTACTCATTTCAGATCAAAGCTTGATGTGAAATTCCTAGATAAACCTCTGAAACTCAAACCTGTGATAGTGTTATCATGGCTTTATTTTATTTTTCAATTAATCTGGCCAAATATAAAATTAAAAGTGCAGTAAATTATGGACACCAGGAGCATTTATCTACTGTACACGTAACAGCCAAACTGCTTCCTGCTGTTTAAAAACTCAGCTACATCAGTCTGTATGTGAATAGCATCTACAGTGCATTGAGCAGAAGAAAAGGCAATTGGAGGTTGCCAGATTCAAAACTTATGACCAAATTTCTCAAGAGTAAATATATGCAATTTTCCATTCATTATTCTTCTTGCTTTAAGTTCTTGCAGATTTTGTCCTCATTAGCCTACAGTTATATTTGGTCACATTAGGAAACTGTGTAAACCATGAATCAAATCCTATGAAGGCTGAATAATGACAACAGTATTTTGAATGCAGGCATAAAGTAGAAGTGAGGTTTCAGTATCAATTTGGCTGAGGTTTAGAAGTCAAATAAAAACCAAGCTGAAGTAGATCCTGCCATGCATTTATGAGTATACAAGAGGAGGAAGAGAATAGACATGGTGCCCCTCTCTACGACGAAGCAACAAGGAATGGTTTACTCTGTTTCCATTGAGATCATTTGGGTGACTATGATCATGGGACAAAAGAGTGACAAATGGTGACTGTGATAATTTTCACTGTTGGTGTCTGTGCTCAAATCATGTGAAGATACAAGCACCAGAGTCTATGCTGGACACTGAAAAATTCTAGGGAAATTCAATTCTTATTTTCTTTTGCTTTTCCCATCCGGTGTTAGGACTGCTTGGTAATGGGATTTTAGATAATAGTCTAATGTTAAGTTTTCTGCTTTTCTTTACCCCCAACAAATTTATGTGGAATGAAAAAAGAATTAAGCTGGATCTCTGGAACCACTACTGCTGCCAAGGGCTGCACTTAGGGTATCACATGACGAAGTGTAACAGGTATTCATTTCTTTATCTAAATTTCCTCTATAAGACATGGCAAAAGCTGTGTTGTTCATCTGGGCTCCTTCACCTTGTAACTTATGTTAATGACCATGTCGTCACACAGTATTTTAGCTGCTATTAGAAAGGCATAGCCTTACCAAGGGGAAATGCCAAGCTGACTGTGGCAAGTCATGCTTTGCCATGATTTTAAATAATAAATTTTGCTGAGTTCTTTTTGTTTTTTTTACTGTTGGTAACTGATGTGGAAATTGCATAATGAAAACTGTTTTCAGATTTATAAATTGCAAATTACAGATAGATATCTTAATACATAAGAAATATAAAAGGGAACAATATATTTCCTATATTTCTTTTAATCAGTCATGTAGAAAAAGCAGCTTGAATTTAGGGCTTCATAAAACTGTTACCTGAGTTCTGAGTTTAATCATATCAGCTTCCATCTGGGAGTTGGATTCATTTAGTTCTTTGATTTCTTCATCTAACTGTTTAATTTCTTCATCATTTTCTATACCTGTGTGACATAAAAATAAAAGGGGTGTTAAAATAATTAAGGTTTAAATCAGAGTTCAGTGAATTAATTATTTCCATATTTGAAAATAAATTTACTTCAAGCAAAAAAGGAAAGGAAGCATTCTTCAAACTTTTATTCTGAAGTTAAAAAGAAGTATTTTCCACTATTTTTCCTTTTAAAATTGCAGTTATTCTCAAAGTGTTGAAAATGCCTAGAGGATCAAAAGGACGTTTAACTTTATATACACTCATTTAACTTTATATTATAAGAAATGCACCTGCAGCAACAGATATCATTCCAGTGTCATACATAATTTATTTAAAGAGCATGTCCACTTACAGATCTTCGAAAGGAAAGTAAAAAATCTTAATGCACTAATCTCTTCATATAACAGCATTATCAAAAGAACCTGTAACTTGTGTTGACACCGGGGGTTGCCCTGACCCAGGTGCAGCACCTTGCCCTTGGTCTTGTTAAACCTCATGAGATTCCCAAGGACCACTTATTGAGCTCGTCCAGGTCCCTCTGGATGGCATCCCATCCTTCAGGGCTGTCACTGCACCACTCACCTTGGTGTCACTTGCAAATTTGCTGAGGGTGTGCTTGATCTCTTTATCCATTTCAATAATTATGGTATTAATTACAATGTTCCAATATGGGCTCCTGAGGGACACCACTTCTCACTGATGTCCATCACGACACTTAGCCATTGACCACTACCCTCTGGATGTGACAATCTAACCAATTCCTAATTCACCTAACACCCCACTCATCAAATGCATCTCTCTCCAGCTTAGAGAGAAGGATGTTGGGCAGACCATGGCTATGGCTTCGCAGAAGTCCAGGTAAGTGACATATGTAGCCCTTTCCTTGTTCACTGATGTAGACACCCCATCATAGAAGGCCACTGGGTTGACCAGGCAGCCCAAGGGTCCAAAATATCCAGATATTACTCCTTAAGGCATTCTTTCTGGGCACGGCAGATATAGTTTTCAATACTACCCAGGTTGTAGAGAAAATAACATCCAGATCTTGGACTCTCTGGTTACGAGCTCTTGAACAAAGACAGCCACTGCTTTCTCCAGCTGTGCTGGCCATGTGGGCAGAGGTGCCTCCTGCACTGCGTTCAGATGCTCTGTGGCTATAAATGCAGTTAACACCAGCACTTAAGAAGGCATGCACTGTCACAGACTAAGTGACTACATAGTTTTCCAAAAAAACTCAGGACTTGGACACCTCCCAGACAAGTCTTTTACATATTACTTACTTGAACTGAAGCACCTATGTTTTGCTTTCACTGCACTTCAACTATCAGGGTACTATCCTAACTTTCATCCAAGGTACTTTCATCATCTTTCCTGCAACTCAAGGTTCCCAGGAAGAATTACAGATTACTGGAGCTGAAATGGCACAAAGCCATCTCCACCTGCCAGAGGTTACGGAGCCATAGGTCCAAATGAATTCAAGGGAACTCAGAAGGAATTGACATTCCAGAAATAAACCCTTTTCCTCTTCTGAATCCTGCAGCAATATAAGACTAACAATCGACCTATGATGAATGAATTGTGAACCAGAAAATTATAATGGCATATTCTACTTTGAAATATTTTAGAGTTTTAGATTTATATAGACATAACTCGGTCTGACTGCTCTACTCCTGGCTCAGGTTTCCAGAGCATAAAACCTGGTTTCACTTCTACTGACAGTGAATTCTCAATTTATACAGAGTGGATTTACACATGTAGGAAAAAAGACAACAGACTAATGGTAACCTTAGTTTACAGAGAATTAGTATTTAAGAAGCTAATGATTAAAAATTTACCATTACTGGCCCGCTGCTTTATTGTTAGCATTTGTTCTCCAGACAGCTTTGCTTTCTTCATTGCTGAAGTAGCTCTGGGGCATCCTGATAAACTGTGAACAAAAAGGAGCCTGTTAATTTTGACAAGTCATTGAAAAGAAATCTGTAATCCAAACCTGTAATAAAAACAGTATCAGAGACATAGTTTATCTTCACTGCCTAGCACTGAAAGAGTGTACTAGTCTGAAAAAGAAAAGAACTTACCAGTAGTGATTTCATTGTTTTGCTTTTTCTTCCAAATTCTTTTTGCATAGACAGCTAATATAGAAGTCAGATATAGTCCAACTTTCTTAAGACAGAATACTTTTGATAAAATGTTTTATAGTAAAAGCAGTTACTGTGTAAATACTCCCACTTGAATTTACATGTCCCTGCTCTGAACTTCCACCCTCTTTTGATTCAAATGTTCAAACATGGAACTGAATGATGAGAGAAGAGGACATGAGCTACCTCTCACACCCAAATGACTAGCTCTCATAAACTGTGCTTTTCTTTGTGATATTGTGAATATCACCCACTGATCTGACTAAACTGCCGTTTTCTAAATTTTTTCTTAAAATGGCAGTAACTATGTGTTGACTTTTTGTTGGAGCCCGAGGAAAGTCATTCCAATAAAAATGACCTTGTCTTGATGGGGGATATATATGTCTTATAATGCATGTTTGTTACATTTATGGATGTACATTCAGTTATCTCCTCTCTCACATGGCAAAAATATTAAGCTTTTTAATTACATTATACTAAACAGTTTGACAGCAAATACAGTCGTAGCAGGCTTTATTGTAAAAAATAAAAACAATGACCAGACAGTGCTCACTATTTAACAAATAATGGTACACTCCAAACTACCTCCTTTTTCCAAAAGCACATCTTTAATGTAGTTGCACTAGCACTGATAAGAGAAAATACATATTAAATCTAAATTAATGATGGAAAACTATAATCGTTTTCTGAGGAAGCTTTAGCTTTAGTGAAGGGAGTTTGGAAGCTTGCTAAACAATTTCCTGTTGCCTCAACATTTCAGTTTTCATAGCCATGGAAACTAAGTAACATAACGTACTTCTCATTGCATACAGGCACATTTATATTTCCTCGCCAGATGCAAAGGAAGATTTTCTTTTACAATTTTTAATTGTGCAAATCAGATTCAAATCTAATACTCAAATAATTGCTCTGTAATATGGAGGAAAGGGGTGTCTTTGATTAAAAGCAATTCCTTAAGACAAAACTTTCTTCGAAATAAAGTCCTCTAATTTATGTGTAGCATTTGATTACTGAAAATGTTTCTCTGAAAAGTTTGCACTACTATTATCAAGTGCAGTAACACAAAAAAGGATTGCTTTTAGAAAAATACATCAAAAATTTTATTTTCTCAGCAAAAGAATCCATGTTCAACATTTTATACAGCTTTGTGACGAAGAAGATACATAGTAAAGCAATACTAGTAGTATCAAGAAAGAGCACGACCTAATAGCTTTTGGGTGTAACTTAGCTGGTAGGATGCCCAATTACTGTTCCAAGGTCTGCTATGGACTCAGTGTGTGACTGTAAACAACTGTTCTCTTGAAGTGTCAAAGCGAGCCTTGAAGACCATTAAGGAGGAGAGGATTTGGCGTTTTGGGAAAAAAAATGTTGGCACAGAAAAATAAATTAGGTAACAGTATATGCAAAGTTTCTGCATCATTTAACTGACTTCGTTTTTGTAACCTTTCAGTTGATTTAATGAATTGCCTCATGTCCTCACTCTTTTTCAGAAAATGTTAGCATCCCTGGGCATTACAACAACTGCATATTCTCATCTTCTTCTGTAGCTTTTTCCTCTCTAAAAGTCTTGACTGATGACAGCCTAGGGAACCCCTCAAAATAAAATCAGCCTTCAAACACCCTGTAAGTACAGCACTCAAATTTGTTCAGAAGTATTAGAAATCTACTGTGAGATTCAGTGTGCCTAAATCCAAATTTTGGTGCCAAGGACCCAATCTTATTCTCAGGCCATGGTTCTATACCCCAAGTTTTCAGGACTGCCTAAACCTGTAGGTATCTTTTCAGCCTGTCTGGAAGGTTTCCTCTCCACTGGTATGCCCAGGGCACTCCAAGGTGCGCTCTCACCCTGAGGCCCCACGTACAAGGTTCCATACGTGCATTACTAAGCTTCCTTATTCCACAAAATGGGGTGGTCACGTTCTAGCTGCCAAACAGCAACTGTCCATGGCCCATTGCCATCGGAGAGAGATTGATTGCTGGGGTAGGCATGTATGGAGCACCTATAGCTCAGCTGCATTTCAGGCACCTGGCACCAGATGCCTTCTGCCTAAACCGAACCACAAAGATCTCAGTGCTGTGCTCCATCCTTGCTGCTGAACAGTTGGAGAGTCCTTCTGCATGGATTATCTACCTTCTTCTGGAGACACCCAGATGAATCATGAGCTAGTGACAGGAAAGGCACAGCACTGCCTATTTTTTGGGCAGAAGGCTTCCACATTCTGTAGCCAGATTTGTTTTGTTCTAACCTGCTGGTGATCTAATACAATATGCACAGACAAAGGAGGGCTGTGACCAAAACAGGTTCCTTGAAATGCATCTGCATGCCTAAGCCATCAGCTTCCTCTTTTTGCTTCCCTAATCCTTACATGCATGGCTTTAACATGTGCATCATGCACCTCTATGACTACGTGCCCACCCTTAGAAGAGGCTATGAATGAACAGATGGTCCTAAATTTTCCAGTGGTTTTATGCAATTCAAGAAAGATTTCACAATTCCCAAAGGTATCCTGCTCACCACAGAGGAATATGACAAAGCCAGACCATGCCATTGACTTCCCCTGCAGATCTTTTCTGGCAAATTTGTCTCTTCATTAATTGTATATTGTATTGTAAGCAGATTAGCTCACTTTCCTGAGCCAGGCACTTTCAGTGAAGCAGATACCAAGTTAGTAACCTAAATTAGAGTATTGAGTTTTACTACAGTTTGTTTAACATGTCTAAATTCTTCAGAAATGAGTTAGTCAAAGATACCAATGTTCATCCTTTTTGCTTTGCTCTGTTCTTAATTAACTTACCTAAAACTGTTTAAAGTAATTAGAAAAGTAAATTAGGACTTTTAGAATAAACTTCTACTCTACAAGGACATTCAACCTCTTCCATTTCATCTTATTGACTATGTTTACGTCTACTGAAAGCAATTGCTCTTTGTCTGATTTGAAAATAATCAAAAGAAGTCAGGATATATGGGAAGATGAAAAAGAAGGTCAAGTCAGTGTTGCACCAAAAGTGGGCTATTGTACAAAGGCTGAACCCTATGGAGGTATAAAGTTAACAAAAAAAGCTTGAATCGAGATCCCAGTGAGACTGAGAGTTGCCTGAGATTTCCAGAAGGCTGGGAGGTAGAAGGAGACAGAAGGACAGAAGGAGACAGAAAATAGTAGATAGGATTTTTTTTTCTTGTGACTGGCAAATGAAAGAATACAAGTGAAAGCTATTTCAGTGCTTTGAGAGTTATGCAAAATATGCTTTAAATATCTCAAAAATAAAAAAAAAGACCATGAGAAACATCTAAGCAGTAGTTTCTTAAGGGTAATACTTATCCTCACATTAAGTATGGTATGAAGCTGTGTCAGGGGAGGTTTAAGGGGGATATTAGGAAAAGGTTTTTCACACAGAGAGTGGCTGGGCACTGGAACAGGATCCCTGGGGAAGTGGTCACAGCACCAAGTCTGACGAAGCTGAAGAAGCATTTGGACAATATTCTTCAGGCACAATATTCTTCTTGTGACTCTTGGGGCTGGACTTTGATAATCCTTGTGGGTGCCTTCCAACTCAGGATACTCTATGATTAAGTTTGAAGCCTTTACAGTTGATGTTTGTCATAGGTTTTCAAACTTTACACTGACTTTTACATAACTCTTCAGCTAAATCATTCCAGCAAAAAAAAGTAAAATTAATCACAGTTATCTCGCTTTCTCCTGCCATTATTCTCATACACACAAGAAACTGTAAGAAAATATAAACACAGTTGAGTATTCTTTCCATAATAAAAACAAGTTAAACTTTCTAACAACATTGCTGGAGTACTGCTTAATAAATTCGGTATTAACGTACCAAGCCATGAATTATCTCTGTCAGACTCTGGATGCCACAGGGCTTGAAGATATAGCATTTTGGTGGGACTGTGAGAAGCACCAGCACCCAACTCCTGGCTCCCTCTGAGTTTCTGACTCACCAAGAGCTGTGAGTTTCTGCTGTATCAACAACCAGATGACCATCAGCACCTTATTTTGTTAGGATGCAATGTGTCTTGACTCTTGATGAATTTCTACTGTTGCACTTAACCTCTAATTTGAGAAAGAAAAGTATGGTCTGGCACAACATCCTAGAAAAACAACCTCTGCCATAACTTACAAAATACTATAAAGACTATATGGTGATTGTATCTATTAGAGTTGAACATAATGTGAAGAATAAATTTGCTTTCTGGTTTAGCACATTGGTTATCTTACTCCCACCAGTGCCTTGCCATATATTCAGTGGATTTGGAAAGAGGGTGAAATTTATTCAAAAATAAAATGAAAATTCGTGGGGGGAAAGAGTTTTAAAGGGGTATTTAGGTAGCACTCAGTGCACATTTACTGAGAAATATAAAAGTAAATAAATGTGGGCTAAAATTCTGAACTGTTTCAATAATGTAATTGCATTGTCTTCAGGGATGCCAACAACAGAGCCACCAGAGTGGAGGATCATTGATCAAGTGGTGCAACTGTCTGGGTGACTGATTTTAGTTATCTGGGGTCCAGCTGTGTGTTAAATACATTTTTTTCCTCAGCCAGCAGATGCAGTTTAGTCTCTCTTGAAGCCGAAGGAATTGCACTTGGCTTATCAACTGAAGAAACCATTTTCCAAACAGAGAAGTAGGGATATGGGAAAGGAGTAGATAAAGGTCAAATAAAACACAACTTTCATATTTGGTATGTTAAATGTTGAAGCTTACTAAGAAAGAAAGAACAGGATGTAAGGAAACTAGAGCCTCAACCTGGAGTACCCAAAAAGCATCCTACGGACAAAACTTATAAACCCTGCAAGATGTTTATAGATTCACTACCACAGTGACTTTTCAAAAAGAAAATGAAACACTTCTCCTGTTTATTAAAAATAGCATTGACTATAGACTACAGGAAAGAAAAAGTCACTTTCAAGGGACCTCTTTTAACTAGAGATACATTCAAAACAAGCCCCAGATGTAAATCCTTTTGAAATTCAGGGAAATACAGATCACAGTGAGAATGACTTTTATTTTGTTAATGGCTGAAACCTTACTTTTACGACTAAGCTCCTCAGCTATTTGCTAATGTTTGAAGTTCAAGTTAAGAGATCAAACTCAGTGATCAAAGTAGCCCATTCCTTGGTTAAATATTAAATCCATGAAGCACTCATTTTTTTTCTATGTTGAAGGGTATCAGCTTCAGTGATTTCCTTATTCCCATGAGTAAATTCTGCTACACACCTTAAAGGATGAAATACTCTATGCACAACTCCAGCAGAGATAAAAGGAACCCTCCCTAAACCAGCACTCATTTTTATTTACATTCAAGGGTGATTGGCTTTTCCCCAGGCTCTTACTGAGATGTTAAGCAAAGGGAATCCAGGAGAGAGGTTTTGCAAACAAGGTAGTTTTGTTTGCATGGAGATTGCTGTGACTCACAGAGGAATCTCTTCTCCCCACTGGCCACACAGCCCCAACTGCCTTTGTGTGGTGTTGGGTGTCAGAAAAAAATATCATCTGTTCAGCTCAGTTTTAAAAATTCTTCACTGGAAGAGAATGATTTTTATTAATGTGGCCCTTTATAGGTCTTGTTTCCTGGCTACAGCTTTTTGTTTGTTTTGTTGGTTGGCTGGTTGGGGTTCTGTGTGGGGTTTTTGTTTTGTTTTGGGTTTTTAGGGTGCATTTACAACTCACACCTGAATGCTTGGGGTGAAAAACTTCAATTTTGAATCAGGAGGGAAATCTAATCTACTAAATACTAATACTACAATACTAAATACTAGTAAAACTACAAATACTAAAAGCTTGATGTAATGTGGAAAGTGGCAGCTCTGGATTCAAGTTGCTTTCCAAAGCTGCTGAGGAAAGTAGCTGAGATTTTATTCTGTTTAAATACATCTTTGCATTGGCTTCAGAAGTATGAAAAATTAAACCACTATCCAAAAGGCCATAAAAAACATAGCAATTGTGATTAAAACAAAATACAAGCTTTTCAAAATTATTTTAATGATATCTGATCATTGTTTCAGAATGGCTTTCTGGAAAGAACTATGTTCTTATTTTATTGGGGGAGGGTTGAATTAGCATTAAAGTCTGGTCAGTCAGGCACCAAATGGACAAGATAGAGTGAATGGCCACCCAAAACAAGAGAAGGTATTTGGGGTTTTTTATTGGAGATTTAAAAAGTAAGATAGTGTTATAGCTTAATTATGCCTATCTCTGATAACAAAAGAACAAAGCATGCATCAGGTAAGGAAAAAAAATAGAAATTATGCAGAATTGTTAACATGGCAAAGCTGAGAGAAAAGGCCCTGAGAGCAGACTCAATTTGAAAGGAATCCCCCTGGAGCATAAATATACACCAGAAAAGGGATTAATGAATCTTGAAATGCTGGAACTGTAAGAGCACTGCCAAAGTTGCCCTTCAGCTGGGCACAGTAGTCCCTTGGCAAATTTACATCATATTTAGTTAACTGAAGCTGCTTAGTCAGCACAGAGGCTTTCTGGGTGGGCTTCTCACATGTGTTAACAAGCTTTGACCTGTGTCATCCCTGAAGAGGGAAGGAGGTTTGGCTCTTGCCCAATGTGCAACAACTGTTCAAAACCCTCTCATTAATTCTTTGGTGAGTGAGTGCCCACTGCAGCACATGAACCTGACTTACAGGTGGCCCCAGCACCGAGCCATGCACTTAATGGGGCACAACTGAGTGCCCCAGGGACTGGGGGCTGGCTTCTGCAAAGCTTAGCCTCTCCTGTCTGGTGACTGCCCACAACAGGACAGATGACCTGAAGACCAGTGGATTTACTGAGCTGTTGAATAGGGCATGTATAGTGAAGGAGAAAGGTTGAGACTTCCCTGTATATAAATAGGTAAGGTGTATGTTTAGCTATGCACCTCTGATTAGTGCACTTAGGCAGCTCAAAATTTCAAGTGATCTATTTAGTGATCAAGTCCAGCTCACTTCGGCACTTAAAATGAAGCACAATTTCTCTAAACACTTGTATAGACAGCAAAGAGACAAAGGTGCTTCAAGAGGGAAATTCATCCCTCCTGAAATCTAAAAAGTCATCCTGTATTCTCTGCTTTTTTATGGGCTATGTCTGGAATGAGGACAAGCAGACTTATAACCAGACAGCTTCTGCTAAGTGTCTGAAATCAAGGAGGTGCCACATTGCAAGCACCTGTACAATTGCTGTCTGCTGTAATCTGTCAGGTCTGCTCAGCAAAATGATTTTTCTTGTTTATATTGTGCAGTCTGCTTTTTCTAATATGGATTTCATATTATTTTCTCTGTGACTTTCCCAAGGTAAGCGAACCTCTTAAGTCCTTTTAGATTAGCTTACTATTAAGAGCCTTCCACTTTAACAGACAGTACATCTGATTAAAATACTATTCCATCCTTGACTACCTACAGTCAAAGGGCCTAAATCTTTCAACAAACAGATTCTGCGTTTAGTAATTTCTAACTTTTGCCAAATTTTAACTGATCTGACTGAAATCTTCAATAGTAACTGTCTGGCCAGGCTCATTTTTTTTTCCAAATGTCATTGGAAAAATTTTTCTATTTCTCAGAATATACTTCTATATTAATGTTTTGTCCATATATATTGTTTTGTCCCTACTGAGGGGAACAAAAATGTCCGAATAACTCAGTGACTAACTCTAACTGTCTGTGAATGGGAGCAAGAAATGACATTTCATGGGGTGTTGCTCTGAGTTTAGAGATGCATTCTGCTATCCTCATGAAAACAAGAGAAGATTTGGCAGGACTATAAGCCTCCGACAGACTGTCCCTTGGACATGCTAAGTGGATGTGAGTTGGTGTTTAGTGCCAGACCCTCCATGTACTTTGTGTGTATGAGAACTGGGAGCCTTCCCTGCCACCAGCCCTGTTCAGGGCTGCAGGGCCTAGAGCAGAAGAATGCTAGCTGGAAGCAATGCCTGAGACTGCCTGTCCTGCCAGCGCACCAACTACCTCAAATGCTGGGGACTGAGAAGCTCAGAAGTAAGAAGACTGAACTGGAGCCATAGGGACAGAGAAGGGAAAAGGGCCAGAACACTACAGTAGGAGAGAAGAAGAGAAAGGTGTTGAAAAGTGGTTTAGGAAGACCCTTTTCCTTTAAGCTTATGGGTCAACACAAAATTACTAAGTAAAAAATCCTTTGCACTGTAGGGCCCATCTCACAGATTTTATTTTAATTTTTTTTCTTTATGTATATTATTATTACATTTAATTGCCACATTTCTTTCCTTTTCTTGGAAATGTGAGTGCACTTCCATGCCTGTCATCTTTTAATGATATCATCATGATGATGCTTATCATTGTCAGTTGTAGCTACTGTTAAATGCAGTGAATTTGGTTAGTTCTTCTACACTCTTAATGATGTATGATGTTCTCCTGCTGATTTGCAATGTACAGCTCATAGGAAAAAATGAGAGATGGTAAACAGCAAAATAAATCAGGGAGGGGACAGGCAAATTAAAACCAAATGAATAAACAAACACCCTAAACAGTTTAAAAAGCCTACTGAGAAAAAGTAAAACAATGAGAACTAAGAGTGAATTAATTTTGACACAAATGTGGCAGTCTGTTGACTTACTGTAGCAACAAATAAAAGCATGGATAAGAGTTGACCAGACAAGAGACCTGGCTAGAAATAGATACAATCAAACACTTTAATGCGTTGCATATTAAAAGCTTACAAATCTGGAGTTTGACAGTATTTATGTTTCATAAATAGAAAAAAACCCAGATTTCTCTCTGCAAAGTTTTTACCATTTTCAGTGTACAGCACAGGAACACTTTTCAAAAGATATTGCTGGGTAGCAACTCCTGACAAATAGGGTATTTTGGAAGTTTAGAGCACCTTGAGAATTCATCTGGAAGTTTGGATCCATTGTATTTTAAAGGATGCTTGCAATTGGCTTAACTGCAAGCTTCTGGGTCTGCTCAAAACCAAAAGAGAAGTGGACCAGAGATGCAAAAGTGGGCAAATACCCATTGGTAATGACAAGGCTGTTGCCAGGGGATGCAGAAATGCAGCTGGAATAGCAAAAGCTCAGTTCAAATTGAAACTGGCCAGAAATGAAAAAAACTCCAAGAAATGATTCTTTAGGTACACAGAGAGAGAGTGGAAACAGAAGGAAAATATTGGCCAACTGTTATGTGGGAGAGGTGAATTAGTCCCCAACAAGGCAGAAAAGGCAGAGGTTCTGACACTTCCTTCACCTCTGTCTTTACCAACACTGTTGAGCCCTGGGCCTTGGGAACAAAATTCCAGCTTGATGCAAACACAGACTGACCATCATTGATGGAAGAGTTGCAAGTGAACTGTTACAGGAGCTTGATGCTAGAAATCCATGGGCCCTGACACTGCCCACCCAAGGGTCTGAGGAGTGCTGGCTGATGTTGTTGCAAGGCTTTCATGATCTTTGAGAAGTTGTGGAGATCAGGGGATAACCCAAAAAACTGGAAGAAAGATAGTAACAACCCCATCATGAAGGGCTGAAAGGAGGATCTACAAGCTCATCAGCCTTATTTTAGTCTCTGGGAAGGTTATGGAAGGCAACTTCCAGGGGGCTATCACAAGTCAGACAAAGCACATGGTTGGGAAAAGACAGCACAGATTCACCAAGGGCCAGCTGTGCTTGACAAACCTGCAAAAGCAAATTTGCTTTTTGTGACAAAGTAACCTGCTTGGTTGATGGGAGGTGACCAGTGGACACTGTCTACCTGGATTTCTCCAAGGCTATTGATCTGGTTTCCCATGGCACCCTCCTGAAGAAACGTGTTATGGCCTAGACAAGTAGTCTGTGTAGTGGGTGGTGAACAGGCTGAGAGGCTGCACACAGGGTGAGGGTAAACAGTTCCTTTTCAAAGTGGCAACCTGCCACAAGTGGGGTCTCCCAGGGATCCATACTGGGTCCAACCCTGTTTACAGCTTTTATAAGTGATCTGGACAATGGGACCAAGTGTCTCCTGATTAAGTTTGACAATGATACCAAACTGAGTGGGGAAGTGAACTCCTTGGAACGGATAGTCACACTGCAGGAAGACCTGGATAGGCTGGGAGAACCTTATGAAGTTAAACCAAGACAAGTGTAAGGTCTTGCACCTGGGAAAATATCATTCAGGAGTGCAGCACAGGCTGGGACCTCCCTGTCTGTGGAGCAGCTCTGTGGAAAGGGACCTGGGGGTCCTGGGGATGACAATCTCAGTGTTAGTGAGAGGTTCTGCCATGGTACAGAGAGCCAGCAGAGCGCTGGGCTGCATCAACAAGGGCGTCAGCACAGAGACACAGAAGTCATTGTCCCACTCAGCCCTTGCCAGGACACCCCAGAACACGGTGCTCAGTTCAGCTTCACACTATGCAAAAAGATGTGGATAGGCTGGAGAGCCACTGCTGACTTAATGCTAAGTATTTATATGTTTTTAATTGCTGAAGCTGAGAACTGCTGCTGTTAAGACAGGATGTGACTTCAGGCGAATACTGAAAGCTCTACAACAATTTAGGAGCACATTTGTAGCCAATAGCCTGTGTTTTGCAAAGCATCTGTATTACAGAGTTGCTGCCTCTTTGGGGGCATCCACCCACTCCAGATAAACGCTGGGGTGAGATGCTATTCTATGGACACAGGTTCTAACTGCAGCCCTGAGCACCAGGAGGTTTGACTGTAGGTGGTATTTGCAAATCTTCCCTTCAGAAGTTGAGGTTGATCACAGAGGGTTTTTATGCAGTATCTATTTCTAGCAAAGCATATTTCATGAGAAAAATTATCTGCCTATGAAAAATCTACATCTCCAACCTTCTTCCCTCACATTTGTCATCTCCTAAATGTTTTGAGTGTTTGAGAACTCAGAGGTCCTCTGAGGATTCATCTGAGTGTAGGTTTCAGACAGCTTCCAGAAAGCAGCTGCAGAGGGCAGCTCCTGTCTAGAGGTTTTTTGGGGTTTTTTGTCTTTTCCTCTTTTCATAATTTGTCTGTTCCGATGCTTAGCAATGCAGCTGTGCAACTCAGAGCTATGACCAACTTAGAATTATTGGAGGAAACAACACTGGCAGTCCTCCTTCACCTCAGGACATGCGTGTGTGGTAATGGCTGAACTGAGTGAACTGCTGCCTGCTGTTCTGACAGGCTTACCATTAACTAAACCTTCCTATGCATAAAGTGGATAGCCTGTAACAAGTGTCATATGTAATCATTTCCCACAGCCACTTGATAATTTCTACATATATTCCTTCAGAAGGGAAAAGGCAGTGGATGATGTCCGTGGCTTCCTCCCAGCACATCTAGACATTTTGCAAACACAGTGGCACGCCCTTGCTGCTCAAATACAAATCCTGTTCTATAAACTTTTTTATCGATCTTGGAGTCCTACTGTCCTCAGTGCAGATACAGCTTCACTAAAGAAAAATCACCCTTCCCTACGCTTTCATCTCTATTTAGCATTAGCTTGTTAACAGAAAAAATAATTTGATCATATCTTGCATATCACTGCTCTACTAACGTTTTTGTACAGGCTTTGGCTGGAATAGAGTTAATTTTCTTCAAAGTAGTTGGTATGAGGCTGTGTTTTGGATTTGTGCTGGAGACAGCATGGATAATTCAGGAATGTTTTCTTTACTGCTGAGGAGTGTTCATATAGAGTCAAGGCCTTTTCTGCTTCTCACCCCATCCCACCACTGATGGGGCTGTGCACAAGCTGGGAGCTGGGTGGGGACACAGCTGGGACAGCTGATCCCAACTGACCCAAGGGATATCCCACAACATTTGGTGTCATGCTCAGTATAGAGAGTATAGGGAAGAAGAATGAGGAAGGGGAAGACATTTGGAGTGATGGTGTTTGTCTTCCTAAGACACCATTACCTGAGCCCTGCTCTCCTGGGCATGGCTGAACACCTGACTGCCCATGGGAAGCAGTGTTTTGGGTTGCTTTTGAGTGTGGCTTTTTCTTTACCTATTANCACAGCTGGGACAGCTGATCCCAACTGACCCAAGGGATATCCCACAACATTTGGTGTCATGCTCAGTATAGAGAGTATAGGGAAGAAGAATGAGGAAGGGGAAGACATTTGGAGTGATGGTGTTTGTCTTCCTAAGACACCATTACCTGAGCCCTGCTCTCCTGGGCATGGCTGAACACCTGACTGCCCATGGGAAGCAGTGTTTTGGGTTGCTTTTGAGTGTGGCTTTTTCTTTACCTATTAATCTCAACCCATGAGTTTTCTAACCCTCACACTTCACATCCTCTCCCCCATCCTGCTGGAAGTGAGAAAGCAACTCTGTGGGGCTAAGGTCNACATTTGGAGTGATGGTGTTTGTCTTCCTAAGACACCATTACCTGAGCCCTGCTCTCCTGGGCATGGCTGAACACCTGACTGCCCATGGGAAGCAGTGTTTTGGGTTGCTTTTGAGTGTGGCTTTTTCTTTACCTATTAATCTCAACCCATGAGTTTTCTAACCCTCACACTTCACATCCTCTCCCCCATCCTGCTGGAAGTGAGAAAGCAACTCTGTGGGGCTAAGGTCCTGACTGGGGTTAAACCACAACAGTTTTCCATAGCAAAAGGAATTTAAAAGCTACATTAATGCATTTGAAATGGGTTAACACTGATGAAAATAAAACTGAGCTAAAGATGGGAGCAAGAGCACTGTTTTAGATCTGAAAATGCCTTTCTGCAGGTAATTTCCACTGAAGTCAGCACAAGCACATTTCCTCTTCTGTACAAAGGAGCAGGGTTGCTAAATCCAAGTATATTCTGAGAAAGCCCCCACTGATCACAGTACCAGAAATGGTGCCATCCATAAATATCTTAAATCAAATATGGTGGTGTAAGGGTCTGTTCAAGAACTGAACTGCAAAGCTAGAGTATAATAAGCAATTTACATTTCATTATAACCTATTTAATTTATCTATCTACTGTCTCTATGCTTACATGCTTTCCAATTCATTTTCATATTGCTGATAGGTCACCTAATTTCACACTGGCCTCTCTTCCTAGCAGAGGCTCCTTTTTGAAGCATAGCACACTTAATCCTATGCTTCAAGGCCCTCCTGATAACTCTCTGTTTCCATTCTTTCCTAATGCAAACTCTTTGACAAAATAAAACTATTCACAGAAATTTCTGTGAATAGGCAATGAAATGTTAAAAACCAGAAACCTTTGTTGGTACCTTTGATCAAAGGGTAGGATTCAAAACTCATTGAAATGTATGACTTTTTTTATTGGCTACTTAATTCTGCTTCAGAAGTGTAAATGTAGGAATATGCATATATTTAAATTCCAGACTACATACCAGTTGGAGAAGGTTTTTATTGATTTACCAGCTGTCTTGGAGTGACTTTATGATGTATCCCATATCGCCCGCTCTATGCCCAGAAAATGAATCTTATGCCTTTCTGTGCCTTTAAACTGAGCCTGAGAGGGGAGAAAAGAAAAAAACAGCCAGAGGAACTCTTTTCAAAGCAGTTCTGTGTTTCAAGGTCGCAGCTTGTCTCTGTTCTTCTGCTGTGGGGAGTGACAGCTGCTGCAGCAGAGAGGGGAGGAAACACCTTCCTTGCTTTCCAGCCAGCTCTCGGTCTGTTTTTTTCGAAAGGAGAAAGATGGAGGAGTTTTCCTGGGACTTTGGTTTCTTCTTCTTCTCTTCCGGACTTGTTCAGAACATCAGAACATCGACACTTCGATGGGACACCTTCCATCGGCCTGCAGGGGGGTCCCCCACGCCAACCCAGCTCCAGGGAGGAGAGACACCACACCCAGAAGGACTTTAAACTCTTCCAGGTTTCTCTCCACAGAGAGAGATTTTATTATTTAGTATTGCTGTTCTTTTCTTGTGTGTTTGCTAAATAAATAGTTTGTTTTTCCTCTTCCCTTTCCTCCAAGGAAATATGTCTTTTCCTGAACTTTGTGGGGGGAGGGGTAACTACAACCTGCTTTCTATCATAGGGTTATTATCTGCTGCATTTGCCTCAAACCGGGACACCAGCACTTGAGGATCATGTCCAGTGTCCACTGATACCAGTGCAATGACATCATGTGTACGTCGACAGCAGCTCTAAGAAATCTTTACCTCAAAAACATCTTTCCTAACATCTATTTGATAAATTCAACAGCTGGCATAACTTTCACAAGCCAGTCTGCTGTTCATTTCCAGAGTATTACAGCTGTTTTAATAACAGCATATTAACAGCTATCTACAAATGTCGGAATAAAAAAATCTCAGAGAAGACATAAAGAACAACTTCACATGCAATTAATATATATGTGCTTAGAGAAGTCTGCCAATAGAAAAATATTTGCACTGGGAAGAAAAAATCCCCCATTAGGATAGCAGCAAGGTGTACTGGAAAAAATGAAGACATTAACTACTCCTTCCTGAGGACCTTTTACTGACTCAGTTAAAGGCCAGAGTCTCGCTTTCCCCCTGTGCATGCTGAACACAGCTCTACCTGCAAAAGAATATCTGTAAATTTGGTCTCACTGTGTAACTGGCATAGCACTGATTCTCTTCAGAAGGTGAGAATTTGAGATTTACAGCCATGGCTGTATAGCAAAATGTTATTCGTGGTAGAAGATAAGAAGATAAATCTGTTAGAATGGATACACCGAAAGTCAGGGAATATTTCATCCTTATGTAAGAAAATGGATAGTCTGTAATTTAGGTGGGATTCAGCTCCAGATTATGGCACCTGGGTTTAAACGTCTGCATGGGAACTGTGTGTCGAAGCGGCCATGGAGCTGTGGGGCCAGTTCATTTAACAAGACCAGCACCCTTGGAGATCCCCTGCCAGGCACATTCAGCTCTCAGCTGTCATAATCAAAGAACGGAGTGTCTCACAAGTCTTCAGTCATTTTGGCCAACCCAGTGTGGCCATACTCCATGCCCCAAGAACACTTCAACCCACTCCCTCTTGACATAGTCAGTGACATTTATGATATAACTGATTAAAGGCCAGTGTCCACTGAAGTGAAGTGGACAACTCTCCAGGATCCATTGATCCTGGAAGTGGGGTAAAAGCAGCCTACATCTCATACAAGAAGATTCTTCAGGTAGGTGAACTGTTCTGAAGTTCAATCCTACATGTAGGGTTTGATTCAGTTGTACACATACAGGCATGAAATGCCATTGGAGAAGATATATCACTAAGGCAGAAAAATATTACACTGGACCTGCCTTTCTGAGCAGCAGCTGGAGGCCATATAAGTAACCCTAAGGCATCTAAAATGTTTCCATGTGTTTTTCTTTGTGTGAGCAAATTAACCAAACACTTTTAACCGCCTTAAGAATTCTACAAGAACTAATATTTTTAGAATAATATGGCTTGCTATTAATATTGCCATTGCTTACAGAAGCTTCAAGAAGTTGTTCAGTTTGCTCACAACTTAGAATACTGGACCTTTGTTACATCAAGACAATTAGGTAGGATCAATTTACTTCATCAGTCTTTTTAAGAAACCTTTCATCTTGAGGTACTCTCATCTACCAATGGAACTTTTTGCCCAAAATCTGATCTTATAAGGTAACCCATTTACATGTCTCTGTTTCTACTTAAGATAATAGTATTGAAAAACACACATGGCTGCTTGTAACTAAATGTCGTACTTAGGTTACTCCATTAGGGCTTTTTTTTCATGGAAGCACTCTTTGAAAAAAAAAAAAATCTCTAGCCACAATTTGACCTTTAAATTGTTAAACTAGTACATTTCTTTTAGAAGTTAGTGATTCTTGTTGCAAGAATTTTCTCCTTGAGACCGTAAGTACTCTGTGAATACTCATTGCAAGCAATCTCCCAGTAATTATATTGTACCTTTTAACTAAAGGTAAAACCATTTCAAAATTTTAATGAAAGATCTCTCTGAGTTAAATAAATGTTACACCATTATGAAGAAAGTTAAGCTGAAACACTAAAACTGATATTTTACTGAAAGTCAGAAACTTAAATCCTCATGTGGTATCTGCACAAATGGTCAGTTTTGCATCTCTTACTTCCTAAAGCCTCCGAGAGCTGCAGGCTGTGTAATACATTTAACTACTCAGGTAACACCTCAGGTCATGGACCAGAGTCCCTTCATGGCAGGTACCATAAAACATCGACTAGAAAAACAACTCTGAGCCTAAACAATAAATAGGAAATATGTGCACAAAGTCTGCGAGGTTGAAGTAAGGGTAAGGCTTCTGAGTGAAGCTACAAAGGATTGTCAAAGAAAGAATCAAAGGAAATAGTTACAGGCAAGAGAAAAAAGAAGTACACTTTTCACCTCGGTATCTAGAACTGACTGCAAAACAAGATCAAATTGCTTTAGCTAACTAAAGGGTACAGAAGTTCAACTGAGGTCTGCCTGGAGAGGGTGACAAATTAGGGACATCAACTTGACATATTTGAAGTAACAGAGTTTTATATTAGTGGTATTATATAATAAGAAATTTGCTCTGACATTATAGTCATTTTCAGGCCTAGATTCCCAGCCAGAGCTCCAAAAAATCCCTGTTTCTTCATAATCTAATATCTAAAATGGCAGCAAGTTTTAACCCTAAGAGGCTGGCCACTTTCTCCTGCTTTTACAAGTTATGAAAAATGTTATCATCAAAGCTCTCTTATTTTTGCCAAGTTTATGAAAAATGAAGCTTTGTATTTCTTTTCTCAAATATTTACATTCCACTAGTTTTACATAATGTTCCGTATTTTTCATATGTTGTTTTAAACAAACATGTCCATTACCAAATGAATAAAAGTACTTTGGTTTTATGGAATTCTTTCCTAAAATTCTTCTCTGATGTTTGAGAATCAAGAACGTCTTTGACATCTCTGAAAATCAGGAGGACTCATATATATCTTACAAAGTCTACCCCAAGGTAATTTGTCCAGAAATATCCAATAAAGCAATAGGAAGCTTACTGTCATGCATAGTTTTTTCCCCTAAAATTTACTGTATATTATACATTCAAATGCAGGTCTGTATTTGCAAGGGCTAGCATAAAAAAACCTTGTGTCTATGAATTTCCAAATACCTACAAATACATGTAAGCAGATTATTTTTTGAAGTAATAATGAAATTATAAGGAACAGAGAAATGCCATGACAAAAAGCTGTGTTTTAAATCTTATTGAAATAATAAACATAAGTGAAAAACATAAGTCATAGTTACTCACCTACGATGAGTAAGAAAACTACCACTGACATGTCCTGAGCCATCACATCCTGGTGTTGGACATGACATTCCTTCCGTCTTCACTGACTTCCAAGAGAACTGTGAGCCATTTAGGTACCCATCCTTTTGCCTTTTGGCAGCAAGGGGACACCCTGATGCACTGCGATGGGATGCATATTTTCCAGTTATATGACCCTGACCGTCACAGCCAGGAACTGGACATCTGGATAGCAGACAGATGAGATAAACTTTATTGTCTTGACATTATACCTGGTAGCCTCTACAACCAAGTCAAAACAAACCTGATATGAAAAGGAAAGAATAATCCTACACTGTGGTCACAAAATCAAGACACCCTGTAGTGGGTTAAATTACAAGCAGAACTTCGTAATTTGAAGAAAAATAAGTTCTTTGATAAATTAAAAGGAGGCTGGCCAGTAGGTTCAGTCATAGCTGTTGACATTATGCAATTAAAACAAAAGGACTGAGATCTGTATTTGAATTGCAGGGCTTTATCACAATAAATAGCACAGTGGAATTGAAATGCTTGCTACTGAGCTCTGATCAGCAGCGAAATTGCCCATAAAATCCCTATAAGCAAAAAATATTACTTAGTATAATCCTTGGTACATTTTATTTATAGGTATAAAACCCAAAGAAGACTTGTCTGAAGTAATGAAAATGTCACGTATACACAGTTAGTTATTATTGCATGTAGGTAAAACCTTATAAAATGAAGGCCTTGTTGCCTTTGTAAAATCATGGCTTAGGCCTGTTACTCCGGCTGGAGAAGGACTGTGAGAAAAGCCCAGGAGAAGAAAAACAATTAGTTTTTACCCATGAAAATGGAGTATCAACAGAAGCAAGAAAGCTAAACAATAGAAGGAGAAAAGCAGCAACATATCCGCACCTGGTATTTTTCTGAATGCCTGAATGCTTATGGTACAGGTAGCCAATGGTAGCATACTGTAGTTAACAATAGCCAGTGAATCTACTGTAGTAATTTAGTAGCCAATAATTATGTAACATGAATGATAACATCCAAAAGGCTATAAAAAGAAGCTGCTTTATTTATAAAGGCTTTTTGCACTTTGTCTGAGGCACAGTCTGTGTGTGTCGTGGCCACCCCAACAGCAACAAGTTATGACGTGATCAGAGCGCCTCATTAGAAATGCTGAGCTCCTTTAACCACTCTGAATAGGAGTGATTATATCACACTATATGCTATAGCCCAGACACCAATGAAGGCAGTTCTGTATTCATCTGATGATTTTCCTTAACTGGGAATCCCCCCAGACATTTGCTCTATATTTTGATAAAAACCAAATAACCAAGGTTAGAAGGAACAGGTTAGAATATTCAAAGTGAAATGTTTAAAGAAAATCATGGTAGGCTTTTTTTTCAGTGTGTTGCTACATAACACATCTAAACTAAAGGCCAATTACTTCACTGTTTGTGAACAAAAACATTGCTACAACACTCCACTGAGGATCTGGTCCTGGAATGGTCTAAGCAGACACTAAATCCACCAAGTTCAGTGGCCATGGATATCAGAGCATCTTGCAAGGAGAAACCAAGACCTACAGAAACCAACTGCATTTGTTGCAGCGGTCTCATATAAACACTCAATTCTCCATTCCCATAACTATCTTTATTCGGCATGTATGGTTTGCCTGTGCATGCAAACATGTTTAAGGGGCATTTAGGAAATAAAGACCTAAATGATTTTTTAATATGTGAAAATGAAGAATTTACAGCTATTGCTAAATTATAGAAATTTGTATCCTTGGCTATTGCTGTATTCTTTGCTGGAAAAAGGACAGATACTAGACTTGTTCATAGAAATCAATGTGGTCATCTGCTCTTGGATAACTATCACACAGTAACATTTATGCAAAAAAACCTGAAGATATATAAGACACGAAAACCCTTTGACAATATTTGTTCTCACCTAATTGGCTCTTGGTCTTCTTTGTCTTCCTTGCTTTGTGCTATCCTGATTCCACTTTTCTTTGCTCGCGGACAGCCTGAAAGACTGTGTGAAAGAAAACATTTTAGAATGCAATTTCTCATTCTTGGATTCATTCTTGGGTACACTTTACCAGAATACACCTTCTATCTGAGAAACTGGGAAAATAGGCAATCCTGTCCAGTTTCCAAAATCAAAGCTCAGGTGGGTTAAATGAGGAGCGCTGCAGCAGCCACCACGAGGGAGAATCCTTGTGTGTGGGTTTGTGACACAGGACAGGACTGCTGGTGCTGTGCACACCACATGCACAGGAACTCCCTGAGGAGTCAGGGAAGGCAGTTCTTAAAGTCCCTCACTAATCATTCCTTCAGCTGATTCAGCAGCAGCAGTGGCAATTTTAAAAGGAATGGACGCCAGTGTTTCAGGGCTGAGAGACATTATGTCCTCTATGTCTGAGAGGGGTGGAAGAACAGAAAAAAAAGGAGTATTTCTTTGTAGGACTAAAGATTTATCTCGGGAGCACATTAGAAACATTATCAAACCTTCTCAAACACCATATAAGAATCCTATAGAATGACTGAATAAAAACATGACAGAGTTCAGAGCTTTCAATGCCTTCCAGAGAAGGAGTTAAAGTGCCCAGAATTTACCCAGACAAAAAGATTTGGTAGAGACAAAGTTATATGTTAGGCTAACCAATGTAACATTTAACTAAAGACTGAGAATGTTGTTTTCAACTACACAAGCTCACCATTCCTTTGCATATGAAGAATTCATTACAGAAACCACTTAGTAGACTTGACAATGACCTTAACAGATTTTTAAAGATTTTTTTAGGTAGTTGATATCTGAGGATACAAGAATGCCTGTGAAAAAATTATGCTTTGTCCTCTAATTAAATGTTATTTCCATCTTAACTATCAACATTAAAAAAAGAAATCCACCAGTAGAACACCTTCAACTGTTAACACAAGAGATAAAGAAGTGCCACCAAAGAAAAATTTCCCTAGAGAAAGAAACAAAATAGAAGATTAAACTTTTGCTTTCAGCATGACAAAAGGTACTTGAGTGATGTGTAGTAGGTCCTGTCTTTGTGAAAAAGAGACAGAAAAAGTGGTTATTTTGTCCTCTTAAGTGTGTTATTTTGTCTTGTCAAAACCAGTGAGGACTGAGGGGATGAAGCACAGAAAAAGATGATGCATTCAGAGACAGAATTCTGTGTTAGAAAATAAAGAATAGACAAAATCAGAGTTTACATGCTGCAAAGTCATAAATAAGTCAATTAAGGAAAGAGAGAAATGCTGACACAAGATTTTGGACAAAGTATATTATCTAGAAATTTTCAGTGAGATGTCATGGTTACATCTATAGTGTTAAATAGGAGGGATTAAATAGAAGGGACGTGGAACTGTTGCTTTGACCCAAGACCAGAAAGTTCACATTTGTCTCTGTAAAGCAGGACAGCTACACCCATATTGTTTGTAAAGAATTATCTGGACCCACATTGAGTCCCAAATCATTTCTTAGAATTACCTGGGAGACTTTTAGTAGCCCAGGGTCAATGTCATGCCAGGGGTCATGTCAGCATTACTTGAGCAGGCATCTGCACTCGGATACATGGATCTGTGCTCTCATCCCATTTCATTTTTCATTTTAAATGTAACTGATCATTTTCCATTTCAAAACAAACTGCTGTTTATTCCAGCTTGCATAGTGGACACCAAAGTACCAAAATTCCTTGTGTACAAACTAAATCTGAGAAAGCCTGTGCCAATTAAGAACAGTTTTCTTAAAAAATAATAATATAGTCTATAAGAAAGAAGTAGGAGGGATTCAGAATTAGAGGAAGCTGGCTCTAAGGCAAGGGAACAGTTCAGGAACACGCTGGTTCACTTGCTGACATACAACCTGGTCTGCAGAAAATGAAGGGGAGGGGATGGGAGTTAAAGATACCTCTCATTTATCTCTGAGACTAGTTGTACTCACTGCGTGACAATAATCAGAATTTGCATCTGAAAACTAAACAGTTAATAGAAATTCCTCAGAAAGCAGTACTTTTTTTAGTAGGTGTACAGATGGGTATGCTTGTAGATTATGACATTTTCATAACAAAATCTGAACAAAGAATTTCTGCCTTGACTAATGACTTAAAGCTTTCTACATATTAAATCAATTTAATTATCACCTACTTATTGGTATTTTGGTGCATCATCTCTCTGTAATAGATCTTTCTATTCTGGCACTGTGATTTATTAGAAAATTCTAAGACCTTTCAGGTCCTCTAAACAGACATTTCCAACAGACAGCTTCTGAGGCTATGATTAATTCATTTTTCTCTGACAGTGGATCCATCGAAAAAACATATGTCAAGGATGAGCCTTTGCTTAAATTATTTTATCCTATAATAACCAAAGCTATTACAAGGTAAGCACAGTACTTTGTTTTTCTATGAGCTTAATTCCTCATATATGAAGACAAAAGACTGTGAGGGAAATTCAACAGCAGTACGTGCTGCTGTAACTCCTTGCATAAATTGAAGGGGTGTGTGGAACTGCAGAGTTATGGCTGTTAAATCTGCCTTATGCCTGCTGGCTGCTGAGCAGCCATTTTGAATACAGAGGATAGCCAGGCACCTCGGCAGCCATTTGGGAGAGAAGTGTGTCATTCCCTTCCCTCTGAAACTGAGCAGGTTGTAACCGATGCTATCAAATACAAACAGAAATGCTACCTCGGATGCAGGCAGAGCTAAATGCTAATTTTCAGTTTGGGAATTAAAAAGCCCAATTGACAACATGCTGTGGGGTCCTTCATGCGTAACAGCTCCAGATTTAGGCTACTAGGGTTTTCTGCCCTTTAAAAGATTTCATTTTGCCAGCCTCCCACCTCAGAAATGGCCTTGACAGATATCATGATCTGAACAGGGTAAGGCTGGCTCTGTGTAAATGTGACAGGTCTCCTGGGGACATCTGTGGATTTAAGCAAAGAAAATGTTACTTCACTGACTATGTGTCAGTGCTTCTGTGCCTACAGGCAGCCGAAGACATGGGGTTGCCAGAGGCCTTTTTGGAAGAGAAATGAAGGAGTTATGTGGTCAATATAGACATGGTGGCATTTCAAAAGGCGGCATGTGTTAAATTCCAGTGGACCAGACAAATACCATATCTCTTTCTTTTGTAGAACTACTTTTTATATCTTTATATGTACTTGATTATGCTGCACAATCAAATGTAAACTTGGTCCAGTAGTTATCTGCAAAAACACAAGAATGTAAGCATTTATAGACAACAGTAGGTAACACCATTCAGCTCATGGTCTGGTCCAGTCCAGTCCTACAGTGGCCAGGAGACAATGCAGGGAAAGGGTTTAAAAAATGAGTCAACATTCAGTGATTCTCCCCTTCCAACCTTGCCAGCTTTCAGGTTTCTTGTTAGTAACACTCTTCTTCTGCATCTTCACTCTCCAACCTGCTTCTGGTTAAATAAATGATCAAACACATAAATACCTTCCCTGAAATTGGGGTGGCATGGCATCAGGTATAATGCTGGTAGTGTTAGCTGGTAAATTTACATGTAGTGAAATGTGCTTCTAGATTTGACCTTAAATCTCTCTGAAAGTGTGATTTAATCCCCTGCATCATGTAAGTGCTTTTAAAATGCTTATATCTTCTCCTTTATAATGTTATTTGTACTTCTGATGTTTAATGTTGCATTACAGAAATTGATATTGTGATCTTTCATTTTCACAGCATGTGAAATATGACATGTTCCCAATCTCTTATTTTATTTATGTTTTGAATTTGGACTATTTGCTGCTTTTAGTGGGAATACATTTAAACTGGGAATTTGTGTATTGACTAGTCATAGCCAATTGTAAAACTACAGGGACTTGGTGAAGAAAGTATCCAGACTCAACAGTACTAGTCTGTGTGGAAGTAAAGAGCCTTTACTAACACAAGAGAGGTGGACTACACTATTATTCACGGTTATTCTTTGATTAAATAGTAGATAGATATTTACAAAATACGGCACAGCTCTTCTCTACTGATTTACTTCTCAAATAGCCACAGGGGAATTGCTAATTACACAGCATTTATACCATCACCTCTACAGTGGTACCACTGTAACTGATCAATACCCTAATTAGTAAATGAGAAGTGTTCTTTGGCCCTTGGTAAAGTTATAGTTTAGGCAGTTAAGGTAACAGCTTTTATCCATAAATTTCTCTTTCCATTCTTCTCGCTTGACGTAGTACAATGTGTTGCAATTGAAGAACAAGCTAAACTTTTTTCTGAAACGTACTAACAAGACTGGTGCATATTAGATGAAACAGGTACTTTTTTCCTTCTGATTAAAGCTGATAAGGTTTAATCTGGGAGAGTAAAGAACAGGGTTCAATCTTGCATTTCAAGGAATTTGGAGTGAGTCCGGAATAGACCGACATGAACATTCTGGAAATACAATTTGTGTGAAAAAAATGCAGGAGCAGGATTTGAGTCCAGACTGTGAAGAGTTAAGTCATTCAGAATATAAAGCAGCAAACATGAATGTTGAATTTCTTCTCTACTAGAGAAGGTAGAAAACCTAAATTAATTTTGTACAAAGATTTTGCTAGATATTAGCAAAAAATATTCCTACCTATTTGGGTAGTGAGTAACGCTGAAGCTGAGAAATGTTATCCATTAGTGGTTAATATGAGTTAGACCAATGCATGTCTGTGCAGCACTCAATTCTACTTCAGTATTCAGAGAGTGGTTAGGTCAGTTGAGGTACCTTCTAGCCCTGCAGTTATTTCATTTAAATAACAAAACCTTGTCTTCACATACCTTCGATGAGAAGCATAATTTCCAGTAATATGCCCAGAGCCATCACACCCAGGGGTGGGACACCTAGAATAACAATGGAAGAGACACCAAGCAGTTACTGACAGGAAAGATATAACTGCCCATTCAAAAATATTCATTGGCTCAGTCCTTGTTTCCTCAGGTGCCAGCCTTTGGGACCCCTAACCATTGCTAAACTTCAGCTTAATTCCACACCAGGGACAAACATCGTTTTTCATTCATAAAATGTTTTTGTTTGCTGCTCCTCAGTTGCCCATTCAAATGCTTCCTGGATATCTCAAGTACAGGCAGATTAGTGGAGATTTCCCAGCAATTCAACATCCCTACACTGCCAGGAATGAGTAGGGTTGATAGCAAATGGACTATCCCCACGGTGTATGCTTAGGAAGTGGCTAATATTGCAGCAAGTAATTTTCTTTTCCACTGGAGCTATTGCTCCTATCCCACTGCACAGTCATGAGGTTGCACCATGAAAGACCCTTTCACCTCTCCATGAAGCAAAGGAAATGCCTAAGAAAAAGGAAATGTGTGGACAGGGAAGTAATGCTGGCCTCTTGCAGAGAGATGGTAACCCACCCAAACACCAAGCTACAGCACCAGACAGAAATGGTACAGCCCTGAGTGGAATTTCTAATAGTGGAATGACATTAGAGCCATCAAAGAAAATATATGTTTTTTTCTACATTGCAAAGATGATTGCGATCATCACAGAAAAAGCTACACTATAATGCAAAGTAAAATCATTAGCTGGTATTTGAACTGCTAGACTAAATCACAGAAAAGACAAAGAATTAATTTATATGCATTTTACTGAACAGACAAATGCTGCATGAATTCTGAAAAGTCACTTTTCTTGAGCCTGAGTTTTGAATTTTAGCCATGCTATTTAAAGCTTCATTTGGAGAAAGCATTCAAATTCAAAAAAGCTTGCTCACAAATTCAGATGTTGCATTCTGAAACATCAGATCTCCATTACATTGAATTTTTTCACTATTTGAATCAGGAGGTCATGCAGACTTTGGCTTTCACCCTTTAGCTACACATCTGCCTTCCTCAAAGTTGGTCCATACTGGTAAATTTTCGTTTTGCAAGGTTTCTGCAGAGATTTGAACATTTCTTAAAATCAGTAATTAAGCAACGCAGAATTCAATGCAATGGAGATGGCATATTCCATTAAGCTGAATTTTAGCTGTTTTAAGCTAATAAGCATTACCTACTTCTGAGGAGCTCAGCAGGGCCAAACTTCAAACATGATTATTACTACCTTGAAAGACATAAATTAAACTGGAACGTATTCAACGACGTTCCCATATAATCTTCTTCTGGACCAGTTCAGTTTTTCTATAGAAAACATTAAAATATGGTAGCAGTTCTCAGATGTGAGCTGGTAAAACTTATGGGGTCCCATACAACAGGGAAGTTTCTCTTCTCCATCCCAAATAGGCTGTGCACTTTGGACAAGAAATCTAAACAACATGCTTGAGACAATTCTCCACTCTTGCTTTGTCTTTGCACAGGATCAAACACATGACTGTGATCTTGCAGGGAAGGTGTTTTAACATGGCTCTTAATATCTTAAAGACCAATGTACAAGTTGACACCACACATCAATCTTCCTGCTTATAGAAAGATAAAGCCCACAATTTCTGCATAGATCCTTCTGATACCAACTAGGTAAAAATATAATCCTTGAGAAAGGAGTCATAACTCAGTTCGTATGGCTCTTACCCTTCACTCTTTGTTGTGGTTGCCCATGGCTAGCATAAATTTTGATTACTTCCTTAAAAAATAAGTGGTCAGGGCATCTTATATGAAGGGCCTTATAATTTAAATACTTTATTTTTATTTTTAGGCAAATGTTTTGAAATCTACAGAGAGACAATCTCTTGCTTCATGTGTTGAGTTTTTTTCATGCTAGGTAGCTTCAGTGGTCTGTAATGCCATTTCATATTTCCATCAAGACTAGCTGCATCACTGAAGCCTCCACAATGCTGAATCAAAAGACATGGGGACAAGAATTAACTAAAGGAATTGACTAAATTTTGGCTCTAAATGTCCATGTCATTTAAATGAATAAAGGAGAACCCAGAGCTATGGGATTATTCCTCTGCAGGCTGTCTGAGGTACTACAACGATTTCTTCTTTATGAACCCATGATTTGAAGCCATCATTTTCCTCTCCAGACTTTCTATCTTTTTGAGGCTAAGATATTAGCAAAATTAAAAAATATTTTTTCTCATCTTTTCCAAGACTCTTTGTTACAGGAAGCATGACTAATAGTGTCCTAACAAACAGGATTTATAAGATGCACCAGTATATCCCATCAATCAGTCTTGAAACAAGACTATTGCACCTCAGTCATTTGGACAGTCTTACACAATTTAAAAGCTAGCTTATTTCTGTGTAATTTAAAAAAAAAATTAAGCAACTGAAGATAAAGAAGAAATCATCCCTCTGTAAATTTGAGTATCTTCAAAAACGGCTTTGCACAGTTCATATCAGTTTAAAATCATACTTTTGATTAAACCAGATGAGATCTTTATGCTGGCAATGATTTCAGAAAGACCTTTCAAATTTTGATTTTGGCACTATAATATTTGTTTTCAAATCTCACAAGCCTGTATTTACCTTCATGTAACAGATGAAATGATCATTCCGTGCAGTTGGTAAGAACACTTTAAAACTCTGGAACACTTATATTTCTTGCTGTTTCCATTCTATGAGAAGTGCTGCTAACAATGTGACACATAGGATGCAGATATGCAGCAGTCTGTTACAACTATGAAGCCATTACAATATTTACTTGCTATCCAAATCAGATTAGATAAGGAGACAACCCCAAGGTCTTCTGCTACTAGAATTGGTAGTCTCTATTTTCCAAATGTCTGAGCATATGTAGGACTTGCACATACCTTACTACTTTGCTATCATTTACTACCTAAATATATTTGACTTAATCAATCATATGTACATACAACAATGCCAGAAAAATGTATGCACCTCTGCTTGTAAGAGGCAGGTGATGTGAAACTTTGAAAATTACTATCAGAGTATGTGGAAAAAGAGAGCTGCAGTTTTCCTTGCTTACTTAAAGTAAATCTAATTTGGCAGGATCAGAAACTCACTTGTAGAATCTACATAATAGCTTACTGCAGCACAGAAATACTTTAGTACTGTAATGAGGGATGTGACAAAAGGAACTGACTGTCTGAACAGTGAAGTTCAGGACATAGAATACTAGCACTTGACTACAAATTCAGGGCATCCAGTTAAAGAAAGGGCTTGTCAAGGAAGGGGAATGCAGTTAGCAGTGCCTTGATGTCCCATTCATTTTACAGACATCACAGAGAAGCATTTTTGGGAAAATAAGCAGAGGCAGAAAGTAGGGCAGGCAGCAGAGCAAGAACAGCTGTGGAAGCTGGATTCAGTGTTTGGCTTAGATTCAATAGCAGGAGGTAAAAAGGTGAGAGTTAAATTGAGAAAAAGACACTTAAGCCCTGCTACTGATGCTTCAGTGTGGAAAGATTGAAGGTGTGCAGCAATTAAAACATCTGTCAGTTTGAAGAACTCAGGGAGGTTCCTGGGACTGGGGAGGAAATGGATGCAGTGCCCAAATGAACTCTGGGAGGGTTTGTCCAAATGCCCATGGTTAAAGTCTTATTGCAACTTCAGCTCACATGACGCCCCAGCCCTTATCAGGGCACTACAAATAAGACCCATATTTAAACCTATATTCCTAGGCTTTTATCTAGGTCCACAGGAGCAAGATAAGCTTACATGTAGTGTACATACTTAGATTTACAGCTTTACTAGCATGAAAGCAAACAGGATTTTACACAAAGTGCAAAGACAGAACTGCAATAATTTTGTTCTCATTATTGTATATTACTTTGGTTGACTTACTCTTTCAAATTATTTTAAAACATAAATTAGATTCAAAACATATCGATAAAGACAAAAAAACTACCGCAACATTTTATTTTTGTTCTGAGGATCTCAGCTCCCATGGAAAAGAATTATACCATCAATTTCTCTCACACTGGCCAATTGCAACTAGTTCCTACAAAATACCTTTCATGACCCATCATTAGTAAGCTGATTTGTCAGCACTAAGGACTGATGTTACCTTTACTGTTTAGTTTACAAAACTTAGTACCTACTACATTGTGCATCCAATCTTCCCTCGTGAAGAAAGTGAACACCAGTATCAGTATATCAGAGAATATCCTGTAAATTACTAATTAACTATTTGAAGCTCTAACTATTTAAAAATGTAGCTAGCAAAAGAAAAATCATATTGAATTCAACAGGGGAATAAGTCAGGAAATTGTGCAAAAATTCAGAATGGTTCTTCAGAATGTTCCACACTGCAAAACAACTGGGATTAATAGAAAATTATACCTTTCCCATAGTTTTATTTTGACCATGCTGTCAATCTATATAGTAGAGGTATGATTTTCTATTGAAGATTCAGAAAAGCTAGAGAAATATAATTGTTTCCTGTGGGATTTTTTCATAGCAGAATGTAGAATTTTTTATTGTCTGGTGGTTTCCATCTATTTGAGATTCTGTTTTATTTGACTGAATCACCAGGAATGGAATTCATAGGCTGGGAGGCTGGAAGACAGACACAATAATACTTCCATTTCTGTTTTTTGCCTGAAGATCTGAGTATTTTAAAAACATTACTGGATAAAATCTCACAATGCTGCTTTGAAAAAGGGAAGGATTAGGCAGAGGAAAAATGGAGAATAAAGAGTTACTTTACACAGAAGAAGAAAATATTCTAGAAGTATAGATTCTTATTCACTGCTCTGTTTGCAGCTAAAAATCTATATGTCTTCTGAAACTATATGTAGATTCATAAATTATTGTGATTTGTTTTTCTTTTTCTACTGAGGTAGTCCCAAGCCAAGAGGTTACAAAAGTAAAATTGTAAAGAAATTGTGTTTGCAGTTCCCTGAATTGAATATGTGAGAGAGGAGAAAAAAAGGAGAAGGCAAGAAAGGGAAGGGCTGAGAAGAAGCTCTGTCAAATTACGAATTGCACCTTCTGTGGAGTATAGTAAGTTTATTGTGTGTCTGTCCCTTTATGAATTTAAGGGCTTGTCAAAAACTACAGGTTTGCAGCTCTTGACAACAAGTCCTCTTTTTTAACTTTAGTTAAGAGGCCAAAAGAGGGAGCAAGCTTTTCTCCAGTTCCTTCCTGTGACATTCACCGCTAACCTGCAGGGAGCACTCCAGGGTGAGAAACAAGATCATGAACAGAGCTGTGTGGTCCTCAGCGCAGATTTTCGGCCACAGGTGTGACAGTAAGAGTCAGTGCTGTGGCTGTTGTTATGAAAACACCTCTTTAGCAGGAACTGAACAGAGAGCAGCAACTCATTTTGTCTTTATGCTTCTGAGTAGTCAGAGCAGCTTCCCAGCCATTACTGTTCTAGCCAGCTCTGTGGAAGCAATCCGGATGTGTAAATCTCTAAAAATCTTATTTTCAGGCCCAGGTAGATTGTCAAGCTCTAATTAAGGAATGCTGCTGACTCTTCTCCTCATGACAATACAGAAAAGCTGTTTTCTGTTCTAATTCCAGTAGGGACACAGATATTTTCCACTTTAATCCTGTTGTCATTTATTGTCTATTTTTACCATAGCATTTGATTTCTGAATTCCAGTGATGATACTTTCTTTTGATGTCTAGACAAAAACCCTCAACCTACACAACCTATGAACTTGCAATGAAAAAACAGTTTTGTTAGGACAGATTTATTTTCCCTTAGCGAGGTGCCATACCTACATATTTCTTCACCCTACTTTACTCCTTCCATTTTCTTTCCGGGTGCCTCTTTCACCCTATTTTCAATCTGCTATCCTTTTCCTGCAGTGCTCCATCATTTGCTTTCCATCCATATTCCTCTCCAGCATTTCTCTTCTGCATTCTACTCCCTCATTTCCCAAATCCTTTTCTTGTCTCTTTAAAATTTTCTCTCCCTCTGTTTTGCTTCTTTTTTTTCTCTGTCCCCTTTGGCTGATGTCTTCAATCTCTGTTCCTCCCTCATGCTTCCTCCTTTCATGATCTCTAATAACCTTGAAGTCGACGTTTCTTTCTTCTTTCCTCCTTCATCTTTGTTGTTTTTTCCCATTATCTTTTCTTTCATCACCCTCGTTGTCCTCCTGCTCTTTTCTCCCAGCTGATTTTATCATTCCTGCTGTCTGCATTGCTTGTGGTTCTCTCAAATTGCTGAAATGACTGGGTACACATTGTGCCCTTGTGTCACAGGAGAAAGTGCTGTGTGTGAAACCTTAATACAGAATTTATCGGCTGTCAAGACTCAATGAGTCATTTTAAGTATCTTGCCCTCTTTTATTTTTATTAAAGTCCTTGTGAGCTTTATCACTGGCTTCAAAAGGAGAAGAACCAGGCTAACACTGGGCACTTCTGGAAATTGCATTCAGAGCTCATTTGAGCTCATTTGAATTGGTTCAAGGGGCAACATAAACTCTACGAGACAGTCATGCAGATAATGAATATTTCAAGGGGATCTTACATCTATGGTTTCATGTTCAAGGCTAAACTTATGTTCCAACCCCCGCAAATGTACCTATAATGACCATGCAAAGTCAGACCCTTATAAATATCAAAGTTTCATGAAGATTCATTGTGAGCAAATAAAAAAAGTTAAATTTAGATTCATATGTAAATTATTTTTCTCTATTTGCTCTAGCTAGAAGGAGTACTCAATCACAGAAATTTAGTTTTAGCAAAAGTGCTGAACATTACTTCTCCACATGTAAAATACTGCTAGCATTTCTCACTTAGCAGAATGCTACTGATATAACAGGTCTCACTGGAGGTAATACGGAAATTTAAATGCCAAACCCAAAGCATATATAAAGGAAGAGGACTTCAGGAAATGACAAGAGCCAGCAAAACCCAAAAATTGTGGTGGAAGGGAAAGTGAGTGAATTTAGAAAAATCTTTTTCCGTCTTGTCAGGGTTTTTTTTGGCATTGGATTCAATGCAGCTCCAGTAGCAGTGGGCAGGAGATCAGGGGGATCCAGACAAGGATCCCTCCTGGTGGGGCATTACCGAGTCCTCTCAGAGCACTCTGGGAGAAGTACAGATTGGAGATTGGAAAGAAGTATAGAATGGAAAGATTTGTTATTGCCACCTTCATCATACAGTCTTTCTATCCATGAAGGAACAAAGCCAGGCCTGTGGAGCTAGTCCAGGCAGAGACTAAAATAATTTTGGCTCAGAGGCTTCATGGAGTAACTTCAGTCTCTTTTATCTCTGCAGAGAGGTTTCTCTGTCTCTTTCTCTTTGCCTTTAGAAATCCCCAGCAATTGAATGGTTCTGAACTGGGGCTGGCTGACTGCACACTCCTCTCCTCAGGTAAAATTTAATTAATTCCCTGATTTTCTGCATGTACTGTTTTTTCTGTCCTTAGCTGCTGCTATTATCTATCTGTATTGCATTCCTGCATTTTTTGAAGTGTGTGGGGGTGAGAAAGAGCATGATATGTTTTTTAATTACACTGAAATCCATTTTCCTATAAGCAGGCTAAAATGCATCATGCTGGCACATAAAATATTGCCTTGCACTTGAATGCACAGATACACACAATGAGTTTAAATTAATTATATTGCTTTAGAAAAAATATTACTGTGCCGTCCATTACCACCTCTGCATGCTGCCTGTTTTGCTACCAGTCAGGGCTTCCCAGCTTCCCAGCAGCAAGTGCCATGACATGCTGCCCGCTGTTCTCACATCTACCACCAGCACATACCCCCTTAACATGTCAGTTGCCAAAGGCAGGGTATGTGCTTAATGTGAAATAGCTTCTGTGCACCACTCAGGGGGTGCTCTGTGCTCAGAAGCTGCCAGGGGGAAGCTGTGAATCAGTTCTCCCTCTGGGCACCTTGCCCACGCTTTCTCTCCTGCCAGCATCGCCTGCCTTGGAGGCAGTACCGGGCAGCTGCAGATCTCTTCCCTGCAGCAGAGAGCACTTCCTGGCACCACCGATGAATCAGTTCCAACATATGCAAATTCAAATGTTCATTTCCAAACAGCTCAGCCTTTGGAAAAAAAGCTTCATTTGTATATGAAGGAATAACATAAAATGATGTAGGCACAGAGAAAAATGCAGGAGAAGATAGCCTTAAGAGAACATGCCCTACAACTAGGAACAAAGCCATGCAGATTCTCTTGACTCCTAACAGCACTGCTGAAAAAAAAAAAAAAAAAAAAAAAAAGAATCAAAACTCACAGGGGCTTTTTTCAGTAAGTTTATGTGGACACATTTGTCTCTGAAGAAAAACATTCTATTCCTGGTTGGTCTATTAATATGGGAGCCACTAAGCCTCTCAAGAGTATCTGCCACTCAGTCACCACACAGCAAGATTGGTCACAGAGCAGTCAGTGACATGATTTCTATAGCTCCCTGTGTGTGAAAATGGGTCCAAGTGAGGCACTTGAAGACAGTAACACAGGTATAACATTTTGGTATTCGTCACCTTGAAAAGTTCTTCAAAAGCTCGTATAACCAGTCTAACATTTCTGTTTATGATGTAAACGGGAGTTCTAGCTCAAAATTAAATTAAAATTAGGCTGAATGTTGAGTAATTTGAAAATTCACTCTTTAAACTAATTTTTCCCCTGATAAGAAATGTCCATTGTAGTCAGTAACCTGCTGGTTACCCTGAACACCTTAAAATTATCAATAGAATAATTCTTGAATATTTATCTCTATGCTGCTGCCGCTCCCATGCTCTGCTCTTTTGTGCTTTGTATATCTTGTCCTAGGTGAAGCAATTACTAAAGGGTCTGATGGGCACAGCAGTATGACCTTGAAGCTGTCACTTCCTGTGAGTTTCCTGGGGATTTGGAATGACTGCAAAATCAATGAATCTGGAATACTCACAAAGGTCAGCATCACAGCAAGGAATGCTGAGAAAAGCTATCAGATTAGGATTGCCAAAAGCAGAAGAAAAAAATATTACCAGCTTTCATGTAGTCTGTGGCCTTAACAAGCCACTCAAACTGTTGGTAGGAGATTGGACACAAGACAACATTAGCCATTCTATTTATTTGTTTCTTGTTCAACTTGTGCATGCACAAAGAACAAAGAGAAGGATTCTACAAGATCACAGGAAAGAAGACAGTTGAATCAAATGGATGGGGGAGAAAAAGGCTGAATGGGAAGGAAAGAATTAGAGCCTAAAAAAAGTCCAATTTTTATGTTCTTCTTCAAAATGGTATATCTAATCTAAGTATGAAAGACCAAGCTTACAAATTAACTCCATATAATTAAGAAATAAGCAAGATTCCTACCTCTAATGCGAATTCTTTCAGCCTAGCATCTCAGCAAAGCCATAAATCAGTAGGATTGTAAACATCTGTGACTTATCTGGGAAATATACCCAGGGCAGCATGAAGGCTAAGATGTTTGCAAAAAAACCCCAAGCCCTTTAAAATAATCCAAGTGACAAAAATGGGCTGGGATTTTCTTCACTACTGACAACTTTTTTCTTACACTCCTTCTTCAAAAGAGCAATTAAAAACATGATTTTCAGTGCACATTCAGAAACATAAGGTAAAAATAATAGTTTGCTATAAAATGTGTTTAGGTGACTAATTGCTCCACATGCAGTCACTGCATTGTGCTCATTAGTAACCTTGAGAAGTGCTAATGTAGCATGAAGTTCCTTACACTGGATGGACATTTACATGTCTTCTGCATGTTTGTGTTTCTCTCTAGAGACATATACTATCAAGTAACAGGGACAGGCTAACATTTGGATAAAGGGAGCGAACTCAAGAGTTTTGCTTTCCCAGACAGATAAAGCAGAGATACTGTTGGGGTGAATGTCGATGGACCTGAGGGCAAGAGAGAGAAATTGAGCAACCTCTGGGATTCAGGGGAACACAAGGGAAAAAAGGAAAGCTACCTCTCCCATTGGCTAGTGCAGCTGCTTCCAGCTGCCCAGGTCCCTGACCCTCTCCAGCTCTGCCCTCTCTCAATAGGTGGCATGTGTACCCCCTGCCTTCTCTCCACCCCTGTGCCCTCAGACAATTGTCACCTCTTATAAGCTGTACCCTACCCAGTATTGTCCTCTCTGCCTCTGGATTGTTTCAAAGATAAAACCTATTTTGGAACCCATGCAAGGAGCCCTCCTGTCCTTCGTTCTTGGCAACGCGTGAGGGATCCCGGCTGGGTGAGAGTGTGTGCTCAGGGCCTGTTCCTCGGCCTGGCTGAGGGGAGGTCAGCCTGCTGGTGCCAGAGCTGCACCTCCGAAGTGAACCCCCTGCCAGGGATGTTTCTGGATTAACGCAGTGACTGTACCCCACTGCACCCCTCCCGGGGAAACCCAGCTTTAAGATACCACTTTCTATTTTGGGGTGAAGCATCTACAGCAAATGAGCAAAATACTCCAGTTCGCATTTCATGAAAACAAGCAGCTTTTTCCCTCTAGGCCTAGAAACATTTGTCAGAAGCCTAAGTGAAGAAATATGAAAGTACTGAGTGTGAATTATATCAGACTGTGAGAGGCTGTCTGGTCTAGTAAGAAAGCTAATGAACAGTGCAGCTAATTTTGTTACTGATTTTCCATGTGACTTTATACTAATTCTTAAGGACTTCTCAAACTTGCTCTAATATTTCATCAGGCTGACTTAAGAGTCAATGTGGAGCATGAATCCTAAGCATAACTTCACTGTTCAGTGCTAAGCTACCTCAGACATGCAGTAAGCATATTTAATTCATACTGAAAGGAAAATTCCCTAGTGAGTGTCTAGTTATAAACCTGTCTGCAAGGAGGACAGCTGGGCAATACCATAGTTATGTCCATCCCTACAAGTATTCCATCCTACTGCCTGGAGGCAGACTCCACTGCTAGACACTGGGTGGACAAACCAGAGGTGATGAAGTAACACTTAGGAGGGTATGATGTTTTTTCTTTTCTTCCCAGCACTCTGAGAGCCACAGACACTAAGGTACAGCTTTGCACTACTACAAGACATTGCCAGATGGTTTTGGACTTGAAGGACTTGATACCCAAGACAGGAAGTTAGCTTGCTCATTCTTATGAAAAAAAAGTGTAAGCAATCTTGCTGCTGTCTAGGAATACCTAACAGGATGGTGTGGTGAAGGCATAAAAAGTTTTGTCAGAGCTGCATGGCTGAAGAACAGCCTATACAGGGATAAAGTTCAGCATAGGAAAGCCAATTTATTATAAATGAAAAAAAAAAAACCCAAAAAAACCTCCATCACTCTGGTCAAGCACTGTAATAGTTGTGGGAACTCTAACCTTGGCAATACTCACACCTTGACTAGACAAGGTCCTGAGCAACCTGTTCCAAGTGGACTTGGTATGAGCAGGAGCTTAGACTAGCTAACATTTGGATATCCCTGTGGACGAGACTTTGTAATTTGGTAATGCATCTCAAAAGCTGTATAAGAGAGAATTCTGTTTGGCCTCCTATTGGCAGTACAGATGCAGCCTTTAGTTAGAGACTACTCCAGAAAGATCATGCACTATCATTCTACTTGATTCCTGTCACTTCTGAATAGTTCAAGGTCAACCATCAGCAAATTTATCTGTATCATTTTATATATTCAAAATATTTGTGTATTTCTTTGTATTTGTACATGTTCTTCTCAACAATTGAAAGTGATGATTTTGAAGTCCAGCTTGCAGAGTTAATCAATGTTCAGAATCACATCCTGATCAGCGAGAGAGACTCTGTACCCAAGGTAATACTCCCAACTTCTACTCTGGGCATCAGTCTGCCTCTGATTCGGAGTTTCCTGCTCCCCCTGAAAGGATGCTGCAGCTGTCTGGGTAGCAGTAAAAGAAACAACAGAGCTTTTGGTACAGCATTCAATAACCTGAAATTGGTGTCATTTCACCGTAACCTGTCAGACTGGATGAGGCAGTTTGCACATTATGAGAACAAAGGAGACATCCCCTCAGTGAGGGCAGGAGACCCTGATAAGACCATTAGAACTGTTTCAAGCTAAACTCTTCATTTTTCTGTTGGAATCTGAGACTGTAGTGAACAGCATTTAAGTAATAATTCCAGCTCCATGCAAATGTTCCAAGGTATCATTAAGTAGAGCACTTGAGAATGGATTGTGCTTTACATTGTCATAGGATATACCCTCCTGTCTTTCCTTACTTTGGCCCTCCTTTCTTTCTTCTTCATTAACAAAGGCAGAAAGTCCATGCTTTTGTACAATTTCCCCTTCTGCAACTCCCATAGGACAAGGCAGTGAAAGCTTGGTTGATACTGTGAACATCTCACGAAAGATCTACATCAGGTTTGCAGTCTGAGAGCTGCAGGAATAGTTTCCCAAGCAGCTGCACAGTGCAGGGAGGTTCGAAGTTCCAACCAGGGATAAAGGGCAGTGCAGGCCCTTGTGGCTGCATGCAGTGCTTGGGCTCTGATGTACCTCAGGGCTCACAGCTCCCATGCATGGCAGAGCTTAAAAAGCAGCTTTCAGTGAGAGGCTAACTTTGCCTTACATGACTTTTACAAGAAGGTTTCCCTATGATTTTTTTAAAGCAATAAACTTCTTTTCCAAAACCACTTCCTGTTTTAGTGTCCTTATAGTCAAACAACCCACAGCATCTATTTACTGCTCCTTACACTGATTTCTAATTGACTTGGTTAGTGTTGATACAAACCTTGTCTAAACTTTGATTAATACTTTTCTTTTTCCAGGCTGGTGAAGAAGAGTCATAACTTTCTATTACCAGAGTGAATGTTTACATCTCCTAGTTGAACTCTGCCATTTTTTTTTTAATGACTATCCTTGCAACCATTCCTGCTAATTAAAAGCCCCTTGACAAGGATTTGGAAAAGGGCATGGGGCAGGAACCTAGCTGCAACACAAATTCTCTGTTTTGATTAGCTGAGAAGTTTGGATCCTCAGCTATACATGACATGGAAGAAAATCTTATTAAACTTCTTGTATGAAGTAGAAATAGGCATAATACCACTCAGCACCCATTAAGACACTAATTTCAAGATTAATATAGGATCACAGGAAGGTCAACTCTGGAGTAAGTTATCCAGCAAACTACATCTTACAGAAATACCTCCCTTAGACTGCCACTTCCCAGTATTTATTGTTGTCAACTGTATCTCTCACAGAGAATGTAATCCATTGGCATTGTCTTTAAAAATAGCCAATTTCCCATTTTTATGGTGAGGAAAGTTTGTAAGAAAAAACACCCCTTGGATAAATATCTTATTCATTACATTTACTTTACCTTTGAATAGAAGTTTCTTCATTGACATGAACAGACAAAAAGAAGTTTTTCTTAGCCTTAAAGACAATCCTGCTACCTTTTGAATTTTAAGATGGAATAAAAATATTTTTGAGATTCCTCTTGATTATCTAAGATCTTATATGAAGATATAAACACATCTGGTCTGTGGTATATTAACATTCACAAGAAGTTTTGCAAAAATTGGACATATGTGGTCCTGATGTGTTTGCTTATTACAATTTGTGAATCAGCAGCATTTACTCTGGTTTCAGCAGAGTTAACACAAAAATTTTTAAAAATGAAATTAAAATCAGATAAATTATTACTAAACATAGTATTCTGGATGATAGTTTTGCATACAAAATTTGCAGAAAATTACTTCTCATTTGCATTGAATATCAATAATTTTTAATTTACAGTGGTTTATTATATAGAATAAAATTCCAACAGAAGTTAAGAACTTCCTTACCAACAATTGACTAATTAAACTTTAAAAATACTCTTTTCTTTAAAAACAAATAGTGATATGTCAGGTTGATATGATATATCAACCTGAAACTGGTTTTGTCAAGTGGAAGAAGTGCAAACTCTACATGGAATTTGGCCTTGTAATATTGTTCTCACTCCATTAAAAACATGCTGTTCAGGGAAAGCTTTTCAAAGTTGCAGAACATAATCTTGGATCCAAAGACAGCTAAAGGCAGTGGGAGGTGTTCTACTGACACAGTTGCCCAGGAACATGGTGGATCCCACAGCCCTAGAGGTATTTAAGGCCAGGCTGGATGGGGCTTTTGAATAACCTGGTCTAGTGGAAGGTGTCCCTGCCCATAGCAGAGGGGTTGGAACTGGATGATCTTTAAGGTCCCTTCCAAACCAAACACTTCTGCGATTCTATGATTCTATTACTTAAAAGGATTTTGGATTAGGTTTCAGTAAAGAATTAGAACAATTGAAGGACTTTTTCTATGAATGGGAATGTTGAAGATTAAACCTTACTTGGTTTAAAAAAGTAAAGAAAAAAAAAATCTGAATAATTTCATTCTTTCAGATTCTTCACACTTAAGTCACAAAAGTTTTATTTGGTGTTACTCAAAATCAAGGCACTTGCCCCTCCTTCATTAAACCTATACTTATAGAAAATACTTACGCTTTCCTGACAGATGTTTCTTGATTAGTGCATCAGAAGAAAAGAAATCACCACCTACAATGGTTCCTGGAGAAGCCTTGAGGAGAAACTCGTAATCTATCATTTTAAAAAATTATTCAGTTATTTTCATATAATTTTTTATGATTTCCCTGGAGGTTTTTTTCTGTAATTTTTTTACAACTCTTCTTTACAGGGAACAAAACCAGTGTTTTTTCTCTGCAGTGTCCAGCATAACCAACATTTACAGCTTTTAAATTAAAACTTATTTGTGAAATGCCCAGCAGTTACTGAATTCAGTCCCCATTAAAGAATAAGTCTGGGATTTAGAAGAAAAAAATACAAATATTTGTAAGAAATAATGAAGATTTTAAATTTTTTTTACCTATTGTCTGACATCATGTCTAATTCATTACTGAAATAGGGATTCCAATCATGGAGTCAAAAACAAATGTTTTTTTTACCTATTAAACTGTGAATTCAGCATTCAGTAGATTGCATTTAATGCAGGGTCATTTTATTTCTTTTAGCTATCATTAGTTTATGTAAGAAAACAAAAAAACCCTAAGCTCACAGTTTTACTGGTAAAAGGAGTAAGTTAGGATTTTGTAATTCTTCTTTAGAATACTTTTTGTGTGCACCATGTATTCAAGAAAAGTGCCAGACTGGCCTAGAAAAAAATACTTCTCTACCTGTAAAAAAAGAAAAGAAAGTATATGACTTGATTTTCTTATAAACTGCACCTGATTCTTCTCCTATTTAATATAGAAGAAAAATACTTGGGTATCTAATCTCTTTTAAATAACTTATAGCTCTTTTAACTGACCATATGCTTTCATAATGATGTCCCTATTAATCTGCAGTCTGAAAATTTGGAAAATAGATTCTGTTCATCTCAGTGTACTTCAGATGTTAACTGATGCCTGAAGAAGGCATTTTAAATATCCCTCTGACTGACTACTTTACAGCTCATTATTTGAGTGAACTTGTCAATACTATAACTGTGGAAACTACATCTTAAATATAATTTATTTAGATTCATTTTTTGAAGGGTCTGTCTTTTTTTCTTTTTTTTTTTCACAGTGCAAAAAATAATACCTAATAATAGTAATGTGCTTATACCTCAGTCCTCCTCTGCCTCCTTATTACAGAAAACATATACTTCTGAAGCTGAGTACAGTGCAAGCACAGTCAGGCGTACAAAAATAATTAATGATGGCCAGTGTTAAAATACTCCTCAAAATTTAAGGTTGTTTCATACAACTGAGGCCATGCTGAAAGAGCACAGTGTTGTTATCTGTGGAAGGAGAGAAATCAACAGACTTTGAAGCAGTGGAAATTCTGTGTGTGTTAGGGTAGAAGAGCAGTTTTTACATGCAGATGAGAAAATGTGAATTCTACTTACTGGGAATACAAAAATATTGTAAAAGAAGATTATGATGAGGTGTTTATGAGGGATATGGGATATTTTTGAGATATAAAACATTGATATAGATACTACAGTGCTGCAAAAAATGTGTGCCACATAGAGTCCCAATAGCACTGAGATAAAAGTAAAGAGATGAACTTAACTGTATGGCAAAATCAGATGTTACTGTGCAGATACAGACACCACATAATCAAGTTACCAACTGGCCATTTTAAGAAACCAAATAATGCAAGGAATTTTATAACTTCAAAAAATTTAAATAAGGCAATCAAACATGAATGCTAACCCAAGAGAGTAGCTGAGGGCATCTGCCCAGATCATCACCGTTGTATCTTAGCGTAACTCCACCAAAGTCAGCGGAGCTATGCTAATCTACACCAACTGAGGATCCAGACAATCACGTTTAGGACTCCAAGTGACAAAATTGCTTTTATTTTGGGGTATATATTAAAGGGTTTTGGCAAGTCTGACCAAACACAGAAAGTGCAAAACACTGCATTTTTAATTCCCCTTTTAGCAACTATATAGTTTATGCAACTTCCCATGGGGATCGCCTCAGCACTTGGGATATACCACAGCATCATGTTGCAGATCTTTGCAGATCTGGATGGAATGAGCAATTGGTTATGATCTGTTGATTTGAAGCAAAAATGATCAACATCACAATGGGAGTTTGCACAATTACCAAATTGTGCCAAAGAAAAGACCCTTGAATTGATTACAAGCAAATGCCAGGCTGAATGAGATTAATTATGTAGGACAAGTTCGATGACAAAGAAGTATGACCAAACCCAAGGAAGACAGAGGCAACTGTACAAATGGAAAAACTCCAAGACAAGAAGGCCTTAGAGAGATTCATTGGGCATATTAACATAGCTAAACAAATTCATTTATAATTAATCACAATTAAGTGCTCCTCTCAGAATAGTTGCTTAGAAACTGCACAGAATAGCACTAGAATGACTGGCAAGAGAAAAGTTTTGAAAATTAAAATAAACCATCAAACAAACATTCACACTGAAATATTTGGTGATTAGTGAAGAGCTAGGAACTAAGGAGTGTATCTTTAAAACTGCCTAAGTTGTTATTGCAGACACTGAATTCCACCTTCAAAGTTAGGCATATAGAAGTTGCAGGGATGTGGGTGCCCAGCACTTACATTCCTTCTAAAAACAATGTTTAGACTCTTTTGGCCATACAGGTTGCTTAGAAAAAATTATTCTGATTCAGTGAATGTTCATCTGAATTGAGGCTATTTTGGTAATAACTGAGTGGCAAATGATATTAAATACTGATTCAAATCCAAACAGTAAAAAATACAAGCTAGCATTACCTTTTGTTTTGGATAATTAGGTACACAAAGAAACAGGCCGTGAACTGTTTGGCTGTTGTAGATACCACTATGCAAAGGAAGCCTCTAATTTCAGAGCAGTTCATAGTATTGACAACTTACTAAGGCCCTGATTCTGCAAGGTGCTTCATGCAAGCAATTTCGTGCCTGCATGGAACGTTTCACAGCATCAGAGATACTGATATGCAGATGGCTTTTAAGGAGCTTTTTAGATAGTACATGCTTTTAAGACTACCTCTGAGTAATGAAAACAATGATGAAGGGTCTTATGTAAACAAAACTTAAGTGCTTTCCAATTCAGAGACAAAAGTTGACAAACTTAAGTGAGAAAAATGGAATGACTCAACCTTACCAGAGTCTGAATGAGTTATTCTAACAGAGAAAAAGCCCAGCCACTTCCATATGTAAAACTTATTGCGACTACAGAGATGAGGTTGCTGCAGATGATGGGTTTCTATACAAAGGACATTATCATAACACCACACAACATGAGGTTGGAAATGCTAGGTATAACCTACAGTGCCCATTTGAGTATTGAGAAGTGCAGGAACAGAGCCCAAGGTGTTCTGTTCTGGCCAGGCATGCATGCTGCCATCAAAGATAAGGTATCCAAGTGGAAATCTGCAATAAATACAGGAAACAAAAATGCAAAAAAAACCCACTGAAACCACATAAGATTCCTAATTTCACTTGGCCCAAGGATTGTTGAGCAAAACGGGAAAGATTATTCCTTTAAGGTGAACTAATAATTGGGGATTTATGTTCCTTGGTTTTGTTTTTAATAATTTAAATTAGACTTGCACACTAACTTGCAATTTAAGAACACATTAAAAACTATAGTTTGTTCAGTTTGTTTTACCACAACATTGCAGATAAGTTAATAAAACACTATAATTTACAAATGGCTCACTTTAGCAATTTTCAGCATTTCTCCAAATACATCACATCTAGTCCTTGTAATCACATTTCCTATACAGAAGTTAGCTAAAGCATCAAGAAATTTCAAAAAGTGTCTGCAAATTTAAAAGATACATACTTAGCATCAAAGTAGTATTTCAACACAAGATTACTTACAAGGCTCAACAACCTCAGTATTCAAGAAAAACTGTAATGACAACTTCTATTAATTTTCCATTTAGAAAAAAAAAAAAGACATAAACAACAGGAGTAAAAAAGTTATAATAAGAATGGAAATGGTTACTTCTCTTGCAACAAAGAATAATTTTCTAAGATAAAAGTGAGTGAAAACTATATAATGGGTCTCAGTCTTGCTGCATTCTTATAGGAGGACAGATGTAATCTCAACAGGAAAAGGGTAGAGGAAGGTGGGAAAGGGAAGGCAAGGCAAGGGATAATACATCTTTGTGGATGAAACAACAAATGCGCACCCAGGAACTGAACATCAGAAATAACCCAAGTGGAAAACACTTGATGTAGGTGGAGAAGTCGTTCCAGCAGGTAAACAGTATTCTGCAGAAATAACTGGTTTGAGTACATAAAGTGACTGTATATTGGGAGAGCTTTCAAGATTTAAAATAGTCTAGGCACTGGTTGATGTCCAAGAATAATGTGGTTACCTATCTAAAGAGGGAAATGTTTCTGTGGTGTTTTACTAACACAGCCTGTTTTTGTCTCTGCCTTTTAAATTTGTATTTGGAGAAGGCCTATTTTTTGCCAGATGACTAAAGCAAGGAGGAAAATACTACTCTTTTAAAGTAATATTTTATTTTATATATTCATCAGAATAAAAACAATGGAAGCTGCTCCATTTATGGGAGAGTATCTCTTCTTCCCAGTTATTGCTGAGCAAATTGCAGTAAAATGACACCAATAAAAATAAAAAATAGATAATATATTAATGTGGAAGAGTTTCCCTAGAAGTATGAGGTAAGAATATCCTTTCTATCAAGAAAAAACTGTACTGCATGGAATTGTTTTCCTAGAAGAGTCATGGCTAACAGGGAGATCTTCAGAGAAGTTCACTTTTTTATGTGAACACTGCTAGAATGACACATCTGGGAACAGGGAGACAAGAGTGAAAGGAAGTTAAGAGAAAGAGTAGAAGATCACCAAGAATATGGAAATCACTATGGCACAATGACATGGAAAAAAGGTGGAGGCACAGAAATCCAACTCTTACTTTATTGTAGAGAACATGCAAATATAGACTGAGCTCCTCACTTTGAGTTAAGAAGAGATGCGGCAAACAAAAGCTCTTGGGTTTCACTGTAGTGAGGGAAAGGAGACTGTACTCCTCCCACCATAGGAAATACCAGAAGACATCCACCGCGGAAAATAAGAAAATCCACACAGAAGCTTTGTGACTGAAGGATTGGGCATACTACAACACTATCAGGAAGTATCCAGACTTGTAGGCACCTGGTTGAACTGCGAATCTTTCTGATGTTCAGACGCTTAAGAATAAGCAATAATGGGATTTTCTGGCAGAAAACTGGGCCAAGGGAACAAGGGTAGATGTTGACATTGTGATATTTAGTTCCAAAGCAGACCAAGCATTTAGTTACCTATGGCCTTTGAAAAATGGGGATTACTTTTACATCAAAGTAGCACTAAGTAAAAATAAGTTTGTCGCCTTCTGGGAGTCTCTGATACCTGGGTTATTGGGTTCCCACACTGACAGGACACTGAGTAGAAATTCTCTCAGTCAGTAAACTGTGTTTTAGCTGGGATTGATTTACTGACGAACGAAATGTGTCCTTTTAAAAAAAAATAATGAATTTTAGCTTTGGATGGTTGAGGGGTCTTTTAAAAAAAATTGTTTTGAGTAAGACTTAAAGTGCTTCAAAATATTATTTTTAACAGTATTTATAATTCCAAAATGGGATTACAGTTTTGAAGTAATTGTAACTGTTAGAAAAACCTGCTATGATAAGGAACAAATAAAGAAAACTGATAAGAAAAAGCCCCTGGGTAAGCTTACACCGAATTTAACTTACAAATACTTTAAAACTGAAAGCTGTCACTGGGTGAGCTGTTAACTCATCACAGTTAACTTTATACATCAATATAGTGTTCCTAGGTCCTTTAAAAATTAGTTGCTTTTCACAAGTACTGTAACCAAAATCTTAATGCAGGCAAAGTTTGGATCCTTGCCAGATATTCATTTCTTCAGACAGCCTTAAAGCTGTCAACCTTTTTTTTTTTTTTTTTTTTTTCCAGCAGGAGTAACTGGGAATTAAAGCAGAAGGTATTCTTCTGTTATTTGGAGATCACTGACCAGGCTGTAGCTGCTTTAGTCTGCTGATAAACTATGCACAAAGGTTCTCATTTTTCTATTTGAGCTTTGGGCAAAAATGAAAAATGGTGCAATCTGCATGGCAAACCTCAGCAAGAACCCTTACAGATGAGAAGCATGGGTGGTAAGGAATAATTATGCTGACCCTGGAACAATTTAATTGCAAGTTGCAACATTATTATTTTGAGAGACAGGAAATGTGAGTAATGGAATCTTGGAGCCACAATTTCCAAAAGGCAATACAGTAAGCATGACTGTTAAGCAAAATAAACATTTCTCTAACCTGTTAGGATTCTTATATTATTTTGATTGTGAATATTATCTGACTGATATTATTAATGAATGTTATTTGAAATGTCTGCTATTTTATATTTTAGTTGGAACACAAAAAAAAAAAATCTGTGTGTTAGCAAAATTACAGTTAGGAAGATGTATTATACATTATTTGTATGTGTTGTAAAATACACACAAATCATGTGATATAAAGGCTTTACCAGCACATGTGTGATATTGGATACATAGCAAAGACATAAAAGTATTAAATCCTTCCAAACTATGCAGTCCAGAAATATGATTCCTATGCTGCACTATCAATCCTTCTATTACACTATCAATTGTTCCCTGTACTCTATACATTAAACAATTATTTGCCAAGAATCTTACGAATGTTGAAATCTTTATGGAAGAATGAAAAAAACTACATTGAATATCTGAACAAGGAATAAAAGATGAAGAAGAGATGAGAACAGTACAGATTGGTAGGGACAGGACAGAAGGGATCTCAGCTTGGGTTATAGGTAAAAAATGTGTATACATTTCCCTTTACAGCCTGGCACAGGAGCCAAGGCTACTGATTCTCACTCTTCTGCTGTTAGCAAATATGTGTGAAACACCCCGGCAATGCTCCCCATCTCCTCCTGATGCCAGTCCATGCAGATCACTAAACCTTTTCCTGCTGTTGGCTATGACACCAGCCCAGGCTATACAGCAGATACCAAAATTTCCCATGGTAGCTGGTGGCCTGACAGAGGGCCAGTAGTATCCCATATTATGGAATTTCTGCTTCTTTTCAGCTTTCTCATTTTAGAAACAAGGAAATTATACTCCCAGACCTCACACACAGAAATATAACAGATGTAAATGAAGTACTTCACAGATCAAAAATTTCAAAATCAAATTCTCTTATGTAGCTTTGGTTTAGCTGCTTTGTGCATGCACATTACATTTACATGATCACATCTTCTTCCATCTTAAGCAGAGAATAAGAGCATAAATGCGAACAGTATAAAGGATGCTTCCATCCATAGGACTCCTACTTCCCTGCTTTCAAATACATGTGAGAAATGCCAAGATGCTTATTTCTGTCTCTGTACCAACTTCACAGGATGTAGTTACAGAGGACAATAAAAATATAAATGTGATGGAGGCAGGAGATGGGCTGATCAGACGAGGGAGCTTGAGACAGGGAACAATGTAGCAAAAATGATGAAGAAAAGCAGGACAGAGTAAATGGGCCAAGTGGAAGCTGGGACTGATCAGAGTTTTGGGATAGGAGAAAGGACAGTGTGGCTGCTTTGGAACTGGACTCTTCTGCTTTTTCTGCAGAGTTCATCCCTTTTCACAAAGGGTCAATTACATTACATAGATCTGCTGAATTCCCACAACTCCAAGCAAATAGAAGGGCCTGAACCGATATAGGTCTCTACAATGTGAAGAACTGACAAATTGAGCTCTATAAGTACCCAACTGAGCAATCAAAATTATATACCAAATTTTTCTGGTTTAAAATGGGGAGAGTTCCAACCCTAACTTACTTCAGAGTATAACTGCAGATGAAAAAAAACTAATAACTAAATTAGTTAGGAAACCATTGGATGTGATGGTAGTCACAAATGTGTGAGTGAATTAGTACTTATATCTTCAGAGATATGGTTTGAGAAAACTGTAGTAAGTAACAGACAGGCCCTCACATGAGATAATAAAGGAAAAGAGAAGAAATTAATTAGTTGCTTATGCAGTGATTACTATCTGCCCTGTGCAATGATTTACTTTGTTATCCTGTGGAGAAATATATGATCAGAAAATGAAGAATTGCCACATAGTGCAAATACAAAAGAGAACTGAGTTAAGTAAACCTGTTTAAAATTCTGTAATTTTGAAACTGAACAGAGTTTTATGTGTTCAATGGGTATAATGATAACTGCTAAACTAATAATTTATGCTAATAAAAAATAAAAGATTTTAAAGTTAAAAATATAACTTTAACTTAATCTTGGTCTTTTTGCTTAGGAAAAACTTGAAATAAGTAGAGAGAGTGGCATAACATAGAAATGGGATCTCAAGTTAAAGTGTTTTGGGATTCTTTTCTTTCTGGTCTTTACCAGGCAGCCTTGACTGGAGATGTTTGAGAAGAGCAGAGGAGATGGGATAATTCAAAAACACCTCCTTAAGATAAGTAGAAACTTTATAAATAGTTAAAGCAGCAAAGTATACGCTTAAAACATTCATGCTGCCTCAAGAGTATTGACTCTGTTTTCCTTATGCATTTACATTTCCTCAAACTTCTACACTTCGACCAACCCCAACCCAAAGTCCATGTCCAAATTTGGGTTTCTCTGGGTTGCGCATGTCTTTCTCTGCTTATACTTAAATATTTTCCCTGATCTCATTTACATCCCCTTTTGTATATCACACATTCTTCCGGCAGCCTATACCAGCGTGACCTCAACTAATAGTTTCAAAACATTATTTTTCACTTTGTGGGAAATCAGCTGTAAATTTTGCAAGTATTGTTTGCATCTAGCAAGTAGATTAGGTAAAACTAGAGAGCAATCTTACTCCAGCAGTTTTCTAATGCTTGCTTTCTTATTTTATCCATGGTTTACATCAAGAGTTGTTTGGGTTTTTTTAAATCAGTGTATGTTCTGAACTCAAGAAATGTACTATAAAGACAGAATACTGCTAAGCAGTATGTCAGCATAAGGTATCCATTCATACTTTCCCTACTGAATTTTCCTCATTTCTTGTGAACATGTTTCCATGTTAACCAAATTACCAACTCAGGAGTACCACCCTGTCACAGCACTAATAAATGCTATAACTCTTCCACACTGAGAGTTGCAGTAGAGCGTATGTGCAGGAAGACAGAGCAAAGCTAATTCTCATGCTTTTCTAATGTTCATTGTTCACAATTGTTACTCCACAGAACTGAAAGGAATTGTAAAGAACTCATTTTAAGCAGGGGATAACTAAGTAAACATTAAAAAACATAGTCACATGAGAAAATGCATTAGGCTGATAGCAATGATACAAACCTGGGGAAAATTATGCAAGCGTTTGGGAAAAACAAATTGTTTTCCCTCCAACTGTGTCTGAGAAACTGCAGTGCTTTACTGCTTGTGTAATCAGAAGTGTTTCATCAGTCTAACTCTATGGGAATTTTCTGTTCTAACTAGCCAACTCAAAGTTCAAAAAAAATTGAATAGGAATTCAAGCATTAAGATGAAATTCCAGAAGTTCTGTCTTTTGTCCATCCCCATCACCTAACGGATACACAAAAGGACATACTAGGTCGACAGACTTATGTACAGAGCCCCCTGTATGGAATTTCTAAGGACTTCAGTGCATGTTCCAAGCAGGATCAGCCCCTTCTGCAGCAGTTCCCCAGACAGGATTTCTAATTTCTGATACAACTACACACAACTTGTGGTCAAATAAATATTTATAAAGAAAATATTTGTTCTTTATATCTTACTTGAGTTCCTGTGAGCTTGTGGCCAGCATACTCCGAATGCTTTTGTCAGCCAAGGGACAGCCAGATAAACTGTAAGACATGGCAGGACATACAAGTATGTTAATCTTCTCATTAACTGAATGCTCTCAAACAAACACAACATAAAAATTATAAAGTAAAAGTTTGTAATGCAGAAAAGCGATGGGGCAAGTGCTGTAATATTGAATTCTGTAATATAGTTAACCCTCTGAATATATTTAGTTATCAACATTACTTCCAAAATTACATACTGTAAATGTTCTTGTTTGTTTGTTTGTTTCTCTATGAACTAGAAAAATATAACAAAAAATGTTGGAGATTCCTGGGTTAACTACTTAAATGCTTAAGGAATACTTTGGAAATTTTAGTAATCTATTTAAAAATAAAAGACGTTTATACAACACACAAATTAGCATGCTTTTAAGATCAACATATATTACTCAAAGGGTTAACACATAGTTCAACGTTTTACTTTGACAGCATTGTTGAGGTAAGCTGAAAACAATAAATTGAAAAGACAGAATCCACCATGAAAAAAATGAAGTCACACCTTCTATGTGAGGCGTAATTACCAGTCACATGACCACTCCCATCACACCCTGGTGTTGGACATCTGCCACCAAACAAAAACAAAAACAGCCAAAATAGTAAGTATGTTTAAAAAAAAACTTTTAAAAGTTTCATTGTTTCCAGTTTAGCTGCAATGACTGCAAGGGGTTTTAAGCATCCTAATCGAAAAGCTGCAAAATGAACAGGTTTAAATGAAAATGGCGTCTCAATACAATATAGCATCATTAAGAACAAGCAAATACACGTTAGCTTATCACTTTACTTAACTGGCAGTTTGAAACATTTATATGCTGCAAATGTTGCATGCTCATACTGCAAGGCGTATATGTATTCGTTGGTTTAAAAAAAGACAAAGAGAGAAAAAGTTAAAAGGAGATAAATAATTTCACCTCACATTATGCTTACGTTATTAAATCCTTTTTGCTCTCTTTGCATTGAGGGTATTTGGGTTTAGGACTTGGGATTGTAACTTCACCAGGATACCTTCTTTCTTCAAGTGCCTCTTGGAAAGGATCCAAATCTTCTGGCTACAGGCAAACATATACACATTAATTTCAGCTAGATAAGGTCACAACGTACATAAAATGATGCAAAGCAGAGTCATCAGATGGTATCTCCGTCTTACTCTATTCTGACAGAGAAAATTAATGGAATTGCTTTATATTCTTTCACATACTAAACTTTTGAATAATATTTGAATATTTTGATTAAGACTTCACAGTATGTGAAATAAATAGTTTATTTAACTAGAAAAAAGATAATGAAAAACTTCAGCCTTTTCTATAGGTGTCATATTATTTTTCTCTAAAGACTCAGGTCTCTTCCCTAAAGTCACTGCACAACAGAGGAAAGGCAAAAATTACTAAATATGCATCAAAATCTTATGCATCAAAAAGCCATCTTAAATAGCATTTTTAAGGATTTAGAACATCTCAAAGATGAAAGAGAAGCAGTCTTTTTACACACAGAATCTCAATCTGGGACAAATCTCAATGGATTTGTTTGGCAAGACAGGACGATATAATTTGTAACTAATTTTGGTGATGTTCAGAAATTCAAACCCATCTATTTCAGGAATGCAGTGGCTGAATGCAGTGATTCAGGGATTCCTGCAGATGGTGCTATTAACAACATAGTAGAAGTAGGGAGTTCTTACTCTGAAAAAACACACTGCTTTACCTCACATTTCCTTGATAGTGACAGATTTCCTGCCAGCTTCAGTGAAATTAATAGCAAAACTGTATCACCAAAGCTAAAATGTATTCAGGATATCTAGTGAAAATGCCACTTCGTTATATATTTCAAAGATACTGAGAATAGTTTTATGGTTTAATTAAAACTGGCAAGAGATGTGTTACACACTAATGATTAGCCTAATTTTCTGCTATAAACCAAGAAAAATCAATCTCTAGAAGTCTTCAAACAGCTAAATTGAATTGAGTGCAGGATTTTAAGCTGCAGAATGGATAAAGGTTAAAACCTGACAGAAAAAAGCAGTGGCATTGAACCTTGTCAGCAGACCACTTCAGCATCCTCTCTATTCTGTTTTGAAAAGTAATATAAATTCACTAACATATTTTCTTTTTTTGCCTCTTCTGTTTAAAGGGTTTTGCTGTTGCTTTGGTATTATGAGTAGAAAAGTAACACTGATTTCTTATATCCCTTCTTTGTATTCTTGAAAGAAAGTATTTAATTAATACAGGCCCTTCACACAGAGCTATCAAGAGCATGTAAGTTTAATCTAGAAGATTAGTTGAAATAGTTGAAAGCTTACATTATACTCTGTTGCTTTGTTTCAATTGATTTCTAAGTACTACATGCTTTCAAATACTCAGCACATCATTTATGGTTTTCAAATTCAGAAGTCTTCAGAGCTGATTATCCCAGTATTGCATGGTTATGTCAACTTGCTTATACAGAGTAACATAATCTGGATATAGCAAAAAATCTTTACTGCAGAAAATATTTGTTAACAAGATGATGCTGTTAGAAAACATGATTCACATTCATGGTTCAAATGTTGTCTTATGGAACTTAGTCACAGATCAGATGTGTGCCAGAATGATACAATCTTAAAGATTAACCAGCAGAAAGTCCTTTTTGTAGAAAACCACCAGTTTTACCACATACTAATTTTGCTTCCTATTTCGCTCCTAAATTTCAGAAAATTAGCGAATTACCATAATTAGACTGCAACAAGAACTATATAGATGAAAAAGACATACATTAATCTCTTTGGAATCATCTTCATCTATCCTACTTGGCTTCATTTTAGTGTAGTCCACTGGCAAGTCCCAGCAGTCACCCTCGTTCAGTTGGTAACACCGGTTGTTCATCACGGCTTGTCGCTGTGGGGACATTGGCTCCAGTGGGGTCAAAATGGTACAGCAACCATCTCGCTGCCTCTGCTTGTTCATGCTCAGATCCAACGTCCCATTTTCATCGACTTCCATATCAGGATTCTGTCAAAATAAGAAAAATATTGTTAATTCAACTTCACACTAGCAAACTGCTACCTCTTCTTCAATCTGATTGCCTAGCAGAATGATAAAACGCTTTTCCATTCCTGTATAGATTGTAAGCATTGAGCCCCCTCCTACACATAGCATGATGCTGTTACACAACATTAATGCTGTTAAAGTAGATTTCTTCCTGAATGGCTAATTTGATGTTTGAGGGGAAAGGGGAGAGTCTTCAGTACCCCCTCTGCCACCCAGCACATAGGTGCAAAATCTGATATATAAAGGGGAAATCTCTAAAGGTATTTTCTTGACATTGTCTTTATGTTCTTGATTTATTCTCTGACAGGTGAGGTAAACTGTAAGGTAACATCTGCATAATTCTTGTTTTCAGTCCTGACGTCTGTCTGGGTGATTAAAAAATAAAAACCAGCTAACATAAAATAATCTTTATTTCTTTCTTTCTTTAACATTAGCAGTCAATGCTTGAATAGATAATGTCAGAAAATTAAACAGGGAAGTAGGGTACCAAAAGAGGTCCTTTTGGATACCATTTGTCAATGAGGAAATGCACTCAAGTTTCACAGCTCCTTTCCTGCAGATGAACACACATTAACAATTCATGTATCTATCTTGATAATAATTTGTGCCAATTTTTGTGAAAACTGGTACTATGAAAAATGGGACAAGTATGGGCTCTTTTTCTTTTGCAGAAACAAACAAGTGTTGTCTCATATTAGATGAGGAGAAATAAGATATCTTAAAATGAACACAAAATTTAAAAACTAAGGACAGATAAGATACAAATGTCCATAGAGAATCCCTCATCTTTCCAAAAATGAAGTGTTCTATGAGAAATTTGTTTTCAAAACAAATGTGAATCTGACCGACTCCTCGTATGTCTGGTGACTTTCTTTCCTCTTGAGTAACAACAGAGCTGCAGGAAAGCACTGTGAATGCAAATTTCTCTTTCTGAATTACTGCCTTTTGTCAGAGCTCATATCTAATTGTTGCTATCCTGCTAATTTAATTTAGAAACCACTTGTTTATCTCCTCAGACTCATTCCTTCAGTCACAATATAGAGTGACACATCAGGAAATTGGCCCTTTCTGGCTTAGACACAGAAGATTTTTAGCATTGTATTCCAACTTCTCCCATCATACTGAATAGAGAACAACTGCATTTATTTACATGCCAGAAAGAGACTTTCCTCTTGAACAGTATTAAATAAATTAATATAAAAAGCAGCATTTGAAAACAAAGTCCATTCTGGCTTAGATTATGATTATTACTAATACCTACTGCTACAGGTTTAGTTTGTTATGAATGATCATAACATGAGGGGGTTTGCACAATAAGGGAAAGCAAACCTTTGTCTATACTAGAAGAACAGAACATGTCTGCCAGCTCAAAATCTCTCTACAAGCACAATAAAAATGTTTCCACTGCACTGCATCTGTCTGCTCAGCCATCTAGTGGTCTCCTATAGGCAGTACTGTACTGCACTGTTTGCTTGTGCATGTTAAATACTCATTTTTGAACAGCTATCAGAGCCAAAACTTTAAAGTTAAAGATCCCTCCTCCTAAATCTTTAACGGATGTTAATAGTGCACTGCTTTTTCTTAATACAGGAAGCTTAATGAAAAAGGCTTTTATTTGTATCTGTATGGCCATTTTATAATATACTGAGGCTCTATGAACATACAGAACATTAGTGACCCTGGAAGATTGTTAAGCGTATTTTAAACCACCTATACTGGAGGATTTGTTAATTTCAAATGTATTCTGCATTGACTTAAGAACTGTGGTATCCCAGACAGGCAAGAAATCGTAACATACAGTATTACAGATTTATTTGCACTGAATCTTACAAGTTTAGGTCCCATTCGTGACTTTTAAATGAAAATGCACAGTTAAATCTTAATCCTTTCTCCAAATGTATGAACCAGACTGCATTTTGCAAAAAACCAAAACCCAAACAGTAGTGCAATTAATATCACTTGAGAAATGCAAACATCTTTTATAATTACAGTAAGAGACAAATTTAAAAAAGGAGTACAGGTATTTATATAGTTAATTTATAAAACCATCATGATTTCCTGTGATACTTGTGAGGAATTTGTATCTTCCTTTTTTTTTTCCTCCCTGATTTAGCAGAGCCGCCAGATTATGTTAATTTTGAGGGGAAAAAAAGGCAAGATGTACTACAGCTTTTCTCTCAATCAGGGCCACAGAACAAGTACAGTTAAGAGAAATCTTCATCAACAAACAGATTTACTAATTTTTACCCTTGCACAGAGATCCTGAGGCTTAGTGGAGAGGTTCTGAGGCATCTCCCTGCAGCGGGTGGAGAGATTCAGAATAGCAGTAGCAGCCATGTGTGCTGCCTCCATGTCATGAGTATAGTCAAAGCTGCTCTTGCTGCAGGTACTGCTGGCACTGCTGCCTCCACCACAACTCATATTGCTGCTGCTGCTAGGGGCATAACTGCTTGTTGTGCTGCTGGTTGGACTTGAATTCTTACAGTAGCGTTTAGCTGTGGGAAGAAATATGACAAGGATGACTCAAAAGAAGGAGCATTCTGCAGAAGTGAAGAGGAAAACAAACTGCTGGAGGTGAAATTTATAATGAGGAACAGTAACCAATGCCAAAAAAAAAGGCCCGCAATAAGAATGATGGCTGTATTTCTTGATTTCTGTCTGTGAATTTTATATGTTACATGTGTGAGTTTGTATGAAATAACCTCCTGTAAAAATCTGCATGACATGATCATGAATTGTTCTGACAAACAGGCTGGATTTATAAAACAATAAAAACACAGAAACACTGCTTTTACCCCACATATATAGTCAGACAGAAGGTACAATCTCCTCAGCTCATTCGTTTTTATTAATGAAGGGCAATGTAACACTGTGGGACCTCTTCCTATTTACATGAGGAACTGTTAGTTTAAGGCCTAGAACACCCCAGAGTTACTGGAGGTCAAACCCACTGCAAGGCTGATGAGCTTGGCCTCTGGGCCACAGCACCACCCATATGTCCTCAAACACCTCATGCTTCCTAAAAGCTTTATTTCCTCCTACATGCCAGGCAAATATTATGGCACTGGCCATCCCAAAAACAGGAGCACTATAAGAGAAAAAAGGTGGTTGTCACGTGTGAGTTTTACCATGGCTTGCACAAGGGCAGAAGCAATGGCTGTTTAAATAGCAACAGGTACAAGTGAAATGTCCCCCCCCACTTCAAACAACCTGAGCACCTACAACTCTTCATAAAACCAGTAAGGACCAAAGACACCTCCCTGCTCCCATTGCAGGCAGTGATGCCCAGCTGTTCTCTGACTGACACAAGCCACAGGTGGTCACAGAAGAGCCAAGGCACTGACAGCGCTCACGTCCAGCCTATCTAAACACAAGGCAGCACTGTTGCTGCTTTTAAGTAATGCTTCTTGCAGCCAAAGGTATTACAGCAATAAGGGAAAGCAGCCCTATTAGCCCACTTATTTCTCCAACCCTCTTCCCAGATGAGCTGTTATAAAAATGTTTATAAAAAATGCAAGAAAGTATGAGCTCGTCTCCAAAATCCAAAAGTTTATGTATTTTCAGAAAAAAATAAAAGTCAAGGTCAGAGGATAGATCCATGCATATTACAGCAACTACTTCCCCTTAAGATGGAAATGTATACTGCAGAGATCATACCTTATAGCACAGTGTAACAATAACCAACCAGCATGCTGATTAGAGAGCTATACAAAAAAGGTCAGGCCCTAGACAGAGCTCTTCCGTGATGGGCTCCATTTAAATGCCAGACTCTTCAGTTGTATTTGTCTGAACAGACATACATATAATAATCTGCTCCCATGAGCACAGCCCATTTGTGAACCACAGGCTGCTTTGGTAGGCAGGCAGGGTTCAAAAGAAGAATCTGAAAGCAAAATGTCTCTGCTAGAGCTTATGTCATCCTCCTTTCTCTAAAAAACTGAAAAAAAATCATGGCGTTATTTTTACTGCAAAGGAAATAGTGTTTCACTTAAATCATAACAGATGGAGTTTTCTCAGGAAAGCCACATAATGCACAGGGTGTGATTTTTTTTAAGTGAAGTGAATGCTAAACATTCATCACTTTTTTTTTGTTTTGAACACATAGTAGCACTACACTAGCAGGGTATCCACTAATAATAAATTTGTGAACTGTTCCTCAAGAGTTTCATTATTAATATAGTAGTCAGTGGTGGTCATTAAAAATTCAGCATTTATCCATTGTTACTTTGTTACAGTATCCAAGACACACAAGAATTTTCCTATACTTAAGGAAGCAAATAATTGAATAATTCAATTTCTACTGTGTTAACGCAGTAAGCACCCTGTACCATTGAACTTGCCAAATTAGAAGTATCTTTCAAAAATCATAGGACAAATAAGACTTTTGTCATTTTCAAAAAATGTTAGTCTTGTTATAGCAGGTCACATTTAGACAGACATAAAAGACATATTACATGGGAAATTATATATATATATATGAGAAAGTGTGCTAAAGAAAGGGAGGGAAAGAGGCAGGTTTTATACATAGGACTAACCATCAGAAACTCATGCAGGCTCTGATATGGACTCCTCTGTGGCCTTGGTCAAACTACATTATCCCTTGAATTCATTTTCCCTATAAACAGAAAGTTGCTTCTAAATTTAGTTGTGTTGTGATTCACTTGCAAAACACTTTGAAGATATAAAGTGCTATAAGAATGCTACACAATTATTAGCTTTCAGATTACAAATAAGTTAAGCAAAACTTACTTAGAGAGAAAAGGCCATAGTTAACTTTACTGTATTTGTAACATTTGAAGATGAGTCACATAACCCAGACAGTTCATTTCACATTAGCTTTTCAGGAGAAACAAAGATCATCAATTTTTAATTAATTAAATCAACCTGTTCACTAAAGAAGGGAAAGCTGCATTGTTTCAATACCAGATAGTTCTGCTTGATTCAATGCCTGCTCCCGTGGCACCAGGTTTACGAAGCTCTGCAGTCCACCTATGCTTTGTAATCTGGAGTGAAACCAAATGTGGAGAACACCTTTCCCATTAAAATCAGACAAGGTCTAACCAGCTGCATACCCAAACTGGGCTTCCATCAGATATACCTGGGGGCTTACAAAGAACCTCTCAAAGTCTACAGGCTTCTATTATTAATTAACAATGGGGGAGTGGGAAAGATCTCAAACATGCGAAAAGACCAAAGGAAGGTATTTGGAGTGAAATTCAGTTCTGCCCAGGTACCTTCATCCCCAATATTGTCTAAATACTGAATGTGTTAGTAAATTAATTATAGTTTCAACACTTTTTCTCACTTCCACAATAAAAGATTCATCTCACCTAATTTCAGATATCTGACCTAGTCATTATAGGCTTCCTATACAGGCAGTGGAGAAAAATAGGAACTTTCAGGCAACTATTCACCTGACCAGTTTTAAATAAGCACTTCAGGAAAAGATGAACTGAATCAAAGAAACATCTACTCTTCTCCTTGAATCTGACAGGGGTGCTGAGCTCAGATGTCAGTGCTGACATTATAGAACTCTAGATATGTTCAGATGAATCCCACTCATAACATTTTCTCAGTGTTTTGATAGAACGACTCAGGCCTATCGGTGAGATGAAAACAATTCCTACCATCACCTGAGCAGCCAAAAGTATTGCCATCACCACTGCCTGCTCTGTCCCGCTTTTCTCATCTTTACTGCTGCATACCATGAGCCCAACATCCAATACACTATGCAACTGGTTTCAAAGGAAGAACAAGCCCAAAAATACAAAATTTCTCAAGAATTATTAGATCGTCCTATCCAACAATCCAAAGTATACATTTTCTGTTTGTTTTTCAGTAAACCACACTGGAAAAAATATCAAATAAAAGAGCTATTTATGTTCACGTCACTCTCAACTGTACACTTACTGAAGAAAAAATCCTTTCTCTGATGATGTAAATACAGTACTAGCTGACAATTAAAAAAGAATTGAGGTGTGAAGCTATTGATTTTTCATATCCTTAAGACTACTCCTCTCATTTAGTCAGAACTAAAGCACTGTTTACCTGCACATTCCCCCAAAACCCTAGATGTACTTTTTGGTTTTTCAGGTTGACTTTTCAGAACTGAATCCGCTTTTTTATAAGCATGCTTTGCTGACATACATAATAGGTGGGGTCTCTGTACCTCCATAATGTCTTTATGAGAAAGAATTAATTTTTTAATATGAAAATACGAATATAAAAATCCTAAAAAGTTTTTTAAAGTGGCTCTTTTAAGTGAAGAGTCTCTTCCTGAAATCTCCGTATTCAATTATTTACAATATTTGTCAGCAAAATCCTTGTCCCATTGAAATTCAGTGCCAAAACTTTTGAACAATTTCAGTGTGTCCAGGATTTCAGTTCATCATTCTAAGAATTCAACTGATTTTCTTGAGCCAATTTAAGCCAAATATGTTGGAGTACTTCTGAAATTTCAGAGAGATGTGAATCCTAAAGGTTTCACGAAAATCACTAAAAGGGAAAAGAAAAACTCAAATCAGTCCCCAGCTCTGGGGCCATGTTGGCAGGTCTGTCTGGTCAAACAGCACACACATCACTTGGAACAGGAACAGCACTGCACTGCCTCTGGCAGAGCCAGGAGTGAGCAGCAAGGCCACACAGTAGCCTTTGCTTGGCAACAAACCTGCTCCAGTTTAAAGGGGTTGTGCTGTTCTAAGAGCCCCTTACCCTTGCTATACCAGCATCAACCACGTGTATGCAGTGTCCCTCAGTCCCCTCTGGCTCACAGTACTGAGCAGTGAAGTGACCTAGTCCCAGTCCCATAGCCAAGAAAAATTCCTGTTTATATCGAAGGAAGGTGAGTGTGCATCAATACAGTGACCTGTTTCAACATAGCCTTTTATTATTTAAGGCCACTGTTAAACTTGTTCTTAATGTTACATGCATTTTCAAATTCTGGTGGTTTGGGAAAAAAAGTGGAGTTTGTTATTTTTTATTGAAAAAGCGGCCTTAAATGAGAAAAGTATGTAACAGTTGCTTGTGCATCAGTAATTTGATCTGAAAGTAAGTTTTTTCACAGGACCCCAACCATATCATGACACTTTCCTTTCTGCAGGAGTAGGCAGAATATATATACAATATTTAATACCTAATTTACCTATACTAATATATACCTTCCTAAGCACAGTTACAGTGAGTGCTTTACCTTTAATCCTGTTCAAGCCCTTATTCTGATACAGGCAAATAAGATGAAGGTATGAGGAAAAAAAGAGCTCTTTTACTAAAACCAGGTTTCCTTTCACAACCCTTCTCCTTTCTGCTGTAGTGCAAGAACACGCCTATTAATTCTATGAGAAAGGAAAATATCCAAAATATCAGACATATGAAGGCAAGAGCTGTAGTAATCTTCTTTCTTCACTTAACTACTTTTAAATGTCAGTTTGTGTTCAGACAACAGCATAAATTGTTCTGTATTGTATGTTTCTTTCTGTTTCCTTAAACAAAAATCTAACACCTGCCTGAAACTTCTTATAGTAGTCACTGAGTAGTACCAAAGATTTTAACCGGAAAAAAAACTGCTAGAATTCAAAAAAAAAAAAAAAAAAGGTATGGTTTAGTTTTATATATAGATACATGCATGCATATATATACATATACACATATATAATATATATGCATATATAAATTTATTGCTCTGAAAAATTCCTGTTTTCAAAAGCTACAATCCTTCTTTATCCTGCAATTCATTTTTCTCCCCTAATAAAAAGCCTCTTGCCTGACTCATCCCATCCATTGTCTTCTCCTGAACAGAAGCTAATTTCAGCTTTCTCCTAAACGTATTTAGTATGTTAGGTTTTCCAGAGAATTCAACCAGTGTATTCATGAGGATAAAATAAGCAGAAATGCCTCTTTAAGTATGTAGCAGTGATTTCTGAAGTGCAATGAGACCCAGGTTTTCTACTCCCTAATGCCCACAAAGCAAGTATGTTATCTTTCTGGGTTACCTGAACTACTGTGCAGAGACGAGACTTGTAATGTGACCCTTGAGGCCAGGTCTCCCAGATAGTAACATAAGGATTATCTCTATTACTTAGCTTTTATTGCCATCTCAATACATCCCAGGAGCTCAATAGCTGGAGATGTCTTTTGCCAGTGCAACAATCCTGAAGCAAGCACCGTATAAAACAATACTTTTTTTTTTAGAAGGCCTTTAAAATAACTTACATATGATAGCATTCCTCATAATACTGTATGAACATGAAAACATGTCTTATTTGTATGATGTTTACATATACAACAACATGATTAACTGCAAACTTGTCTCTCATGTATAAGAGTGTGCACCTCCTACCATCATATCCTTTGGGGGATATATCCCTGGATTGCACCTTGGGAGCTATGGCTCTCTTGCCATAGGCATGGTTGTCATAACTGTTATATTCAAACGAAGTCTTAGAGTATTTCTCTAGTTCCTTGGCCAAGTTGGAGCGGGGTGTGGTGGTGGGGACATTGTTTCTGTAGCCATACTGAGGGATCTCCAATTGCTTAACAAAGCACATGGGCCTAGAAATTAAAGATATGTACAGTTTGTTAGATGCAGTTCAGTTTACTATGTCTGTGCATAATTTATAGTTCAGATTAGAAAATCTTAGTTACTTCTTGTACTCAAGAGACAGCAATATATTATTGCATTTCCTTAGTTTGGTTATTTTCAGCAGACAAACAATATATATTTCCTTGAACAAAGCCTAGACAAAATTAATTCTAATACCACTAAATGTATCCTGCAGCTAAAAGTATTTTAAAATTCTATTTTAAAATACTTCAAGGTTTCCCTTTTCCCGTGTAATTGCATTAAATAGCAAACTTTTTTTTCTTTTGGGAGGTGAATTAAAGAGGGGTAAGTGGACTGACAGAAGAAGTTTGGACAAATTCCTTTAAATGTCAAAAAGAAAAAATAGATCTGGAAGGTCCACCTAATTTATGGAATTTCCTTTGAATTTCTTCCAAAAGAGTTGTTTTCCTCTGTGCTTTCAAAAGTAACTAGTCTTGTTTCATCCTTCAATATACAAATCCATGTTATTCTTGAGAAATACACAGAAGAGTCTCAGAAGCTCTGCTGGCTCTGAGCTGCTGCCCTGCACGTCCTGCTCACCCTTAAATGCAAGGTTCTGGCAGGAGTTGTGATTCCTGACAGAGAGATGCACACCTCAAGGAAGGTCCTGAGAATGAATACAAAATAAAACTGTTTCAGTTAAATATCTCTTTCATTTAGGATGAGGGTGGACAGTCAGAAGAAGCCCTGACTGATGCTATTCAGTAATTTGAGAAATTTATGAAATCTCAGTGAAAGAATGCTGCAGTGAATTCCGCTGTCACACCATCTTCTGCATGTGGACACAGAAGTCATCAGCTCAAAGCAGGCAAACAAAGGTCAGATGCTGCAAACCCTACCTCTGTAAGAAAGTGTTACATGACTAGGTTGCAGGAAGCAACTGCTACACAACTCTGCGTGTCTACCTACAGCATTTAGCAGGAGCTGAGGATGATGAACAGCACACCTGAGGTGCTTCTGCTGGAATCAAGAATCATACAATCAAGTATTTTTTACTTTTATTCTTTTTATGTAATGCATTTATAACCAGAGGAAATGGAAGGAACATAAATTCAGTTGAGATTGGAAGTATCATCATGCTGACTGAGAAAATGAAATGTGAAAAATAGTAAGAAATAGGTTTTGAATATTATATCATGCTTTTCTGAATGAATTTATTTTCATAGAATTTAGTCAGGATATTTATGTAAAGATCACCCAACAAATCAAATTAGTCATACTATTCCTTTGATTATGTATGCTCATTCCTTTAGACACTTCTTCCTCACAAAATACAGTGGGCTTACTTATACAATGAGTTGATACGAATAATAGTTTGCTCCTGTTTCAAGATAATCTATATTTAGCAAAAAACCTGCAATTCAGATTCTGAACATTTGATGCAAATCCAAAATTTCAGTGGAATAGAAGTCCTATGAATTTGATTTCTTTTTAAGTAAGAACTTTCAAATGCAGGTGGGATGGAAACTGGGATGAAGACAAATATTCAAGACTTAGTCTTAAAACATCTCAGTCTGCCCATCAACTGCCTGCACACAAATATTATAAATAGCTGCCAAGTTCATGTTAAATACTTCAGTGACTTAAAGGTGAAACAGAAGCAGGAGAAAAGATGAAAGAATTATCTGAGTTGCCTATAAAACCTGAAAACAAGGCAGCTCACAAGCAAATTTAAGATTACAGAACAACTTCCTAGGGAGTTTGCCAGCAAACTGGATGCTGCTTTTGAGCAGTTGCCTTCTATGGCAACTGACTTTAGTGGCTTCTCTGTAATGAGCAGTGGTAAAAGCCACTGCATTTTTGATCTTTTTCCATCAAGTGAGGAAAGAGTGGAGGTTTTTTTACCTCAAAGAATGGAGGTTTTTTTACTAAATGCCATTTGAAGAACTCTTCTCTAAGAAACCTCTCTGGGATGTTATATGCCAAGCTGTGCAAACTGAATTAGGGGCAGTTAAGATAAAACCCGCCAAAAACAATCTGCGGAAGGAAAGCAAAGTCAACAGGCATGATGAAAAATCTTCTGTAGATATGAGCCATAATTCTACATTTTCAGCTCTATGGAAATACTGGTTTTTGAAAAGACCATCAAGATTAGATGAACTTTTAAGAGAATATTCAAAGAATGGTGTTGATATTACAGAAGAAAACTTTAAGGAGCCCAATCAGTTCTTGAATCTAGAAGACAGCTAAAGACTAAGAAACCTATGGGATAAGTAGGAAATTCTGGGAGCTAAAGCTGCAGCACTTCCTCCACGCTCTTTGAGGCAGCTGGGAGGGATGTACCTAACCCAGCCCACAGATATTGCAGTATCCATGGAGAAATTCTGCAGCTTTTGGGGCATCATCAGCATAAGGCTGGTACAATCATGCAGAAGTTTGATTCCTTTACATGTATCCTTCACACTTCAGCTCCTTAGAAATAATATTTTTCCACCCACGTATCTCAAAAGTGGAGACAATAGCACAAAGCTGGATACAACTTTGGATGAATGCAGAATCCTATGTGGATGAAGAAAAGAAGTATAATGATAAAAAATTGGTTGATGGTCCTTCCCATATGAAAATTTAGGACCATTTTTCTCTCATTCTGTCGTTCCTGGCAGAGAATGGGGGAACAGAGACAAAGAACTAAGACTGATGTTATTTTGGAATCTAAGCTATACCTGGTACTCTTCCAAGTGTCCTGCCAAAAGGTGTACTACCAGTTTGGTAATGCACATAGGGCTTCTGGTTTAATTTAAACTGATATTTACTAGTAAAAGCCTGCTGAAAAAACCAAGACTTACCGGTAAATATTAGTTTATTCCCAAAAGATACCAACTTTTTTCACACTGTTCTTAGACTTTGCACTCCAGCAGTCATCTTTACACCAAACAATGCCTAAGACAAAAATGAGCTTTTCAGCTTTACATGTATTTGCCAAAATAATTACCAACCCTCCCCCATGAAAATTGAGTGGGAAAAATACACTGTAAGAATTGGATCCAGAAGCCCTAATTCTAACTCTTCTTTAAAGGAGATATATATGTATATACAACGTATATAAATATAAATTCTCAGATTAGGTGAATGTGTGATGAATTCTGCATAAGAATAAGTATTATAGTGATTTCTAATACCTTAAAACCCGATCTGATGCCTGGTTTGATTTTGACACATCACAGTTCTGATGCTTCTCTTGAGCTTTAGCCAGTTTCTCTGCTGCAGCAATAGGACATCCAGAGAGGCTGCAATTACAGAAAGGAAATTTAATTGTCTTGTCCTGCATAGTTTCACATTATAGCACTGATCCAATTACTCCTTCTCCTCCTTAGACAGCATCAGGAAGAATCTGAAGGAAAAGGGTTTCCAAAAGTGTTTTGGTCACGTGTATTTTCTCTAGAATAAGACTTCCTTTCTTCTGCTTTTAAAGTTGCATGGTAAATCTTACATCTGCTCTTCTCTCACAGTACATGGGTAGATTATTCATGGATGTCAGCCAGGGAACATACCAGTAGGAGAGGAGAATATAAACTGGAATCTACTGTGCAGCTCTGCTAGCAGACTTGTGACCTTTATGCATCCACAAATGTTGCCAATGAAATGGCTCCTGAAGACAATTAAATGACAACACCATATAGAACAAATCTTGTGCTGCTTCACACCTCATTCAGCTCCATTAACTCCAATCTTTTTGCTAGGCATATAAATGAGTGCAAAATTTTGCCTTGGGTTGCTAAATCTACATGTCAACTGTTAGTGTTCATGAATTTCAGTCACTAAAGTATGCTTTTAATAGTAGATGACGTAAAATGAAAAGCATTTCTGCACTGGAAATTCAATTAAATTTGCAAATGCTAAACTATTATTGAAGTGGCAATAATAAGCCTGATTCTTATGGAAAAGATTTAGAGCTGAGAAAAATAACTATATTGATGCCAGTAGATGGTGCTCTTAGGGAAGCTGTTAAAACCTGTGACCTGACAATGGAGAGGTTCCTTTCCTCGTCACAGTCTATTGCATGCCTATGTGACCGCAGCTCTCTGTGCTCTCCACAGGAAAAGAAAATAAAATGAAAGGCAAATCAGTGCATTCCCAGATGTTCCCTTCTTTACACGAAACAAGTGGAATAAAAGAAAAAAATTGAAGTAGAGAAAAATGCCCCAAAAGCTGCAGAAAGAGGTGAGCACAGACTGCAGAGTGTTCCCCCCACCTCCCCACCCGCCCTTGATGCCCTAGTTCTGCAGAGGGTGAGGGAGCTCTGTGCAGCTCTGGAGTCATGCCAGGGGGCAGCTGCGCTCCACTGACATGCTCTTCCTCAGACACCTCAAATATTCTAGTGGATATTCAACCAGAAGGGAATGCTGCTTCAAGCAGCAGTAATTCCCATAAAGCCTTCTCAGAGGTTTTTGCTGCATCTACTGGCAGCATCACTGCAGAGAAGAAAGGGTACCGGAGCTTATTGCAGATAGGCTGGTACCCACAAGAGTCTTCTGGGTGAAATGCAGCTGATATGAGGGGCTGTAGTAACTCAGAGCTTGATAAGACTGCATGTCCAGTAACTGTAGTCCCTTAAGCCTTCATGCTACAATTAACGGTAAAAAGGAATTCAATAACAGGAACACTATACAGTTCCTTTTACCCTCTTATCCACATTTTATGGATTTTTAAAATTGTAAAGAAATAGGCAAGATTTTATTATTGTTCTTTCGGAAAATTATGAAGTGAGGAATATTACAGTAACATTTTGAAAATTTGTTTGACAGAATTTAATTGGCAATAGCAGCCCTTCCCTAAGAATTTATTACCAATCATAGGAAACTATAGAAAAGTTGCTTTTTTTCCTTGATCTCTTTATTTTTTTTTTTTACTAGAATAGTTACTTCTAATATTTCTACCTTCTTATTTTTAAATTTAATGAGGCATTTTCCTAATGTTTCTTAAACGGCAAAGATTCTCATTCAGTTTCAGCGGACTAAGTACTTTGGGGTTGAGACTGTGGTCAGTAAGAAAGCTAACACCTGTGTACTTAAAATGTTGTTTTTCATGTATTAAAACCCCTCAATGTTTTTAGGATTAGAATTTTTTCATGCACTATAAAATAATCTCTGAGGAGAGTGAAGTGTGAGAACAAGAACTCTGTCCTAGTTCTGACGATGTTGACAAACTCCTCTTTCTCCCTGCAACACACCCATGAGGAGTCATGGCACTTGTTTTATACCACTGCTGTTCAGCAAATATCAAAACAAACAAACAAAAAAGTCCACTCAAAAAGCTAAGGAGGCTTAAAATGTCTTCTGTGGATAAATTCATCCATACTAGAGTAAATGCACACTCGTTCTCCTCAGAAAATACATGAATAAATGTTACTCTTAAAAATGGATAAAGCACACGAAGCACCATCTGTCAATCTTGAGAACAAAACAACGACACACACTCACTCCCCCCCGCCAATGGACTGCCAGAAGGGCTGCAGTTCGGAGGCACTGTTCCCTCTAGATTGGTGTCCAGCGACGGCATCCTTACCTTCGGTGGGAATTCCTGTTGCTATTTACGTGGCCCCGGCCTGTGCAGCCTGGTGTAGGACACTTAAGAACATTTTCATGCATGGCAAGAACTTGACAAGGAGAGTAAGAGAAAACAGCAGAGTATGAAAACAAGAAAAAAAAAATCAAATCCCAGTATATATGAAACCATTTTAAAACAAAGCAGGATTCATTAACAACCAGCATTCCTCAAAATACATGTGACACACATAGCCAATAAAGCCTGATGAGAGAAGTAAGTATTGTGACCCTATGCTCATTAACACAGGGCAACAGTGAAAGTCATGGAGGTTACAGAACCTATAAACAAATGCATCTCTGGTGCAACAGTGAAGCAGAAGACGACCAACATCTTCTTCATACAAAACCACTGAGCAAAGATCAGCTCAACAGTAAAGGGTGAGCTGGCAACCATACAAAACAAAATTACAGACTAGAAAAATTCTTTCAGGAAATGTATGTATTCTTAATACATAGCTTTATAAACACAGTATCAAACTTATGAGCTGAAAATCTGCTCTCAAGTTATACTGGCAGAACACTGAATTATTTGAAACACACCTCAGTACAACCCTGAACAGAATTTAACCCTAACTGTAAGGCAGCCCGATTGAGCTAGGGGCCAGTTCTGCTCGCTTCCACATAGATATATCATTCATATCTATATGGCGAGCAGAATGGATCCTTTCATTTTTACTTGTATTCTCTACAAATGTGATTTTTTTTTTCCAAAATACTAAGAACCAAAATTAAGCACTTAAAAAATTGAGGGATGGCAGAAAGAAAAAAAAGTAAAAAAGAAATAAGTGGTACAAGCTTAAGCAAGTAAACTGATTTACAACCGCATCCACTGCAAGCTGGATGGAAAACTTACTCCAAGGCTGCTCTGAGCAGTACCCCTCTAAATCAAAGCTCATGCTATGAAGGGCCAAATTATCAAGAACTTTTTGGGGACACTGAAGAGTTTTTTACGACATGAGGCATATCTGAATCCATGTCTCAGAGCTGGATGGCTGTACATCACTTTATGGGAAAAGGCCATCCAGCCCTTGTGAAGTTCTGATTTTCTCACATAAGAAGTAGTCTGGAAGCCTGTATTTAGTTCTCACTCAAAAAAAAAATAACCTAATAAAATCAGTACCTTGACTGAGTTAAGAACTGAATAAAAGCTGTTCAGAGACTTGACAATTAAACCATGTATACTTATTAAATAACCATCATCATCATCACCCCATCATCAGTGTGATAAAATGTGTATAGATGCAAAAGCTTCACTCTGAAATTCCTAATATTCAAAGCTGTTCTTGAAACATGCTTCACAAGGCCAACATCACAGGAAAAAAAAAGATGAGCTCACCTTTGTCATTTTAGTAGGTACAAGAGCATGCAAACAGTTTAAAGCTATATTCTTCTTTGATTTACAAAGTCTTCTAAAGAGCTTTTTATTTACCATTTGAAAAAATGATAGAACTTTGAGCAACTGAATAAATATTTGTGTTTCATAAAATTACAGGGTCTTGGAAAGCAGAGAAATTACTTTATTTGTTCTACTGTATTTAGAGACCAACCAAACTACAGCAAAGTTTCCTAAAGCACTTCCTCATCACTTTACTTCTGGAAGAAGCCACTGTACCATGAAAGAGGAGACTTGTTATGTCTGCCACTCTTGCAATGCTAATCTACTTCTGTTTTCCTGTCCATCAGAGTCTACTTTCCTTTGGAAACTGGGGACCATTTTAGATATGACTGTCTTTTTAACATTTCCTTAAGGCTGTTGGAAATTCATCGAGGTTAAGTCTGTAAGTGCTGATGGACAGTGACAATTTTAGGTCTGTATGGAATGGAATCCATAACTCCATTTTAAAACTGGTGTGAAAGAGAATTAGATCTTAGCTAGACACTTCCTGATGAAAACCAGCATAGAGTAATTAGCTTCAACAGAACTACGCTGATTTCACCAGCCAAGGAGGGGACTTCCAGAAATGAATCCCTCTGCCTTCAGGTGGGTGTCCATGAGCTCATATGGGTGAACCTCCTATGCAGAGAACTTGCTGACATGGCAGGAAGTTCCACCCATGTGACTGACAGGGGATGTTTGCTCAAAATCTTGAGTTCTGTAACTAAGTAAATAGCCAAATTATTATTACTTTTTATAATACGCACTAATTTAATATAAATTATGTTTCAGACACAACAATAACAAAGGAAAGGGGTTGCAAGTTTTTCAGGAATAATTATTCCTGTAAAGACAATAAGGACAGTTGATGTGACATTAGCACGCAGAAGCAAAACCAGTGCACATCTTCTGGAAACCTTTTTCTCTGTTGACTGAATATGTCTATTTAAAAATAACCTAGGATTCTCAAAATCAAAGAATACAGCTTTAAAAGTTGTTCTTTTAGTGTAAAGTTAGTAGAGAATGGAAATGATGGAACAAAGGAAAAAGTATAACACAGAACGGTTGACTAAGTTGAGACAAACCATACTGAAAAATGAAATTAATTTTTTAAATAAAAGGTTTAAAAAGCATGCTAGAAAAGTTTTTGTAGTTTTATCCCCAGTTTCCATGAAAGAATGTGAACTTACTTTCTGGAGGGACCCTATCTTTGTGTGGGCATCCTGACAAACTGCGGTGATGGGGGTAAAGCCCCGTTACATGGCCAGTTCCATCACACCCAGGGGTAGGACATTTGCTCTCTTTCTTTTCTGTTCTTGAGGGATCTATAATTTACAACAAATGTGTCAAGTGAATGAGTCTTTTCACATTTCTGTAAGAAGGTTCATTTAATCATGTCATTTACTCTTTGGTAAATGTTATTATGAAAACTGGAAAAAAAACCCCTTCTACATCTTATCACAGTTCTGTCACTTTTATCCTGTTATCTTCTTCTCAGACTGCAGGCTCCCATGATCACGGCAATACCCATTCACAGTGATTGGAAAATGACCTTTTTATAGCAAAGCCACACCATTGTCAATCAATGTTCTGCTGGCAAGCATTAGCTCAAGGGTGCAAGGTCATTTGGAAACTGTTTGGTTGGAGTTTCCCTTCTTTACATTCTTATTTGCCTCATGTATTAGGCTTTGCAAATATACTGTCATAGCAGTTCAATGTCCTGAGAGTAGCAAACCCAGCTCTTCAGCATAACGATTCCACAATTCAGCACAAATGAATCCCTTTTCCAGGGCTCAATGAGGAAATTACTCTTGTTTTCTTTAAATTCCTTATGAAGTTGTAAAATTACATAAATATTCCTTTCTCTGCAATAAATTATGGTGAAGTAAACATTATAATCAGAATTACTGAAAGCATTGCTTGCTCTGTAAATCTGGGCCATTACCAAGATGCATATGAAACATCTGAAGATTCATATGCTTGAAAGGTTAATGACCTTTTAGAATATTGTTGTATCTTTTGACCACAAATCAAAGAAAACTCTAACTAGACATTTTCTCCACAAAATAAACTTTTCTGCCAATAATGTAGTGGAATACTGGTAAGATTAATCCTGATTTAGAACTTTCTCATGTAACTTCATCAACTGCTTCCTTTAACAGAACATCTGTAAAATAACATCCCTATCCTTCCAGCCAAGCACATGTTACAAATTACATCTTATCATCTTGATCACAGTTGCCAGGTTTTGGACATTATTGCTGATTTTCATTTTAGTATTAAAGGGATAAAATTCAGGATACTCAATTTTGGCTCAAGATTACCAACATCTTTTTTAGTCCATCATTCCTTTCAATACCCAATCTGAATTATCCTTGTTTAATAATTTTATGTTGCTCTTGTAATTTCTCTGCTTCAGTATTTATGTTTTCATCTCCAGAAAATAGGACTTTGCTACTTGTTTTCCAGTAAGCCTTTTTTACATTAAATTCCATCCCAGCTTCAACAAGAAGAACCCTCAATACAATAGGTGGAAATTTCAGTACTTGAAGAACTTCACATACAACCCATTCTTTTCATCATGACTCAATACAATCCAGAGATCACATTCTGTTGTGGACTTATCTTTCCCTGATTTCCCTCTGGTAGATTTTACATATACTTTTATTTTTCACGGTCTTCTGAAACAGCTTCATTTTAGAGAAAATCTTTAGCTCATTGTAACGACTCTCCATGTCTTAAATCTATTCTTAAAGTTTTATAACATACTTAAACCTTGTATTTTGCAAATGCAATCCCTAATTATTATAGTTTTATTTCATTTAACTTGCATGTTGACTGTAGAACACAGTTCTTTGTTCCACGCTCTTTAACGACAAATAAACATATAAATCTATCTCCAATGTGCTATACAGTTATCACAACACTCCTGGAAAGACCATAATCTCATACATCAGGAAATTGAAGAAAGAGATCAAGAAGTTAAACCCAAGGCCACAGAAGGAGCAACTGTCAGAGGAGGGATTTGAATTCCTGCCAGATAGGCCTGTGCTGAGACCACTAGAACAGCAAGCCCACAGCTACATACATACAAAACTCTAAGCAACTCATCAAGTCAAGTACTTTGGGATGTGTAAAAGTATTAGATAAGTGAATAGATAATGTAAATGAAATAACAATATTCAAGGACTGCAAAAAATGTAGATGATTAATAGACCATAATGGCTTTTTAGAGACTTTAAACTAGAGGAACTTTAGCTACTCGACATTGTTAGAAGTCCACCAAAGTCAGTGAAAGCATCGTAATTTAGAGCAGCTGAGGATCTAGACACTTGCATCCTAATGTGTCAAGCAAATCCTCCTCTGTATTCAAGTCTACATCATAAAGTTATAGCACATATCAGATCCTTAAGAGCCTTTATGGTCTAATGAGTCAGAAAAGATGCTGTATACTACTCCTAATGATTTCAAAACTTGCATTAAAATTGCACTTGCACAATTTCCCATTGCTTTTAATGGAAGACATTTGAGACTTTATACAAAACACTGGATACTGTTTTGTAAATCCTCTTCTGTTACTTGGGAGAATATTATAGTTTTACTGAACTCTGTAACCTTTTCTCACTCCTTGCCACACTGGAAGTATTTCCTGAATGAAGGTTGTCAAAGGACTTTAAAAGGTTCCAAAATGCATAAATTTCTGAAGAAAGTCTGTTTATAAAGCTTAAAATGACAGGGGGAAAATTGTTAGTGGGCCCTTAATGGTTGTTTCAGTGATCTTTGAAGCCAAGAGGTAGTTCTCACCGCAAACCTGTGTACCCAGAAAGTTTCCACTTAACCATTTCATGTGCCTCTGTAGGTATCTCTTCCAGGAGTATTTGGAAGATAACATGTGACTGGAGAACAAATTATATAAGCAATTGTCTTAATTAAAACTTCCTCTCTCAACAACTACCAGAATGTTTCCCACATTTTTTTAAAATAAGGGAATATTTTCTTATTTTTATATTAAAAAGGTGAAGAATGATCCACTCCACTAAGTTTCATGATCCAAACTCCCACAGTATTTAGTCCCTGGTTGAGCTTTGGACCTATTACCAATTCAGCCTGCAGCTCCCAAGAAAAAGGATAGTTCAAAGAAGCAAT
>VZTN01034412.1:874-13043 GCA_013400515.1 Erpornis zantholeuca | reverse complement strand
ACCTACATGTGGTCACACAGGCTTCCTGCCCAGATGGATGGTTTCATTATCCAGGCAGCATTTCCTGTTTCAAAACACTTCACTGCTCTTGCCACTGCTGCTTGTCAATTCCTAAATGCTCAGCACATGGTACTACTGCATCACCATTCTTCTCCTTTTAAGCTGTAATGTGAAGTACATGCACACATCTCCACATTACAGTCTCTGATAGCTGGCCTACAAAAAATATTTAGCAAGACAATGTTGGCACAAATGAATCCCAAACCTTAGAAAGTTACAGCATAATATGGGGAGGGGGATTGTTTGTACATTGCCTTCTTGGTGAAAATCTTGTGAGTAAGGAAACTGAAGAGGTGGAAAACTCAGTGAGCTCTCAACTTCTCCACTTCCTCATGGAAGAAACAGAAGACATGTGTAACACTCCAAGGATCTAGGCAAGGCCTCCTAAAAGTCTAAATGCTCCTTCTGACATGGGATTTGGATTAGAGACCAAGCATTTGAATATGCCCATTTCAGGGCTGCACTGAGCTCTGAAGTTGATCATGTGCATGAAGAACCCTTTCTTCATCTCTGTAAAATTTCCTTCAGTTCTTTTACACTGGAAGTGCTACAGGTAAAAACCCAAGCAATTTGGTTTTTATAACAATTAGTCCCTTATATACTTAATGCAAGTCCAAAGAAAAATATTTACTAAGTTAATTGATTCTCTCTAGCTATTCCATTATATTCCATTTTTTTTCTTTTCTTTCACTTCTATCCCCCAGCCTGCTACAGCTACTTACAATAGTTATAATACTAGGACTTACTGTTTTGACTCTCTTAGAGTTATAGTATTCAACTTATAACCTATGCTCAAACTAAAACAAATGGAGAGCAGAAGTCATTAAGCATGGCAAGGAAGTTCTGAGCTGAAGAACACAGCACATCACAGTAGGAGTCAGTATTATAAATCAGTAGTGAGGACTACAGTGCAGCAAGTCCATGCACACTTTTAAATATGGACAATTTGCTTCCTTAAGTATTTTTTTTTCTGTTAGGTTTCAATCTTTTCATTTTCTATAGGTTCCACGTTTTATCTGGTTTTGCTCACTGAAAAATTATGTACTACTTTTTTGTTTCTTTTTTTTTTTTTTTTACTTTTCCCTAAGGACCAAATGGAATCCTCACAGATTTGAATTTCCTTCCTGTTGTGGAGTGATTACTAACACATAAAGACTAACTCACAAAGATATTCATTTTTTATTAATCTTCTTCTTTTTAAATGTGCCATTTAAGCACATTTTTGAACAGAATATTAACAAATTATTTTAGTATAAAAGCATTTTGAAGATTTAGTTTTCTGCAAAAATCAGTGTATACTTGTCTAAAGGCAGAGGTGTTTTACATAACCAATGTCCTGAAATAATTTTTTTTTCTTCTTGTTTATGCCACTCGTATGACCGTTTACTATGCCACACCTGCATGAACAACATCCTGATCTACAAATGTTCACATAAAGTATTGCTAGAATATGGATTTTCTTACTTGGTTTATTCCTGTTAAAGGAATAAAGGCACAGAATATCAGGTAATACAAAGCAACATAATTTTAAGATTTATGTCATTTGTTATTCATCCCACTCCAAATTGTTTTCCCACTCCAAATCCCTATGAGCTACTTGTAGCAGTACAGTCTTGGAAAAGGATCTGAGGATATCTGATAGTTCCTCTGACAGGATCATGACTGTAGCAATTTTGCTTCAAGTGCCAGACTGCAAGAGCTTCTTAAAGGTTATCTAGGTTCTGACTCAAGCCAATTTGTTTAAGATTTTGTCATTTCACCACAAGATACTGCTTGCCTTTCTTTGATCTTAAGAGGCTGTCACATGCCATTGTCAGTGCACTAGTGCCATGGAATCATGCAGTATTTGAGGCTGGAAGGGACCTCAGGAGGCTGCTCAAACAAGAGTGCCAGCTTGGATCAATTATCAGGGCCCTGTTCTGTCAGATCCGCTTTAAAGGCCTTCCAGGATAGAGGTACCACAGCATCTCTGGGAAATATATAACAGTGTTTGACCACCCTCATGGTAAGAAATTCATTCTTGTTTCTCAATGGATTTTTATTGTTACAACTTGTGTCTTGTTTCTTCTTATTATGCTACACACTTACATCTTCTCTTCACTCTCCATACAAATAGCTGAAGACAAGCCTAAGTTCTCCCCTTAGCTTTTTCTTCCTCAAGTGAACAAACCGGGCTTTTTTTCAGGGTTTCTGCGCATCATATGGTCCAGTTCCTTAATCATCCTGGTTGTTCATCACTGGACTCCAATATTTCAAGACTTTCTTGGGCTGATGAGCCCAAAACTGGACCTACTGCTTCACATACAAAAGTGTAATTACTGCATAAAATGGAATAATAATTTCTTTTCCTTTTGATTTCTATTTCTGAGGTCTTTCAATCCTGACAGCCAAATATTATTTCCAAAAGTTAAAGTAAATTATTCTTCTGGGAATTATCTTTTTTTTTTTTTTTTCCCCACCACAGAGGCAGCAGAAAATATTTTTTGGTTACCTTTAAGTAGGAAAAGTCCCTGGTTGGTATGAAGCCTGCTTGTTTGGTTTGCAGTATCTGCAATATTTGGTATGAAGGCATATGGTTAGGTTCAAGAAGGAACTTGGTGAGATTATCTGTGAACACAAGTGGATATACTGGGTTTGGAAGGGCAGTACAATTTAGCCAATCACTCCCACCTGGTCCACACTTCTCTGTGAATCAGGTTCAGGCAGCCCTTGATTGTTTTCACTTGACTTCTGTCTGGGCAGATAATGAGCTGTCTTCAGCCAATGACTGGTATTCATTTCATCTTACTTTTTCTCCCCAGGAAGTCTATATGAGGGAGGCAAGATATTCTGTCTCATAGCCTTATAATGATTCAGTGGAGTTTGGCAGTTTCTTGCCTTCTCTCAGGTTTCCACAGCTCAGCAGGGCAGCAGGCAATGAGGAAGCCAAAGCTATTCTCAAGATACTGGGATACAGCAGGAAGACAGCAGGGGAGCAGAGGACCAGCTGCATCGATGGGAGAACACCCACTCAGAGAGCTCGTGGTACAGAGCTGTTCATGGGGCTATTCCTAAGACTGCTCCAGAGACAGTGACCTGTGCCTACATCCTTCTCCATACTCACTGCTTTACAAAGGATACAGCCTGAGTAACACGTTTTCAGTTTATAAAGCAGTATTTTCTTTCTCACACATAAATCTCTGAGAAGACAGGTTGGAATCTTTAGGGATACATCATCTCTTTTTACTCGTTTTAGTTCAGATCTCTGGCTCAGTGTCAGATGTCCATATTGAACATGTCTCCATATGAACTATACATCTAGATTCCATTTACAGGCAATGGACAAAAACATGCATCCTGGGATTTGATTTTTCATCCTAACCTAGGCATCTATAGTAGGTTGGCTGAATTACCCCTTAAAAGTGACTATTTTTCTTGTCTGGTTATCAATTAAACTGATGGGGTGAATCCTATCCCTATTGCTTTTACTCAAAAGTTTCAAGTTGATCCCTGCTGAATTTCAGTAGTGTCTTTAGTATGGCACAGTAGGATATGCAGGGAGGAAGGGATGAGGAGCTACCCCAAAGGAGTAGCTTTAGGTTGTGAATAGACGAAGATATATCAGGAAAGCCTGGTGTGGATGGGATAGTGTGGATGCTTTGGATGGGATATATGCTTACGACTGCATGATTTACTCAGAGAGAATTATATCTTATTGGATGTGTTTGATCTCCATTATAAGTTTAATTACGTTTTTAATAGTTGTGTTTGATTATCAAAGAAAACCTGTTTGTGCTTTGATAACAAACTGACCTGACTGGCAGAAGGGACAGAGGCACATATCACTATCATTCTAAAAGATGAGATCTGCTAAATATGGTATCATTGAAATTTCTTCTTCCTTTCTCTCTTTCTATACCCTCAATGAGTTCAGTGCCAAGGAATCTGGAAAGACAAAGACATCTATGTGCACGAGTGCCAGACTTTACTTCATCTGAAATGTAAAGCTTTTAGTTAGGGTGTTTGTTCCTTTATTTTTATCCCTTCATCTAGCTTTTTAATCTACATTTGTCTCATTTGCTATGCTGTACTCAGGGAAGGCTGAGTAATAATCCATAGTATACGAAGAAAGTAGATACAAAGGATTCTTTACCTCTTTGGTTATGGCCATCTATTATTAATATTCTGTTCTGTTCCTATAAATTAGGGACAGAACAATAAAGGGAGAAGTGGAATGTGATTATTCATGCTGCTATACTCCTAATGACACCCTGGCATGATTTTGACTTGAGTGACTTAGCAGCTCTCCAGCAGTGCCCAGATTCAGTGAAGAGGGGCTGGTTAGGGACCATCCCCAAGACTATGGCGAACCTATTTTGGTAGGTAAAAGATTAGCTGTATATATACCAAAATCATGCAACAGTTAAACTCAGCATTAAATGAGCGGACTATGGTCTGTTTTATTCACCCACATAGATGTGGTCATTGATTAACGTAACTGAAGAAACAGGCAAGGAAATCCGTCGGCTGGGATCAATGGAAAACACACTTCAGAAGGAACGAGTAAGGCCAATGTGAACCATTTTCTATGGTTCACACCATGTGTATTGGGTTTGCATGGCAAGGTTCTGGTAGCCAGGGGCCTACAGGGGTGGCTCCTCTGAGAAGCTGCCAGCAACTTCCCCCATGTTCAGCAGAGCCAATGCCAACCAGCTCCACAGGGGACCCACTGCTGGCAAAGGCTGAGCCCATCAATGGTAGCCCATCGATGGTAGGAACACCTCTGTGGAGGTGTTTTTAAGAAGGAAAAGGAAAAGTTATTGGGCAGAAGTCATTGCAGACAGAGAAAAGTGGAGTAAGAATATGAGAGAAATAGTTCTGCAGACACCAAGGTTAGTGAAGAAAGGACAGGATGTGCTCAAGGCACCGGAGCTGAGTGGCCCATGGTGAGGCAGCTTGCCCCTGCAGCCCATGGAGGTCCATAGTGGAACAGAGAGTCACCTGCAGCCTGTGGAGGACCCCACATCTGAGCAAATGGATGCTTGAAGGAGGCTGTGACCCTGTGGGAATGCTGCACTGGAACAGGCTCCTGACAGGATCTGTGGTCCTGTGGAGAGAGGAGCCCATGCTGGACAAGTTCACTGCCAGGACTTGTGACCCCATGGAGGACCCACACTGGAGGAGTCTGCTCCTGAAGGGCTGCACCCTGTAGAAAGGGACCCATGATGGAGCAGTGTGAAGAACTGAAGCCCATGAGAAAGACTCACACTGGAGTTCATGGAGGACTGTCTCCCATGGGAGGGATGCCATGCCGGAGCAGGGGAAGGACTCTTCCCTGAGGAGGAAGCAGAGGCAGAAACAACCTGTGATGAACTGCCTGTAATCCTCATTCCTTGTCTCCCTGCACCCCTGGACAGATGAGGCAGAGCCTGGAAAAGAGGCTTTGTTTTTCTTCTCATTATCTTACCCCGATTTTCATCAGTAAATTCAATTAATTTCCCCAAGTTGACCCTGTTTTGCCTGTGATGTCTCCCTGACTTCATCTCAGCTCAGGAGGGGAATGATAGGGTGGCTTTGGTGGGCACCTGGCATCTAGTCAGGGTCAACCCAGCACATCATGCTACTCCACCCAGCCAAGTATACATACACAGTGGACCTCAAAAAAGACAAAATGGAGACTCAGTGGTATAGCTAGCTCCTAGCTAGCTCCAAAGAGTATTTAGTACCTTCTGTTTATTTGCCATCTATGTGTACAGACAGCCTCTGTGACTGGAATTGTGTAAGAATGAGAGTAGAGTACCAAGCACCTGTCAAATGCAGGAAATGTATGCTATAGTACCAGATACAGACCACCTTTTTATGTCACTATGGCATTTTCAAAGGTATTTCCAGTGAGGCTTTTCCAAGTACCCATCTATCTAAAGAAACAGTGCTCCCATTTTAGAAACTGAGGGATTTCACACTGCTGTTCACATCCGCACTGGAATATCTATACCCATGGTGAAAGCTGGTATCTCTCAAAAAGAGGGCATTTGCTGGACAAATGTAACAACCTACATATTTACATACATTTCTATACATTTCCAACGAAATATGTACCTATGAGCTAAGGTGACAGTGGCATTATTGCCAGTCTCACATTGCCAGTCTGCCTAAATTGAGTAGAGCAGCACAGCCTCACTGCATGGCATCTGTGCTGAAAATAACTATCCTTGTAGAAACAACAAGCAACAAAGAAAATCAATCAAATAACCACAACGGCCAGTTTTCAAAAATACAGACACAGAGATACAGAGACAATCTTACACCATACAAAACTAAAATCTGAGTCTGAGTCTGGTCTCAGGATACTTCAGTCTAGAAGTTATTTTGCTGCAGTTCACTGGTGAAAGTAACATACATGAGATGAAGTCAATACCTTTACTTCTGCCTGAAATTATTTATGATTTTATTTTTTTCCCTTTAACATATTGTTCCCTTTCAATTACCTTCTGTGTGATTATTTTTAGGTTCTAGTCTCATTAACCTAATTTTCTGTGCACTAAAGTATCTGAGTTTTTAAGGAGCCAATGGAATTCACCTATCCAATGTGAACTTTTCCCCTCTGTTTCTTTGTATCTGGTGCTGTATTATGTTTTATTACTTAAAATGAATTTATTAAATGGAACTGCATCAAATCCATTCCTAAAACTCAGATATACTGTGTACATTATTTCCACACTGCCTATCTTCTCAAGGATGTACAATATGCAGATTTCAACCAAAACACATACTTGCCAGAGGACAGTTATTCTTTCTTTAATAAATAAATTGCTATTACTTCTGGTTATACAGTTAGTAGTTATACTACAGTTAGTAGCTTTGGCTCATTGCTGTTTGTATCTTACCCAGATATAAAATGTAGTTTAAAAATCCTTTTTTTATTATTTTATATTTTTTCAATATTATATAAAGTCTCAGAGAGTCTACACATATTGGATTGGGTTCTAAAAGTGCTCTGCCTGTGTCTAGCTCTGATTCTACTAATGACAATGATAAAGAATTCTATCATTAACATAAAAAGATACCGTAAGTTACTTCATATCATGAACTATAGGAAAGTGGTAACATATAACTAGGGAGGAGAAAATACAACAAAAAAACTGTCCTGCATCGCCCATGGGTGTGGGTATTTTGTCTAGCCCTGATCTTCCATCTTAAAGCCTTTTAACTTTTAATTTAAAGATTCCACATAATGCACCTAATTCCACATCTGTCATTTCCTGCTGTCCATTACGGAATCCTAACAGGATATTTCACTTGCTCTCTGCATGCTGACCTCCTAAGTGTTTACAGCTTTCTGCATTTTTATTTCTTGCATAAGCCCTGTCATCCCTTTTACATTTGGAATGTATTGGTTCTATTTCTGTGTCCAAAGACCCTCTGGCCACTGAATTGAATTTGTTCTTAAACTCATACTGTATCTCTAACGGGGATTTCAACATGAATCACTTAAAAAAAAAGTCATACGAATAGCAGCAGTAATTTCTACAGCACTTTCAGATTGGGTTCTCATGTGGCATGTTGTATAGAAAGGAACAATTGTATTTCTATTTTTTTTGGTGATACAACCACATCTATACTCATCTGTGCCTTAAACCTGAGAGCCACCTTAACACTGATCAACTGTTCAAAGCTCTGCTTTGGTGCGTACTGAAACAGCTCCAGCCTCACAAAGCTCTCCACCTATCTGCTATTTAAGCACTGAAAGAATCTGGACACTGGGTCTTTTCACACATCAATTCCCAGAGAAACCTAATCCAAGAGGTATGCTCTAATGCACACCTGAAAGAAAAAGGCTTCCCATGAAGTGTTGCTTTGATTAGTTTGCTTAATTTGTAGCCAGGGAAGAATAGCCTGTTTCCTTCTTTATTTCCTCTGCTCATCCTCACCTGCCCATTGCCCAGGTTAAACACATTGTTTAGTGGGTGACTCACTAAATGACCAGATGACTAAGAGTATAAGCTCTTATGGTTTATAGGGATTCCATACCATATTTCCCCAAAACATTTGCTAGTCACCAGAATAAAAGCTGGATTCAAGTTCCATTAGGAAGCAGAAAACAAAAGAGTGAGTAGAGTAAGACCCATACTCTTTTTTTATGCTATATGGTCATGTAAAAATATAATGTCTTTATTGTAGATATTACACAAGGACACCTGCCTTGAAGAGAGAAATATAGTGTCTGTTCCCTGTGCCCAGGCCTCCTTTTGTAGCCTAATAAGAAGCCAAGCCATAAGATGGTTACAGGGTCCTTGGAGCCAAGACAGAACTCAGCAAGGCCTGCTTTCTCAGGAGAATGACCCCCTTTGGTCTAGGGCAGTTCTTAACTGTTTTCTCTAGGGTGTGAGAGAGCTCCATCAGAGTTTGTAAGAGCATTCCCTATGCAAAGCAGTCACTGGTCTAGTCTCCAGCCCTCTGTGTTAGGAAAGAAGGACATGTGGCATTGAGCCCTGGCATTACTTGTCACACTTAACTCAGACTTAACCTGCATTACAGATAGTGGCAGAATTTTCATTCCATTCTATTGTGAAACATTCATCTCACTCCACAAATGTAATAGGATCCTTGGCTCCTAAGACAGGATTCCAGATTCTATTCATCTAAAAGGTGTCCTTTTTAGCTAAATTTTCAGGGAAGGACATTCACAGACTGTGCTCACTAGATAATAAACAAACACTACTATAAAGTTGAGTATACTTTCTGTAAGTCTAACTCCAGCCCTATTCCTAACAGTCATTCCTATTAACGATCTGTTATTCTCTATTTCCACTATTATATTTTAAAACATATTTTTCTCTTAATGATCTGAGGGCAAAGTTTTATTCAAAACATTGCAATGAGAGAAGAAACAATTTTTTCCACTAGATGCCAACCTTTAGAGTTGAACAATGTTTTAATTATTGCAGATGACAGAATGACGGTATTCTGTAAAAACTTCAGCCCAGTTCTTTATAGAGTGTCCAAGAAACTGTTCAGCAGATCTTGTTTAAACAGAACTTCTATAATAAGTGGAGGCAGTTGGTCAAGCAAAAGATTTGATACAATAGAAACCAGAACAAAAGCAGTTGCACAGCTTGCCCTAAAGTATATGTGACAACTAAGGAATCTCACCACATATGCTTTGTAATGACAGAACCCCAGTCTGATGCAGGCCTGGGCAGCTTTGCAAACACTCCTGTGTTAGGTGACTGGAAGTGTTCATGACACACAGGCCTTGCCCTGGTTCTGTCAGTGTTCATGACACACAGACCTTGCTCTGGTTCCCATGACTGTGAAGTACAAGGAAGAAAATGCCTTCTTGATTTGTCTGTTTTTGTAAATTGTAAGCTCAGCTCTCCTGTGTGTTCCTTTAGCATCACAGCAATACTAGTACTCACCCTTCCCATATAATAGTATAGCCTGCAAAATTAAGCTTTTGGGATGACAGAACTATCAGATGATGATTTCACCTAATAAATCCCTACTAAGTCTGGAGCTGTCAATCCTGCTAACTATCTCTGACAGAGCCACCACAAATTTTTGCTAAAGCAATAATATTTACTGCATATTTACTGCCACAGTTTCCATGTGGTGGTATGGATACTTGACACACTTAATGTTACTGACTATTTTCAGTACTTTTACTTTCTGCATGAAGCCTTAATGTACCACATAATTCTGAGGATTTCAACAACAGTGACCAAACCCAGCCTCCTTTACATGTTGTTTTTCCTATCATTAGCTTTCTTTGTATTCTTCTAAATGACTTGGCCTTCCTTGCTGTCCAGCTCACTAATTGTAGCTCCCAGAGTCTACTCTCAAGAAAAAAAATCTGAAGAATACATTAATTTACAGAAGGGCAAGTGGTTCTTATGGTAAAAAAGGACTATGTCATATGTGATGTAAGTGACAAAAGAACAAACCTCAATTGTTTTGAGATTTGTAAAATAAGGAAAAAATGCTTCCATAATACAAAAGTATTCAAGATTACATATATATGTTCTTACACATCAATGCTTTTGTTTCAGAAGAATTCTTTGTTAGATTTATCTGTTTCAGTTAAACAAAATTTCTATGACTTGAGGCATTTGCTAGGATTGCAAATTTGGTTTGTGAGAATGGACATGGATCAGAAGAAATTATCAATCCAGTCTGTAATTTTATTTCGCTTTCTTATCTCTTGGAAGAGCTCTAATAGGGCAAAATTAACTCTCACAGTTACCAAATGAAGTTCTCTGCTTTTCAGGGTGAAAAGTTACCATTTGTGTTCACTCTTGGACAAACATTTTAAGCCCAGTGGGAATTGTGAATTAATAGGGTCATCAAAACTGCTCTTAGAGCTGAACTCTAAACACATGAGGAAAAACAGGAACCTCTAAAACTGACCAAGCAAAAGTTATTTTAAAGAATCATTACATCTGTAGTGTCAAGAAGGATTCACACAGAGTCTGTGGTCACTGAGTAAGGTGCAGTACAGTGTGGGCAATGGACCATTTGAAGTAGCATTATGAAAGACAAAGAAATTCAAAGGGAGATCATGAAAAGTTCAGTTCTCTACAACCCCTGAATGTTTCTAAAAGTGACATATTCCAGATGTGAGACCTTCTACAATAATGTCAGGTCATTTACAAATATGGATGCAAAGAGCTCCTATATAATTGAGCTAACTATTGGTTCTTTAAAGCACTCCACCATATAGAACCAACTGGCTTCTTGGCACAGTTGTGTCAAAACCAGGAGATCACTAGCAATGAACAGGTTACAGAGAGTCTAAGTGAGGATAGAGCTTCAGCTCTAAGACTGCAGCATTTTAATTTCTTCTCCAATCCATCTCATTCTAGAAAAAATTAATTTTACTGTAAGATCTTGCCAGACAGCAAATGAAACAGGAAAAATCAAGGATCCACTCAGCAGTTTTCTGCAGACAGAAGGATGCAATAGAAATGCAGAAAAGGCAGCCTCTTCTTGAGGACTGCAATCTGTGAGAAACCAAAGCAGCACTGCTGAGACATGGTTTCTTTCCAGACCTACTGCTCTGGCAAGACTAGAGAAAGCTTTGGTCACAGATAAGCCCTGAAACAATTTGACAGTACAATGGGCCCAATATCTCATGTTCAGCTAACACTGAAGGAAAGGATTAGTGTATTAAAAATACAAACAAGTAGCCCGATGCCATGCAAAACAGATGTGGTGCTGAATGTGTTCCTTGATGCTTTTACTAAGGCCTTCAGTTCAGACCCTGAACTTTTTAAGTATCCCAGTGTCCTCTACAGAATTTTGGCTTACATCAATCGAAGTTGTGCATGACAGAGATCTATAATCTGTCTCATCAAAGGTGAATAAGTTCTTTACACTAAAGAAAGCTGTAATTGAATAATTTGCTCTTGAAGGATCAGATATTTCATATTATCATTTAAGGCCTTTTATTTGTAGGAAATGAGTTAAATATGTAAACCTCTACATGGGAATGATACTTAAGTACATTACTAACTTTAAACGTGGAAGTTAAAATTAAGAGGGCTGTGAAAGTTTCTAGACACAGCCCAGACGGTTTACTGAGCTTCTGAGTTAAACATTCAAATAGAAGGAAGTCTTCTAAAACAGTTCTTCAAAGGGAGGAAAAGATAGGGATGACATGTGCATGTGACACCACCTCAAGTAAATGGAATTCTACTGACATAAAGCTATTCTTGATTTCTCTTGAGCAAACAAGCTCAGTATCAGACCCAATCTTACTTCAGAGAATCAAAAAATAATGATTAAATAATGCTGTTTAATGAGTTTAAATTATATCATCNAATAATGCTGTTTAATGAGTTAAAATTATATCATCTGTGTATAGTAAAGACCTTGAGCATGGAACACAGCAAAAAGCAAAATTTACTAAACTAACACTTGAGTCATATTTAAGCAATCAACAAACCAACCAACCAACCAACCAACCAACCAACCAACCAGCCAACCACAAACAAATAACAACAGTAATAGAAAGATCTGAACTTTTCCCACAAGAACTAGAAGTATCCAGAGGGTATTTACCAGCTAGCTGTTTCCCCACCCTACTCCAACAACCTTGAGGTTTCCAGGTCTGAACTACCAGTTCCAAACT
>VZTN01034411.1:107418-152533 GCA_013400515.1 Erpornis zantholeuca | reverse complement strand
GAAATATTCTAAATATCTACACTCATGGAAAAGGTAAATCTAAGGACACATGGACTTATCAAATTTACACAGGGACAGATCTAAAACTCAAATATTATCTAAGTGCAAGCTAGGATTCCATCTGCATCATGGTTGAGTCATGCAAGATCACAGACTGGGGAAAAAGGAATCAGAGCAAGTCAAACCAAAATGCTCAGACACTTGTGAGCTCTGGCAACCAGTAGTGGTTAAGGCTAAATAGCCAAAGTGCTCTCAAGGATGGGAACCTTACTCTTTGTCTCTGCATCGAGTCTTCTATCAAAATAAAAATGGAAAAAACAAAATCTAACTCATGAGCTGAACTCACTGTCTAAATGAAAACAGAACAGGTACTGGTTTGCAATAAACACAATGAACATGAAGAGTTTCAAGGGCCTGGGGACAATAAGACGTTGGTTATAACTGGTATTGCTGAAAGCAGGTGGAACAGGTCATGAGACTGGAAAGCTAAAACTGATGATGCTAACTTGCACTTTCAGGAAAAAAAAGGCACAAAAAATCCACCAGGAAAGGGTAGCACTCTCTGTAAAAATATGCTGCTACTGGCTATAGACATTTCAAAACCACAGTGCTTCACAACTGCAGTTGTAATGAATAAAACTGAAGGAGAGTTGATTGGCACATACTGAATCATTAAACTATTGAACCTTGCTAAATAACAGGACAAACTGCATTTTATGTAGCAATCTAGATCATGTAGGAAGGAAAAGTGTAAAAAAAATAAGTAAAATAGGGGACATTTAATATACACTTTGTGCAGTCAGAAATACAAATTATCTGCATCTAAAAATAATGTAGGACATTTTCTGTACAGATGTGAATAATACACACTGTAAGTCTTCAAGAAACTAGAAGAAAATCACACAACAATGTATTTTTATAAATCTTAAACAAATGGAGAAGTTTCTATGAATCAAAGATTTACCACTACAATTGTGTTTTCTAAAGTGGAAAAGACCAGATATTCTGACAAACTCTCTAGCAATGGAGTAACTCAATGGTTGTTGAAACAATGGTTTCAGCTCTCTACCAGCAATGACTTGGAGGATTTAACAGTGAATACTGGTCAGCACGGTTTCAGGACAGTAGGTTTCACCAAAGAATTTAATAGAATCATAGAGTTATTTAGGCTGGAAAAGACCTCTAAGATCACCGAGTTCAGCCTTTAACCCAACACTGCCAAGTCCAACACTAAACCATGGCCCTAAAGGCCACATGTGCATGTCTTTTAAATACCTCCAGGGATGGTGAATCAACCACTTCCCCCACCAGTCTGTTCCCATTTCCTTACAATAGGATGAGTGGTTTAGTTGGGGCATGGAACAATCCTCTTATACTTTGATTTTGCAAGGTTTAGGCTGGGCAAAAAACTTTGAAGAAAAACATGGCCATATGAAATAAAGGAAGTTTGTATTACATCAATAAGTACACACCCACAAGTCGCCAAATGAGGAAACACCAACAAAATTGGTTTTTAGGATTGTGCCATGGAGATCTTAGGCAAATGCTATCCATTGTTTGTTTCTAGTGATTTATGCTAACATGGGGTCCTTCCCAACACAATGGGCAGATGACAGCATGATAAGAAGGCTAGGCTATGTTCACAAATTGCCTGGTAAGATGGTCAGAATCCATGTGACCACATTTCGTTAACCCACCTGTCCTTAAAAGTCTACCAGAGACTGATTTCTAGGGAGCACATTTGGACTTTTTAAAAAGGCAGGCACTGCATCCAAACTTCAAGTCAAAGATTTTGTGGAAAGCAGTGTCTACAAGTCAAACATAGCACAGACTATGGATTCACTACAGCTCTATAGGCAGCTCAGCAAGTGATCCACACTGTCTCCTTCATTATTTCCATTCCAGCCTGTCTCCCCTAAAATCTGGTAAGACAGTTGTGACTGTCACACTTTCATGCAGTGAATACAAATCTTTCTTCTTTACTTTCAGGTAGGCTTTTAAAAAAGCCCAGATCCCAGAACATGAACAATCTCTTTTTATCACTGTCCCAAAGATAACCTTCAAAAAAGTGTAAAATCTCTTTTACAATTCCAGAGAGAAACACGCCTTTTCACTTCTAAAGGACAATGATAATAATGTTTTGGAAATGTTCTCAGGACACAGGTCTCCATTTATCTTTGGTGTGCAAAACCAGACTGAGCAGATGATACATCTTGAATGTATAAGATTAAAACAAAGGACAGATAATTAAATGTGAAGATATGCTTACAGGATGGTGTCATTTTTCTCCATTCACATCCCTACAATTTTAAACAATATAACTAGTGGTTTCAATAGGAAATAATTGCAGCATCCTCACAGTCCCGTGCAGGCAAAGAGCTGCAGTCTAGTTTTATTTTTCTTACATCCATGGAGAATTCTGTTTTGTTTTAACCTCTCATTACTTTTCCTCACACACTTGGCTCCAAACATCAAATTCTGCCTCAGCCCTTCAACTTTTATTCCATTGGGTTGCTTTTTTCTCTTACCATTATGCATTTGAATTGAACAGCTGTAAACAAGAAAAGGCACAATTAATTATTCTTTAATTTCCCAAAGAAAACATTTTTATTTTTCTTCAGTTTGAAATTACTTTTTGGTTTGAGGAAAAAGAGAAAAAAGTGCTTCCCATAAAACATTGCATACATCTCAAAAACTTAATGGAACATTTTAGGTACAACAGTGTAATTTTTGAAGAGGAGGTGGGTTCAGGCTTTCTTCCTTTTATTTCTAAAATCGTATAAAAAGTCTAAACAAAGTCACTGTTGCATCTTGGTGTGGAACTGATTTCTTTTATTATCACTTAAGAGGCAGAAGAGAAGAGGACGTCTACTCCTCAAATACCTAATAAGTTACCAGCCCTGTGAAAATCTACATGCTGGATTAGCCCATAAGCTCCAGCTAAGCAAGAATGGAAGAACCACCCAGAAAATGCAAGAGTGAAAAAGGGCAACACCTGCGACATGGTCACAAACTAACAACTGGGTTTAGGGCATTTCAGGGTACATGGAGCAAGGTAAAGAGCAGGGAATTCTAAGTACAAGTCTGACCAAGTGGAGAACAGTCAGGCATGAGGGAATATTAGCAGGACAGAGCCTTGATAAGGTAGACAAGTCATGAACCACCCTGAGTTTTGCTGGATATAGATGGGTCAGGATCTGCCCATGGTTTTGACACTCAGTTCCAGAAAAAAATCCCCTCAAAATTACCTTCAGGTCACTCCTGGAAAAATCCCTGACTCAAAAATACAAACCAGTATCTGCTATCTGGACAAACACTCCATCCAGCACTCCTTTGAAGAGAAACAAGGTATAGAATAAGATATAGGACTTAATGGTTCAGGGCACACGGTTCGTTCAGCAACAGTGTATAGGGTGCTACAACTGCAGTGCCAGTACCAGTCCTGGATCACCACAGAAAAGCATAGGACTAACATATCCGACAGGAAGAGTGTCAATATCCACAGTGCAGAGCCTTTAGAGAAATCCTACTTCTGTTGGATAATAGTTCTGCTAGCTAGACTGTTCATTTAGCACTCTGCCTGTCCAACCACTCATACACATATTAAGCAGAAAGGCTTCCTCTCTTTACAAGAGTAGGCAATGATGCTCAGCATGCCCAGGACACAAGCCCAAAGCACTGACATATTAACAGGACAGTCATGGACAGTTGACCTCCACAGTGCATTTGCAAGGCCCCAGCTGGACTGAAAAAAGTGGTGTGTTTCACTAAAATATGCTCAACAACTGAAGCAATGAGTTCATGTAAAAATGCTACTTATTACAACAGAAGTACCTCAGGCACAAATGGGTTTTAATTAGCGTCCCAACACATGCATAGAACTAAGCCGAACCTAAATTTTACAGCAGTACACAGAAAATAAGACAAGGCACTTAGGCACATGTCAGATATTGTCTAAATCAGCTTTTGGTTCTTGAATATGCCCTTATAAGAGTGACTTGACAAAAGTATATGGTCACTGCTAACTATTATATGGAATAGGTAGATTCTTTTTCCCCTTAAAATAGAATTTGTTAAATCACAAATATACACTTTTACAAATCTCTATCAAACCCCAAAAATACAATGAAAGTAGAAACTCTAAACAGACAGGAAGATACATTCACTTTACATTCAGAAATGTATTTCAAACTGAAGAGTGTAATATTCTTATTTTTCATCTGTGACCATGTAGTAAGTCGTAGAATCAGATAATCTGCATCAGTCTGGGTTTAACTCAACAATATTGAGATTTTACCACTTTTGCAAAAACAGTAAGTTCTATCAAGCACATCTCACAATAATAAGCTTTTTAATTAAAGCACAGGAAAATGCTTTTCAGGGAAGCAGGAGAAAAATAAGGAAAAAAATTACAGTTACAAACTTACTGTTTCAACCTAAAAAAAAAAAATCCCTTCAATGTAGGCAAATGGGTTCCACAAGCAGTAAAGGGGCCTTTTGACATCTACACAAAAGCAAGAAGTCCCTCATCCTGGATGGATCAATAAATGGGAATTGCACATAATATATAACAAAGTATGGCTCTGTCTTAAGTTTCTTCTTTGCATGTCACAGAAATGACTTAATATCTGGACTTGTTTATGGAATAATGTCTAGTTGTATCCAAATATCTAGTTTTTCTTAATTTTTTTTTTTAAAGAGGAACTGAGTGAGATTAGATATATGAAACCTTGGCTACCCATTCGTATTGGGGAATTGCAGAGAGATACTAACATAAATTTCTCGACTTATGAAATGCAGGAGATGGCATTCACTCCTTCACACAGGCAGTTCATACTCTCAACTGTTTGATGGGTCGAGTTCAACAGATTTAACAAAAGCAAAAGAAAGAAACACTAAAGCATTAGGCAGCATAGCCAAGCATCCTCTGCCCTCTCAGTTACAAACTGACAAATCTGTAGCTCTAATTGCAGTCTGAGTTCCATGTCATTATTGCAGTAGCTCTGTAGATAAGCCTTCCCAAAAAGAAGAGGCTTTAGATCACCTATGTCTAATGCAATAGACAAGCAGAATTAATACAGAAATACGAACATTTGAGCTGTCACCATACATCTTGAACCAAAACCAGGAGGCAGATGAACATTTCTTTTTGTTTTGCAATTAATTTAAAATAATATGTGATGTGCTCTGACCTGGTAAAGCTCCTACTCCTCCTTATTGGTTGATGTCCAAACTCCACAAGCTGAAAGAATGACAAATTTTGCTGTATTTCTACAGGCATTACAGTGTGAGTCACAGTTAAACCATGCTCAGAATGAAGTATTCTTTGTAGGTGGTGTGGAAACCGCTAATTTGGTGAAAAGCTGTTATGCTAAAATGATCAACCAACAATTCTATTAGTGTAATATACACTATTAGTGTATATCAGACTTCTTGACATGTTTTGGTGGCACATAACTTCTGTGAAGGCATCACCTACTTCGGGAATTGCTTATTAATTTTAATCATTTTTAGATGCTCAAAACAACATTTTGAAAATTTGTTCTTGAACTTTTCCATGACACCAGTGGGCAGATCTTTACAGGGGCTGCACAACTAAGAATACCCTGCTGACCCAGGATGCTACAGAGCATTGATGTAACCACTATTCAAACTGGTTATTAACTCATTACAAAGCATTCCCCAAGCCTGGCAACTGCTGCAACAGAGCTTAGCATGGAATACATGTGAGACAGTGATGCCAAAGCACTGAAGCCAAATGATTTTAGCCTCTTGCTGAAAGACAAAATACTTTGAGTTGCTACAGAGTGCTTGAAAGTCCCAGAATAAACCATCTCATCTCATCATCATGGTCCAAGCACCACTAAAAGTATTCCATTGTTCTTACTTTTTCCAGTCAAAACCAAAGACACTTGGTACCCAAAATGATCATCCTTTGTTTCCAGAGCCAAAATGCCAAAAATTCTGTTTAAAACTGACTTGATCTCTACCCCAAGAAGAAGGGACCAACCACTCTATCTTTTTGCTACAAAGCTAACTGCACTGTGGGAAACTAAGCCATGCAGCAGTTTGGGATCCACAACTGTCCAGTCTTGCATTATGGAAAAAAAGGAAACAAACCCTCCAAGGAGAAGTGACTTCTGGCCCAAAATTTTCCATAGTGGCCCTATGCAGTCATCAGAGGAAGCACAGGGAAAGAGCAGTGAATTAACAACAGGTCTAAAGTATAATGCAACATAATTTCAGTTGTTTCTTAAAATGATCAAGCTACAATACCACCTGAAAAATCCAAGAATCATCTGCAATGACACTCCATACTTTCCAGGAGAAAGAGGAGGTGGGTGGAGGAGACTGGACAAAGAGGTACTAAGCCCTTGTATTGGCCTCTTGTTGTTGCTCACATGTTGTGCACTCACACTTACCTGACCAAGGGCCGGGAGTGTTGCATATGCCATGGGCTGGTTTATCATTCCTTTCTGCTTCATGATGAGCATGCGTTTTTGCTCCTCGCTCAGATGTGCCATCTGAGCCGGTATCTGCGGCTGCTGGGACTGCTGCTGCTGGATGTATGGCATCATGGGGTTCTTCCCGGGATTTGCCATTGGTGGGGTCATCCTCTGACTCAGCTCAGTATTGAAATGGGTCAGAGGTTTGGTGTTGCCATAAGAAAGCATACTGGGCTGTTTGCTCAAGGAGTTTGTGACCAAGTTATTTGGCTGCTGATCGATCATGTTCATGTGATTTTGAGGGAGGTAGTTATTAATTGTGGTCTTCTGGGGATTGTTTGCCATAGGAGGCACTATTGGGTTTTGGCTGTTAAAGGCTTGAGAATACATCATTGGACTATTTGGTTTGTCTGCACTGAAGGATCCTCCATAGGGACTAGATGGAGGCCCCACCGGTGACCAGCTTGAGGGCTGACTTGGATGTTGTTGCTGCTTCTGCTGCATGAACTTGGCCCTTTGCTGCTGCTGGGCTGCCATCTGCTTGAGCTGCTCAGCTGGTGACAGGTCAGGACTTGGCAGGGTCACTGGCCCAGGCCCTGACCCTGCCACAGATGATGCTGGGTTCATCAGGAAGCCATTTCCAGAGCGTGCTTGAGTCTGTCCGGGAGTGTGGGCCTGGCTGGGAGTCTGAGGGGACTGGACAATACAGGTTGCTGGTGATCCAGCAGGGACTGGGGCTGGCGGTGCGCTGGATGCAGAAGCAATGCTGGGGGCTATGGGGACGTTGGAAAATGGAGGACCAGAAGAAGATGGTCTGACCTGGGGAGACCCTAATGGGACATGAGCAAATGGAGAATGGGATGGATCGCTTTTTACGCTTGCACTCTCCTGGGCCTCTGTGGCAGGCCTGGGAAATTCGGGCTCCTTTTTCTCTTCAAAGTCTTCATTGAACAAATCCTGTATATCATCTTCTGGGACAGTGTTTGCCAGCTCATCTATGAGCTCCTGCCACTCCTGATCATTTAGGTTAATGTCTGAGAAGAGCTTGTTCTGATTTGAAAGAGATGTTTCAGAAGTGTCTATGCAGCTGGAGTCATCCAAAGGCTCTTGCTTTAGTTCCTTGTTCTGCAGGATGTTTAAACTATCATCTAGCTCGTTGCAGCCGTTAACAGGGAGCTTTATCTCAGAAAGCCCACCATTTTCACCCAAATCTTCTAGACCACTCCTGTGAGTTCCACTGTTCTGCAGGGGCAGGGTTGCTTTAATGTCAAGCTGGTGAAGAGGAGAAACAGCAGGCAAAGGCAAATTAATGGGCAAGCTGTTGATTGCCTCAATGCCTGGCACATCCTTTCGTGTCCGCTTGCTGGACGGAGAAAAGCTCCCATCACAAACTCCGTTCTGCTGTTCTCCATTGAGAGGTGAACGTGTGCCTTCCAACTTCCTTTTCACTGTCTCTTGAAGCTTAAAGAAAACAAGAAGAAAGAAAAAATTAACCATTTGCAGGTGCAAAAAAAGTGCTCATGGGCATTGTGACAAGCTACTCCTCATCAAGCCACTGACACTAAGTTTTAAAACTGATTAGGAAGTTTCTCTGATTTCATTCTTATGCCTTGATCAATTTGAAAACACAGTCTAAAAAAACTCAAACAACCAAACACCTCCCCCTGCCCCAAACCAAACCTTCCCTTGACCAGGAAAGGAGAACTTTAAAATATATCTGTGCTTTCCAAGCTAAGTCTGTGGTAACTTCCAAGAAATTTAGGGAGCAAGTTGACTAATTCAACTTTTTAGTGCCTAGTACAGGGATGAGATTTAAACAGTGTGCCTAACACAGTGAGGACTCTTAAACGGAATCAAAAAGAGAAAAAAGGAATCACTAAAATTTAATGTTCACTCAGAATTCTTTTTGTTGGAAGTTTCTAGAAGCTTCTTAAAAAATAACTGCAATACAATTGATTGACTAATGTGTTGTTGACAAAAATAATTTTAAACATAGTTTCATTTGATTAGCCCTCTGTTCTTGGCTAACATATTGAGAATCACTTTTAAGGGAGGAAAAAATATATTCACCCTAGAAAATAGAAGGAACTTTCCATAATGTTAATTCAATCAAATAATGAAAAAAAAAAAAAAAAGGAAATCAGCTGAGTTCTAGAAGCTAACATAAAACATAAATAGCTAATAGAAATAATAGCAAGATAAGTCTCCAGAAAAGCAAATAAATTGGAATATAAGAATTTTATGAAAGTGTATTAACATCAGCTTTAAGTCAGGTTAAAGAAGCACAGCGAAGAACTGTAACATGCTGTAGTCCTCCCCACTCACATCCAAGTTGAGTCCTTCACTTATGTACCAGGCTAAAAAAAGCATCTCTCTTCAGCTAAGGCAAAAAACAATAGTGGGGAGGGGAGGAGGCAAAGAGGTCACAGCTCTAGCAAATGCCTTCAGGACACACTTGCATCCTTGATACTAGAACAATAGAAGACAAAATACTGAAAGATGTTAACAATTTTCAAAGTATTCTTATTGGTAGGAAAGTCTCAGATATGAAGCTCCTACCCCTTCCCTAACCTAGAGGTCCTCAACCTTCTTCTCACAATCCAGATGGCATTTATTACTCCCATCCCAGAAGACTGGTTCCCCTTTCATCCTATATATAAGATAGGCAAGCAAATCCATATCTTGCCCAGGTTTTGGAAGGAGTGGTTCTGGGCAGGCTGTGCCCTTCTCCTGCCACTCAGGCCAACATGGCCTCTTTCAGCACACAATGCAGAGGAATGTGGCCAGCACAGGCATTGCTGCAGCCACAACAGAGCATGCATGGGACACCAAGCTACTGGTAAGGCTGCTCTTCTGCAGAGAACCAAGCAGAAAGACAAGGCTATGAGTCTAAGCAGACCATCAATTCGTTGATTTGCACTGGAGCAGAACAGCTTTTTTATGTGGGAAAACAATTAATATGTGAATAAGAGTCCCCAGTGGGTCACTGCTGGCGTAAGTGACTGAGACTTTGCTGCCCGTTCTGCCTTGCACAAAGCCAGCATGTGCCAAGCTCCCACAGGCGGAAATTCCTCCACCTCTTGGCTTCTGTTGTGCCACAAAGACCAGTCTTTGCCACATGGCTGGTCTCCTCCTCTGGTGTCTGGTCTTAAAGCCCTGAATTTGGAGAGTTGTGGATGTTCATCTTGGAGATGAGAAAGTCCTGGGCAGACCTTTATAGCACCTTCCAGTACCCAAAGAGCCCACAAGAGAGCTGGAGGAGGACCAGCTAAAAGTGATAGGACAAGGAGTAATGGCTTCAAGCTGACAGAGTGCAGGTTTAGATTAGATATTAGGAATAAATTCTTCCCTGTGAGGATGGTGAGGCATGGCCACAGGTTACCCAGAGAAGCTCTGGATGCCCCGTCCCTGGAAGTGTACAAGGCCAGGATGGATGAGGCTCTGAGCAACCTGGTCTAGTGGAATGCCAGCTCCACCCATGGCAAGGAGGTTGGAATTAGATGATTTTTAAGGTCCCTTCCAACTTAGACCCTTCTGTGAATTTATGCCTGTGCAGCACTGCAGCAGCTGTCCATACCCTGAATCTCTCCCCTCCCCAGTTTCTGGAGATGAAGGAACAGAACAGCCAGTGGTTTGCAGCTAGAAGTTCTCTCTGTGTTGCAGGCTGTGATGGAGAACCATCACAATGCAGCAACATGGGGGTCGGGAAGGCTGCGAGCATGTTTTGGGTCTCCCTATTAAGTCCCTGTCACTGTGTTCCCACTCCTCTCTCAGCTGCAGCAGCTCTTGTCCCCATTAACTCCGCAGATGCAGGAGGGAATGCACACTGTGCCACTCTCTCTAGATTAACACCTGGCATAGTCAGGTTTACCAGCTATAGTCTGCAGGAACCCACCAGAGCACAGAGCACAGAGCCCTGCAGGAGAGCACTACCTTCTCATCTCTCTGTGCCACACAGCAGAGCTCTGCTAGCAAGAGGTGCTTGCCCAGAGGTGGTAATTGCCTCTATCTGTGCCAGTTAGCAGCCATATGGTAAGGAAGTCAACACCTAGGTCTAGCATGAAGGATCAAAATCAGATCCCACAAGGGAAATTATGGTATGGCTCTCACCTCTGCTACCTCCCTCCCGTAAAAACCCATGTTAAGCTGAACACCAGTGTGTGGCATTACAGCTCCCTGCTGCTTTTTGAGTTGTGTATCTGCCATGCTGCAGAATCCTACAGCTGAGTTTGTTCCACTGATCTTTATATAATCCTGGATCAGACCCTGAAGACAGGAAAGGATGGTACAGATGCGGTAATGGCACTGCTTCACAAGTACAACAGCACAGCTTCAGGTCAAGAAAAGAAAGAGCACAAGCTGGCCTCAAGTACAGGCATTCATGTTGATATAATGGGTTAAAATAGCATATTTAAATATTGCCCTAATGGGCCACTACAGCTGAAATCACCCATTTCAACTCCTAAGCCATCTCACTACAGAGTCACTATTGCCACATCAGAAAAACATTCACCAAACAGCAAGTGATTCATGACCAAGCTCAATGGACATGCACAGGCAAAAACAGGATTTGAAGAAATGTTCAAAATGTGTCATGGCCCTTTACCCCAAGTTCATATTGACCAAATGCTGGGCTAAAGTAAGAACAGGACCTGGTGGCAGGCTTCTCATCACGAAGTAAAGTTCCTATAAGGAAAAGATGGGAAAAAAGTTTGTCTTAATGACAAGGCAGGGAGTAGTGAGAGTGATTATCTCCTGAGGAATACAAGCGAACTGACTCCATACATTTTACAAGTTTGAATGAATCATTTACAAAATACTGGGAAGAGTGATATGCTTTCACATGGTTTCACACTTTCAGGTTTTAAAACATTTACTATTTTTTCCTGAATCTATCACCTTATTTGTAGATGAATGTTTACCAAAAGAATCAAAACTATCTATTCTGGCAAATAACCATCCCTAAAAATATCAGTTCCTAAATTTTCATCATGTTCTGGAACTTGCATGTCCCCCTGTACAAATATACAGTGACTTTAGTGAAAGTAAAAGCAGTCCCAGTATATAAATCCTAATAATTATGTTTATTATGCATTACAGCAAAAAGCAGCTTTACATGGAAACTATTTTCTATCAAATATGAAGCATACAGAAGTTGTGCCTTGTTGCAAAAAGGAATTACACTAAACCTATTTTAAGTTTGTAGCTCTACATTGTTCTCCTTCAGAGACTTTAGGATTTAGGGGGTTAACAGGCACTAATCTTTTAATTTTCTTTGTTTGCTCATTGAAAAACTGTAGGTAGACAGAAACTTAACCTGAAAGGTTTGTTTGAAGGCAACATGCTGGGTACAACCTTTGCAGGTGGGGAAACACCTTGATTTCAGCATTTAGGAGGAGTTGGGAGCCATAACAATAGATGCACCTTTTGAGGTACAACACAGAAATATTCTTATCAAATTATTTCATTGAAAACTTTTCATATCTTGATTTCATTCCAAATGACCATGTTAACTCTTGGATGGTTTGGATATCCTACACTGAGCATATACTGGCAAACAGTTTACTACCACTAGGATTCTACAGTGTCTTAAGACTAAAAACCCACCACTTCCCCTTCCCTCTAGAAATACAATCCCTGAAGTAAAACAGTATCTTTTAAAGTAACCTCCCTCTCCTTCTTAGTACAAATACTTAGTACAATACTTAGTACAAATACAAAGTTTGTGCATATTTTACAGCATGCATCATGAAGATATTAGCAGGAGCTGAGAGATTTATGTCTAGGAAGAGAAGACTGTTGACACATAAAATTAAAAAAAAGGATAATATCAAGATCAAAGGAAAATATTAAAATAAAACAACCCCCTTTCCAGCTTCATAAGCCTTTGGCTTTATTCACACAAAATATTTGGCTGATGAATCTTAATTTCTACTTGGGGTAGTTTTCTATCCCAAAGCAAAAGAGGGTGAAGCAGGACTCTCAATTCTTTATATGCCTTTGGAGAAATTCCAGTTGCAGAGTGAGAAAAGGTCAACTTTGGCAGGTTGACTTTTTAAATGACTTTCAATTGGAGCAGAGGCAGGGGGACAGAGGCCATGCACGCAAACACACACGGACCCAAACAGTCTAATCCAACGCATCCTGAAATTTTTGGCAGAGCTTCTTGGACATGCCATGACAGACCCAATAGATAAACAAGAGTGTGTGGAGGGTGTCAGCAGGGCTTTCGTCTGTGAGGAGAAGCTGCTCTGCTTCATCTCACCAGCAGCAATTCATTTTTCAAAAGAAATGAGACAGAAGTACTGTTGTTATAGCAACAGGGGAGGCACTCGCCAGCCCATCCTCCACCGTGAAGCTGCCTTTGGTGGGCAGCTGTTCCAGTCATCCATGGGGAGTGACTGGGGCTGTGGCAGCAGAATAGTCCTTTCATTGCTCCTTAAAAAAACCCTAACACAAAAAACAGGGGGAGGTGGGGAGACCAAGAGGCTAAATTATCTCTATGCCAGTAGAAGCTGGACACAATTCACAGGTTCTAACACAGGTCCACTCATCTGTGTGAGCCCCCAGATGAGGCTGATATCACTTTTACAGGTGTTTTTGTGTATCAGCTACATGTAGCCACTGACTTTCCCTAGGGCAGCTCCAGCCACTTCAATACAAGACAAGAGCAACAGCTCTGAGAGGTCTGGTCCACTTGGCTCCCCAGCTCTGCTGGAACATGCCCTGCTCTGGAGCCATCTTTGCTCCCTGTGGGAAAGCAGAGAAACTAGCCAAAACCCAAAGTCCATCTTCCTCAGAGAATATGCATGTTGACAAAAAACAAGGGTTATAATCTTCTCTACATGCTCTTCTGTGACTCCTTCTGTTAAAAACTGATCTTTTCAGTTCTTAATGTTAAATCAGTCTGGCCCACCAGTCAACATGACCTTCAGTTGCTTTCCATGAAGTGAACTCAAGTCTTGGCTCTTCCTCCAGGGTTTCTACTCTCCCTTCCATCAGTGTGTCTATTCCTGAGTTTTCCCCACCTTTCTTCTCCCTTCTCCTAGAGCTTCTCCAGAAAGATCTCGATACTTCTTACCTCCAACAGGGAGTACTTACTATGAGCTCTGCCAAACACCACCCCAGTTCAGCAGTCTCCAGTCTGCACCCTGATGACTGAGTCAAGTTCGCTACTTAACTTCTTGTGCTGCACTCAAATCCTATCAACAATTTAGGAAGTGTCCCAGGGGTGGCTGTGAAGTGATGCTAAGCAAGTAGATTTGACAGGACAGCATCTGAGATCAGTAAGGAATAATCAGCATTGCCATTTGCATGCCAGCAATTCAGCTTCAACATTTGAATGGATAGTTTGCACACACCTCCTTGTATCACCTCTGACGCTGCCATTCTAAAGTCAGTGTTGCCAGAATGACACTGCCTGAGGTACAGCCATATCTTATCACCAGTGTTTTAAGTCCACCAGCTCCATAGTGGCCTCCCAATGACACTTGCTCCAGCATCCTGCTGAGGTGGTGGGGAGCACAAGACAGCCTTTCAAAAATCCCTGTTGGAGCTGAACTCAGACAAGCAGCCAAGCAAAGTGGAGGTGAGTTACATATCACCACTTCCCACAAACAAAAGTATTTCATGCATCCAACCACTCCACTTCTATTTGAATTTCCTCCTGCTGCTGAAAGCACAGCACTGATGCCTGCTAACTCACAGGATGAAGCCTGACATAGCAAATTGATTTTGGAGCACAAATGCTCATTTAAAGTACATGCTATGTTCTTCCATGCTAGGCCTGGCTGCCCAGCTCTTGCTGGCCAGGGCAATGTTTCAAATATGCAGGAAATTCACATGAAATCTGTGTGAAGTTGGTAAAATCTCATCCTGCCAACCTAGCCAGTGACCTGTTCAGCTTTGCAGGCTCACAGAGTAACCTCTGCCCCAGGGAATGGGCCAACCTTTTGCCCCTTACCCTGCAAAGAGCTGCTGGGGACTCTTGTCATCACCCTTGTTTTTGCCATCAGTCACCAGAAGAACAAAACACCTCTCAATAATAGTAAAATGATGATCAAGGCACTGGTTAAACCTGCAAGAACTAACAGGGAGGAAAACAACCTACTTCCTCACATTTTAGCTGGTCAGACAGGAAGGGTTTCTCTCTGAAGAGTGAGAGTAAACAGACGCGGTGCCTGGATGCAAAGCTGGCAGCCCATGCCCGTTGCCAGAGCTGCCTGCCCCAGCCAGCTGTCAGGGCCCCAGCCACCTGTCAGACTCCCAGACACCAGCAGGAACTGGATCACACTGGGAGGTCAAGCAGAGAACAGGGAAGAAGGGTAACAAAAAAGGCACTGCATGAGAACAAAATAGCAACAGCACTGGTGAAGTCAAACTAGGTAAATGCTGTGACTCCACCTGAGTCATCCAGGTAATGATGCTGGTTTTTGCTAAAGCGGCTCAAGAAAAGCTGAGTGCAAAGACATTGCACAGCAAGTTTAACTGAACTTTAGAGCACAAATTATTTAATGGATGGAATGCTGTTATCACTGTCAAAGAGCCTTCCTACCCAAGTGTATGATCTACATGTATGATCTACTCATCTTCAGATCCATCTAACTTAATCCCACTTTGGCCTAATAGGGTAAGCACTGGCAAAGCAGTAACCTCATTGCTCTGGGAGTGCCAGCACTGCTCCGTCTGAGCGAAAGTCTTAGTGAAGGTGTGTAGCGGGTTGAAACTGAGTTGATTAACAAGCTTTTAAGCCAATGATGCTTCTCTGATTTGCATATTTAAGCCGCGTGGAAGCGTGGGAACTTCCCTTTTTTGTTCCTCCTTGCTCAGAGAAAGTTGGGGGGGGGGAATGGGCCTGGGGCTCCGTCTCCCGGAGTGGGCCTGGGCCTCCCCCTTCCCTTGGCAGTGGACACAGGGGATGGCAGGGAAACCATCCCAGAGCCGCAGGCAGCTGAGAAACAGCCATGAGCTTCCGCACAGCTGAAACCACCCGGCACAGCTTCCAGGGACTGGAGGGCTTCCCTTCCCCTCCACGTGGCCGCAAAACTGGCGGGGGACTCGGCGGAGCTTCTCTGCAGCCAGCACAGCTCACACCGAGTCAAAAGGAACACTGTACGTAGCCGCTGAGGACACTTCTTCCAAGTCAGTGAGAAAGAAGAAGAAAGTAAGTTATGTGAGGGAGAAAATCATGGTGACTTACAAGGTCAGAGAGAGAGAGGGAGGTTGAAATCACGTAAGATGAAGCTGAAAATGGTGTTGGGAAAAACGGCCAAGGTGGTTTGGCACGTAACTTAAAAACACTTCCTGCAAGCCGTGATAAAAACTGTAATTTCACAAACTGGTTTTGCCTCTTTAATCCATTTAAAATACATGGGGGGATGAAAACTCTGTGTGCAGCCTGCGAAGAAAGAAAGAGTGGCCACACCTGGTCATCTAGAAGCTGCAAGAGGCTTTTAAAGATTTAAAGAAAGAGAGCTATTGCTTTCAGGCTGGTGTAGCCCATCCTTAAATGACAAACACCTCATGTTGTGGCCCACGACTGGCAGTGTGAAGGGATTGTGAGATTTTCATGGGAGAGATATTTTTTCACTTCAGCAAATTGTTTTTTAACCGGGTGGATTGCTGAGTTGTGAAGGATGCCACAGCATAGCAGAAGAAGCCCTTTTCCTTACGCATAAGAAAGAGACTTTTTAAGAACTGTAACACTGACCAAATCCCATGTTTTGTTATCCTTTGTTCAAGTTAGGTAAAAAGAGGGGAGGATGCTGGAAGACAGGAGAGTTTTGCTTTAATTTCCTATTATTTCTGTCTACTTTTTAATTCTGTTAGAAATAAATCTCCTTTATACTGTAATTGTTCAAGTGTGTGCCTGTTTTGCCTTGTAGTTTTTTTCAGTTTTTCCTCAATCATCTTATTTCCCCTTATGAAAAATAACAGATTTCATGGGGCTTGACGCTTAGCCAGCTTAAAACCAAGACAAGGTGCTAAGAGCCTGCAAGCTGAACTACTGAGCTGGCAGTGCCTACTCCTGCCTCTCACACCCAGCAGCCAAGCTCTGCTCTCTCTGAAATTGTCCTTGCAGATGGCATGAGCTGCATTTTCAGGATGTGTTACGAGGATTTAGTCAGGCAGACTCTAACTGACTTGTTTGGGAGTTGTTCTGGTAAGTCTTCACCCTTGGAAAACATTTCCAGTCTGCTTTGTATTTGGACAGAAGACAGGCTAATGATAAAAAGGAGACACTAGAGATCATTAAAGCTGTACCTCCCAAAGAACTCCTACAAATCAGGGCAGAAAAGAAATGCAGGAACCACTTGTGTTTTAAACTAAGAAGCAGCAAAACAACACACCCAGTGTTGTTGCATATGCACCATAGCTACTCAGTAGCTCTTTAAACTGTGTATGTGACATTAGGAATGGTTTCCTAGCGAAAATGAGCACAAGTCATAGCAGGCTAGTGAAATATGCTGTTGGCATCCTGCCTGCCTAGCAAAGGGGTATGTGGGACACAAAAGCATTCCTGTCCTCTGCAAAGGAGGAGCAGCTGTGTGACACAGCCTCTGCTTTCCTTGTCATTAAGGCACCAGCAGGATGTGAGCTCTGTTCCTGACTTCAGAACTGACAGACTAAAACCTTGTCTAACTTATGTAAGGGAAAAGCCCTTCCTATGCTTAGGGCAAGCAAATTACCTTCCAGCTGCTTGCAAAATACTGCCATGGCACAATCTACATACATAATATATTACTCCAGAATATTCTCAGAGAAACTCTAAAGAATGAGCCAGAAGTGACGGTGAAGCCATGACAGTACTCTCCTGATGACACCATAGATTTCCATGGACTATGAGTTTCTATTGGATCTCTTTTCTTACCAAAGCATGATCTCTAGAAGACAGATAGCAAGCTGACACAAGACTGAACTCAGAAATGGCACAGTTGTCTTCCATTCATGTCACTGGTGTTAACTTCCAACACGCATCACCTTGTGGCAACATAGTTACTTATTCCATAGCTGCATGAAGCAGCACCTTCCAGTTCTTCAAATCAATGTGGGCTAAGTAATTTCAGGAATTTTTCCACATGACTAAGTTCAAGTTCATGCTTTTTGAAGCAAAGTGCTTTATACAATTGGAAAAGGAAGGAAGTAAGAGCCACATAGTCTATACACTGTACCTGCTCAAGCCCACACATTTTAGTCACCCTCTTGGGGTAACATCATAAATGAAACTTCCACTGGAAAATAATTTAAATATCAAATTAACAGATTTCCACAACTAAGACATAAAAATAAAAATCGTGGGAATCAGTTATGCTGTGCTGCAAACAAAATAGTTAATTTAGCCTCCTCTTCCCCATCTGTTCCCTGTGCCTGAATGGGCAGCTTGGCTGAGGACATAGGTCAGCTGAAGGTTTTTCTGCAAGGACAAATACCTTTAAAGGGATGCAGGTTATCTAAGTGGAGGTTGAACAATTAACAATGCAGTAAGCATTGCAAAGGAGACCCAAGCATGGGGGAAGGGGAGGGAAATGAATCCTTTGCATGGTAATTAATTCTCGTATTCTTTCTACATTTTAATTGTTTGCATGGTAATGAGACATGTCTTTTGGGGAAAGGAAAGAAAATCCAACATGGGACAGATGAGTCTGGGAATAAATCTGTGCTAAGCTACTGACCATTTAAAAAATAAATAATAAAATCAAATAACTGAAAATCCCTAAGTAGAAAATATATCAGACACAGCTTTTTCCTTCAGTCACACAATGCCCTGATCAGCACAATCACTTTGATCCATCTCTAGGAAAGAAGAGCAAGGCAGGAACTGGTTGTTTGTCTTGACTTTGCATGTATCTTTAAAAGAACACAGGCAGCAGCAGTTTTGAAAGACTCCTGGACAAAACCCATAACTTAATCCTGAAAGATGCTGAAGCCCATGGGTCACAGAACCACAGAAAAGTCTGGAATGGAAGGGACCTTAAAGAGCATCCCGTTCCAACACCTCCGCCATGGGCAGGGATAATACCCCAGATCAGGTTGTTTAGGCCCCCATACAACCTGCCTTGAACACACCCAGGGTGAATTAAGTGCACTAGGAATCAGGGGCACATTAATAAGGTCATTTCTTCTGCATCAAAATTTTTTCAGAGATAGACACTATGTCTGATGGAACAACTCCTCTTTGCACTTATTTTTTTGCTTCAATGCAAGTTATAGACAGTACTGGAAAAAAAATAAAATGCAGGATCACTGAAAATCTGTGAAGACTCAAGGACTCAAAGGACTGTATAGGATGCCTCAGACATGTTCCAAATTATTCTGAGCACAGTTTGAGAGCTATTTGCCATGGCCTAAAGGCCAGACAGCACTGAACAGCAGATTTGCCCTAAATATGGCTAAGTAAACCATACAAACTTCAGCTCTTTGTGGCCTCAGTACCTTCACCTCAAGCTCACCTCAGGTCCCACAGAGGCACACAGCACAACTAATGGAAAAGCACATCTGGTCTCCCAGTCCCCAGCAATTACCAGTCACAGATTGATAAGGCTGGACCTGCTGTGTGGCATCAACTTCAAATACTATTTAAGTCTGGTGATGAAGCATAAAGATAAAGATTTTAAGCAAATGAAGGCCCTGATTCAGCACAGAATTTAGCACATGCTTCACCTTGACTACACTAAGCAACCTAAAGTACAAAAAATGGTTTATGCAATGAATGACAACATCAGACCAAGACGTTTGCTCAGGTCTTACCTTCTTTATTTCATCTACAGCAGCTGTCTCCAAGCCAAGATAAATCTCTCCCTCTCTCCCATCTTACTCCGGATATACATACACCGTGTTTAACTCATGGGAGAAACAGCGGGAAGATTCCCAAATCCCAGAGGTGCGTAAGGCTTTGAGATCTCTCCATACAAACCAAAAAGATTACCAGGAGAAAGGTGGACAGTGTTCTGCCAAACAGGTCACATTCCTAGTTAGTTGTGGCCATGCAGCATATTACAACCAGGCACTTTCATCTATTTGTGTATTTTGAAAACAGCCCTCCAAGGGAAGGAATTGCAACTCATAATGCTATAGATGTCTGTCCATTCCCAGTGTAAACAAGATTTTTTTTTTTTTTACTTTTTTCCTTTTGCTGTAAAAAAATTATTCCCTGGTTTTTCCACACAAGTGCACAAATGCACATGTAGTCACTGCCCATGATACTCTCATGGGTTTTAATCTCAGCAATCTATGCATACTAAGCATATATTAGCAGCTAATTAAAATTAAATTTAGACTTCAAGTCCCATTCACCACTGAAGGTTTGGACCCTTAACAGTGCTAAATAAACACAAGACTAAAAAGCCCTTGTTGTTGTTGTAGGCAAAGACAAAGTCACAGAGAAGACTACAGTTCTTTCCTAAACCCCTTGAAGATCTGAAGAACTAGACATCATAGTTTGCAATTAGATAAGCCATAGAAATGCATTATAAGCCAGTGCGAATTCATATAATGGGGTTTCACTAGCCTTATTTTCCTTTATACAAGACTTCTCCTTCCCTCCTTTTTCTCCTATTGCAGGAATGATAAGGCCCCTAGTACTAAGTGCTTTTAATTTGTTAGTCTGAAGACACAGTACTCTTGAGCTACTACTAGAATTATGTGGATTTTGGTCTCAGAAAAACATAGGTGAGATGAATCTAAAAAGAAAAATAAACCAAATTGTGTGTCAACCCCCCTGACTATCATTTATCACTTAAATGTCATTCAGATGCAAACATACATTAAATCTCTAAATTTCACTTCAGAAAACAGAGCAGGCAGCTGCCTAAAGCTGTTTATTAAGTCAGCGGCAGAGCCAGAATTGGACTCAAATCTCCCAAATCCTGTCCCCAGCCAATGGGAAAACAAAGTATCTTGTATCTTGTCAGACCAATGTGGTTTTGTGTCTCCTTTTTTTCTTATTAAAGAAAAAGAAGGGGTGTGTACGACGAGCTATGAACAGGACATGGAGTCTGGGAACTCTTGTAGGCACCATAAGAAAGGTGCAAACAAAAACAGGTTAAGTCATTCCAGTCTTAAGAATGCAATTGATATCCCCTACACCAGGCTGAGATGGGAACGAGATAAATTATACTCCAGAAGTGTCTTTGTCTTTTCACTGACCTTAAAGGGAGCCTTGGTAACTAGCAGAAAAAGACACATCCACAGTCAAATGCTTCCATCTGGACCTTCCCCAAGCCACTGTTATTTGCCCAGTCACAATTAGGGCATTAATTACATGCTACTGCTGTTGGCATCTGTGTTTAATAAAGATTTCTGTCTGCCTGGGTTTGGGTCTTCCCCCAGTTTTATTTCCAGAGGCTTCAGTTTTGTTCCCCTAAACTCTAAGAAAACAAGCTTAAAATCTTCCTAGTTTGGCCTATAATAATGATACTACATTTGCTCTTGGAAAGAGTGTTACTTTCTGGCCTTGCCAAGGGAAAGAAGGTTGTGCGGCTCCAAAGTTCTTGCTTAATAACTAATTTACATGTTCAATCGCTTCTGGGTTATTTAAGAGACGCAAGGAGGAGGGGAGAGCTAGCAGAAGGCACTGTCAGTTTAAATCCCATATAAACAGTAAGTAGTGTTACAACCATGATGGTCTAAGCAAAGTCTACAGAGAAGGGAAAAAAAAAGTATTTTTAATTAGACACACAGGGAACCATAGACAAGCTGTGGGGTAAGCAAGCACTTCTTCCTTCTTTAATGACAGTTATAGTAACCTTAGTAACGACTGTAACAATGAGCAAACATGCTAAAGAAATTATATAAAATAATGTAGATATCAGGCATATAGGATTGTGTGCAAATCTGCTGTGTGATAGTTTCCCATAGTAAAAATTTGTTTTTAAAGGAAATTACATGGGCAGCAGGTTAAGGTTTTTCCTAGGGCTATTTACAGTACTCCTTTATTTTGCCTCCTTTCTTTTAAGCTTTTCAAAACAGTCAAATGAAAATAAAAGCGTGGCAATTAGCATATTTCAGAATAACATTAGGGGCCTAGCTTTAAAATGCACAGCTGCCTGAGACTGACTTTTTTTTCAATGCCAGGTGGATGACATGAGGCCAAGAACAACTTTGAATAGCGTGGGTCCTGATGGCTGTAGGATTTGCAGGGACCATGATTTCATTATATCTGGGGACATAAGTCATTACTATTTTCTTTTTTTTCCCAAAACTCAAAAGCTTTCTGATATTGCCAAACTCCAAATTCAGACCTGCAATAATCATACTAGAAACATTCAGTGCTGTAAACATAGAGGATTTTCCTGACTTATCAGTAAAATAGTAGCAGCCTTCTCCTTTCCTTGCTAATGAGAAGGGACTGGAATGCCTGGAACTAAAGCAGGTATTTTTCCCATTGAGTGTTCCTGACGTTTCTGTGCAGCAGCATAACCTACCCAAAAAAGTTCTCTCCATAGAGGGCATGGAAATACTACCAAACAGAGAACTACTAAGTGCGCCCCAGGTAAAAGGCCACCTAAGGAGCTGTGGAGGAACACAACAGGGCACAGCACCCTTCTTGGGAATGCCATCTCCCAAGGTAGCCACTGTGGAGCAGAGGTTCCAGCCATAAGGATTCAGACTAAACCACAGAACTGCAGAGATTCTCCTCTTGGTCCCAGCATATCAGGGCTGCACACAACCTGTGGGCTCTGGCATTCCTGGCTCCAACCTCTTCTAGCAAAGGTGCTGTCTTGGTTTGAAAGACAGGTGGTCTGCTAAGGAAGGCGGGAGCCCCATTCCCTCCAAATTATTATAATTTTGAAATTAAGGGGCTTTCAGGCAAAGATATGGGAAATGGGAATAACAGTTCTTTACTAATATATATATATATATATGTACATATACATATATATATAACAAGGCAGGAAAAAAAATACTGGTTTAAACTGACAGAGTCAGATACTACATGATACCCTGTTAGTCAGGGTAAGAGTGGCAGTCTGATAAAATGGTGGCTGCAGTCCTCCTGAAGTGATGGATGTGGCTCTGTTTTCTGTAGAAAGGTCTGGTCTTCCTCAGAAGGTCCAGCGGTAGGTATATAGCTCTTGTCCTCTGGAAATCCAGTGGGAAAAGCTGCTTATGGTCTTCAAAATCTCAGTTTACATCCAGGATGGAATGCCTGGTTCCTCCCTCTGGGTGGAGCATCTCACAATAGGATGGTGAGGTCTGAGATAAGGCACTGATGGGCCATTAACAGGAGATAATCCAGAGGGAGAAGGCAAGGAGCACTGTCCCACCTGGTTTCAACAGCTCATGAAGATGGTGATAGAATACATGCTTTTGGGCACATCTTACATTGCAACCTAGGACAGGCACACACAGAGGAGTCCCCATTGGGGATGAAGCTTCTCTCGTGCTAAGAGCTACAACTGGTCCCTGGCTTCTCTGCTTTTCCAGTGCTCTGCTGGAGCCCCGGAGCTCTCACTGGGTGGCAGCAGTGATCGGAGGAGGCAGTGACAAACAAGTGGCAAGGTGCCACTGCAGATCTGTGCAGTGATGTGAGGCTGCAGAGAGCTGGATATGAAATGTGCATCAGGCAGGGAAACATTTGCTCCATCCTTGCACAGTCCCATCTTTTTCCCTCTCCTGTCCCAGATCAGATCTCACAGCCTCATAGTGTCAGCCTTCTGCAGCCTCAAGTTTTTGAAGGCAAGGTAGCCTTAGAGCATGAGCCTTCCTTGTGACAGCTATAGGTGCTACCCGGTGCATGCCCATATGCTGCAAACAGCCTCTCCCCATCTTTCCAACTTGTTTCTTCCCAGCTCTGCTGGTGTTTACAGGTGTTGAACAAAGCCATGAGAAAAACTGTCCTCATTAGCAGTTTCCTCGAAAAGTCAATTGGAGCAGGGCATTCATCTCCTCCAGCAATTTTCAAACTCACATGAAAACCATGAAAGGAGACAAAGCCAAAGGTTGCTCTGAATCAAGGGTTAAAAAGAATTAAAAGTTGATGTTGTAGCTAGCAAGGTAGAAGCAAGAAACTAAGGTTTAATTATTAGCATATAGGTATAGTTGAAGCAGTTGGAGCAAAGCCAGTCTATCATGTATTCGACTCAGTTATGTTCTTAGAAGAAACAGGGAGGACATTCAGCATTGTACAAGAGCAGGAACCCAAGAACACACCTAGTCTCCAAGATAGTTGGAGCCAAGAGACGAGGCCTGGATCGTGACCAAGGGTCAGGAAGATCTGGCAGTGGGACAAAGTAAAGAGGAAGACATCTGACTTCATCTTCAAGAGACCACCGACCCAAATTAAAGGAAGAACTGCGCAAGCGTAATGAACATTCAGCTCATTTTAATACAGAGCGGGGATAGGTGATGCATATGTATAGGCGTCTCAGGTAACTTAGATGAATATGTAAGACCTTTGTGAATATAAGGAAAGTCAATGCTTTAGAGATTCGTAGCTTGCTTTAGAAACTATTCCCCTGCTGCCCGGTACCGTAATAAAACATATCACTTTCTAACTTTAACTGTTGGAGAGTTTTGTCCATTACGAGTTGAATATCAATATTAGATTGATATTCATATTTATTTAATAAATCAGCTCCAGGAATTCTAGCTACCACCAGTGAGAGGAATTTGCATAACATGCCCCCCATATTCAGCTCAAACAAGAAGCTTCTGCTACAATTGTTTTCTTGGCTTTCCTCATTTCACCCCACTCTTCGGGAACAAGAAGAAACCTTCTTCACATATGCAGGGGGCTGCAAAAGCAAACTGTGTACAGATAGGCTCAGCAAGAGGTTCTTAGACCTGAGATAGCTGGAAGATGTGCCAGGGAAGGCTGACTGTGTGCCTGCTCTTCTGCAGACACTGCGTATAGGAACTATTGTACTGGGTCATCTCAAAGGGGCATTTAGCCCAGTGTCCACTCACCAGTGAGCAAGTAGAGTGTAAGAAAAGAGCAGTAGGAGCTGCAGATGAGAGCTCACCACCTAGGTAGATGGTTAGAGGCGAAAATCTTTAATGTGCTGAAGTCCCTGATAAAAATGATGATGTTGTGTTGAAAAATTGGGTTTTGCTAGAGAACAGACCAGTCACATCATAGATAAAAAGTCACAGAACTGATAAAAGTCACTTAAGGAAATGTGAATTGTTATGATACTCAAAATGCACATTCTCTGCCTTGTATGTTTAATGAGATCCTCTCCAAAAATGTAATCTAATAGAATTTTAATAAATAAACTCATTAAATTTTTGAAAATATAGAAGAATAAATATATGGAGATCCTAGAAAGGCAAAGAGACTATCTTTTCTTTTTCCTAGTTTTCCTTACTTTTCACATATGATGCTGTGACTCAAATTAACTCCACATAAATTCTGAATATAAAAAGATCACCAAATTAATTTTTTAATAGGGAAGGAAAAAAAATCAATCTCATTGGCAGAACGTGAACTCCATTCCTCAGAATGATTAGTTTGACCACTGGAGGGCTCCAATATTGTTTCATAAAAGCAAAAGAAAGTTTACTAGGAAAGATAAACACATAAATAGCCTGGGCAATAAAGTTCAAACATAATACTCAGCCTGAACCAAGATCTATGGGCTTGCAAGCATTTTGTAAGAATCAGGACTAATTTAACTGTTGTTTTGCTCTTGTAGCACAAAAGGAGTTGAAGAAGAATGATTTCCCTACAGTTCAGCTATAAACGTCTCCTCCATTACAGCACTTATTAAAATGGGTTTTGTATGCAATTGCAGAATGAGTAGGTGTCTGCAGGAAGGCAAAATCCAGAGGTTTTCTTGCTACATGTTAGTAAAACACTTCTTCATGAAAGCCCAGTGCTGCAGATTACGAAAGAAGCACATTTCTCTGTCCCTCTTGTGACTCCAGTCTGCCCAATGAAAGTTTACTGAGATAAATCAAGCAACTCAGCAACTGGAAGCACAGGGAAGTGCTCCTGCTACATAAAGTCCTTGACGGTTCTTCTTTGGATAAGCCATTGTTGGGAGTTGCCTTTTATTTTTTAAGAGGATTTATATGTTCAGGTACAGAAAGTCAAGGAATAACTGGCCCTAAAACTAATGGGTCTTTCCCCAGTAACATGGCAGCCAAGATCTTATCAGAAAAATGTTATGTGGTCCTGCAGAAGCAAGTACAGGCACTGATGTCAGTTGATAAGCTAATGACTGCAGCTTATCAGCTGATAAGCTAATGACTGCAGTTCTCCAGTGATAAAACAAAAGCTATTTCAATATAGGAGCATGAGAAAAAGTATTTTGGACATCATTCTACTACAAACGTACAGAGGGAAAAAAATGGCTAAGTATTCCCCCTGGACTCCCCAGTCCTTCCAGCTGGGGGTGGGGAGAATTAATCCTGGGCTGAGATGCTAAATGTTTGAAGTTTCACGCTGAGACAAATTTTACAATTGACTTAAGCAGTGCTGAAAATAAAGGAGGGTTATTGGAAATACTGAAAGATCCTAGTGGATACTATGATAAGCCCAAATGAGCACTGTTCTTGCTTGATGAAGTGCACTGTATTGGGCTGATGCACAAAACATCATGGTTTGCTGGCACACACTATTTTTTTCCTGCTTCTTCAATGTAAAGGAAAAAAGAAAGAAAGAAAAAAAGCTTGCTTAAAATATCCCTGCTGCTCTCCTGTAGCCCCTTCCTCTAGCACATCACACATTAATGCCAATCTGCTGGGAGACCGCAATTTGAACATAATGAGATATTAATGAGCTTTGCACATGTCCCCAGTCGCAAGTGTTCCCCCCCCCCTTCACAGCTCATTTCTCACAAAGCTACAGAGATGTTTTGCTTGTTTTCCTGACACTGCATTTGTGACTCCCCCATCCTGCCCCCTCCCCCCGCCCCCCGCAAGCCCTGCTGCACCCTTCCTCTTAAGCTGCCAGCTCTAAAGAGCACCAAATGGGCTGGCACTGTCTTGTTTCCTGGACTAATGGATGCTTGTTTAAACACTGGAGCTGTTTGCATTGCTGCGGCTCACTGCATGTTAAACACAGTCCTCTGAAACCCTATGCCAATCCAATAAAGGTATCAGCAGTTCAGCGTGGGGAGGCAATTACTATAAAGTCCCAAGTGTGCCTTCTAAGCGCGAGGAAGGAAAATTTGATTGAACAACTAAAAGCAAAATCTGATTCGGTTCAGCATACTAGGAAGACATGAGGTTTCACTGCAGCCAGGCCTGTGGAGGGCAGGAGGAAGTCAATAAGTGAGCTGGGGAGAGCAACTGCACATTGTTAAGAGGGCTTTAAATCTAGCCTGGTAGCCCTCTCCTGCCTCCACAGAGCTTCCTTCCCCCTTCATCCACATGCCAAGGTGTGCTCTCTTTCCTACCTCATGCCCCCACCCCGCTTCTTCTTTTTTTTTATTTTTTTTATTTTTAATTTTAAATCATATGCTGCCAATTTTGTTTCACCCTTCATCAGTTCTTGAAACAAGTCTTCGCCTGGTAAGAGTATTTCCCTCTGTACAAAATCATTGTCATATCAAAGGGAAAGTGTTACACAGGAGCAGCTATGATAGAGGGCTGATGGTAACCAAAAAAAGATCTGTGTTTCATTGACAGATGAAAAAAATCCACATCTTGGACTAACGATAGTCAATATTTCAATGGACCTGCTCTTTACCTGGCTGAGGGCAGAAAGTCAAGGGAGAAAGCTGATGCATTGCCATTCGTTTAATCTATAGAAAAAAATCTGCTTTAAAATGTTCTACTTCCTTTAGTGAAGAAAAGCAGAGGAGGTAGCAAGGGAATGTTTTCATTTTATATTTGATTTTTTTTTCTTTAATTTTAAACAGACTCTGTAAGATGGACTAACTTTGAGGACAGCTTTGCAAATGCTATGGAAAGTTTTCCAAGCACTTTTTATGGCCGCAGCTACCCTCAGGAACGTAGGAAAAGAGGATTTGCCATACCAAGCAAGCTTGGCATCCTGCCCCTAGCTGTGTTCCACAGCTCCGAGACTGTGGGGGGCTAAAACTTTCATCTCCCTTCCATGCTGCAGGGAAGGGATTGTGTGTACAGCTGGGAATCAGGGGAAAAGTCTTTAGGGTGAACCTGTCCTCCTCAGAGCTGAGTCCCCAGTACTGTGGGCCAAGTTTGCTCTGTAGAAGCTGGCAGAACACAACTGGCACCAGCTCATGCCCAGTCTTCCTCGCCACTGCCCCAGCCAGGGGTGGCATTTGGCTAATGGGCTTAAGGATCAAGCTGTCCCTTCAAAGCAAAGTTCTGACAGGTCAGATATCTGGTGTGATGCTAAGAAGTGCAGGCTGAAAGGTAGAGGGCTGTGCCAACTAGCTGATTACTGAAGAATGAATATCATCTGACTGCCATCACTCCCACGGGGAGAAACTGCCATTCTCCACACTGCTTCAAGGAGGGCAGGGAGAAGAAGCATTGCATAGTTTTGAAAAGGGCTATCTGCAGGGGAGACTGCTTCTTTATTTATTTTCTTACAATTTAAGAAAACAACTTGTGGGGAGAGGATGGAGTTAATCCCAAAATCTCACCTCTCCTGCTCTAGAATTACTCTTGGAGCTGCAAACCCCCTGTGGACTCCAAACTCAGGGCAGGCAACAGGATGCCACAGACAGCCTGAGAACAGATAGTTAGAGAGTGACTGCCTGATGAGTGTTTTGACTGAAATTAGGAGTTTTAAACCAAGAGGATAAAAGTGCTGGGAAACATTTGTTTTGTTTATATTAAAAAAAAAAAAAAAAAAAGCAGCACAGTTACTTTCCTATTTTCAGTTTTACAGCAAAACACAAACAAACAAACAGCACTTGTTTTTGCTGGCATTCCTTGCCAGAGCTGGGGCAGGGAGGAGGATGAGCTGGAGACATAATGTCTACATAAAGGGGAAATCCTTCCACACACTGGTCTTCAGCTGGGGCTTGGAATCTAGAGATTTCATTTCCACACCTTAGAAAAAAGATTGTTACTACGAGGTCAGGGCAAAGAGCACCATTGTCCTGGATGGAGCAATGCAGCAGCCAGAGCGCAACCAATACAAAAACAAAAAACAGGCTGTCTTGAAAGCATCACATCCAGAGATCCCTGAGAGGCTCTTGTCACATAACTCCTTCACTCTGTTGAAGCTGAGAATACAGTTTATGTGAGGGCTTGAGAAACCCACTCACTTACTCACCAGTGGTAAGTGGAATGATTTCCTGATGAGACTGGGGAGGGAACTGGCTCTTAAAAGCATCAACTGCTGCAGAATCTAGCCTTTAATTTGAACAAAACAGCACAAGACTTTGTGATTTCACAGATAATTTCCCAAATATGACCCATTGATGTGCTTGTGTTTCTGAGTCTGCAGACAGGCTTCTGCTGTTCCTAAGAAGCTGCACTGAGAAATCAATAAAACTCATTAAGGATAATCAGTACCCTATGGGCAGCAGCAAAACTGCCAAGAATCCTGCCAGTTTTGTCCTTCTGCTGTTACTGGGAAAGCTCTGATTGACAGGAAAGGTAGATTTCACACTTGCTTACATTCAGCAGTCAGAGGAAGTTGCAGACGAAGTCCTGTGGGAAGGTCTAGCCACAGCAGCCCACAAAGAATTTCAGCATTTGCTCTAGTCAGAGAAGGGCTTTGCAACCTCACAATCACCTACACATGTGTGTCATCTCACTGCAACATGGGATGAGGCTCTTTTCTGCCTCCTTTTGCATCCTGGCATACTGCTTATCCTTGAACTCTTCAACAAGCTTTCCTTACTACTGACACTCCACTGTGCTGGTGCATTGATAATCAACCAATTCCTCAGTTTTGAGATGCACAGGGAGGTAACATCATGAAAGACAGAACAGGCTGTTAAATAACACAAGGTGTGCTGGAGGTTATTTTCATTCTCTTAACTCTAGCACTGCAACTAGAGGATCTGCCACCCATTGTCTTCCCATATGTGAACCACTAAGGAGATATCTTGGGATTCAAGGAAGGGACCCGGTGGTCCCTTCAGCTTGTTCAAGGTCTGCCTCTCCCCAGCTCCCATCTCATTTCAGTCACTTCCAGTTTTCACTTGTTCCCTTCAGCCTAGAACCTCCTTGGGCACTAAGCTGGCCCTGGACCACACCACACATGCTCTCTGACACAGGCTAGCATAAGTGACAAAATTGATGTGTAGACAGGGCCACTGAAGATGAATTGCCATGGAGATTTTAATTTCAAAATGAAATTAAAACAAATTTTTAAAGATTCAGTTACTTGAAGGCTTACATTACATACTTGTTACTTGTTTAAAACATACTTCACTATTTGATTTGAAGTGGTATCTCTGAAGGGCCTGACTGGTTTCCATCTTAGAGATATAAACAAATAACACAATAAGGTTTAAAGGATGGGAAGGTTTCCTCCTTCCCATCCCCTTTGAATAAAATGCACCATGACAGCATAGTTATACATTTACAGTTTAAGTAGATAATTTCTCAGAATATAATACCTTTTTCCAGGAGCCTACAACCTAGGCTTACACAATGGAGATAATTTCCTATTAATCAATATTGTGGAAGAAAAGTGTAGTAAATTGCTATACATCCAACGTCCATAATCTCTTTAGATAAAAAACCTGAACATTCTTGTAATTCACACTTTCAAAGGAAATAAATGGAAGGATTGAAAGAGACTGCATGTGTCAGGAGAAAAACCCAGGGGAAAGAAAAAATCCCCCGAGTATTGCTCAATCACAGTATCATCTCATCAGAAAATGCACAGGGTGACGCTGAGGTAAAGGAAATGGAGAAGATGCCATTTCCTGCTTTATTTCCTGCTGTATTTCCTTTAGGGAGAATCTGGAGCTAGGTTTCATCATTACAAATCTAAACCACCACACTTAGACTAAATGCTTTGTTTGCAGTCCCAGGCCTCCAAGGGAAGCATTCGGTTACAAGCAGCAGTGGCTGAGCTCTGCCTCTGTGAAGTGGAAGGGCAGTGATAGAAAGTGGAGGTGTGAAGAGTAAGGAATGGGGGTTGTCACTTCCAATCTGGGTTTCTAGGTCCTGAGTAGGGTAAGTACAAGCTCCACTACAGAAGATACACTTACTGGCCTCTGAAGTGGGATCTCAGGTTGTCGGTTACAGAAAAAAGAGAGGGAAAAAAAACCCCCAAAACACCAAAAGCAACCACCTACATTTTCATTTCGAGAACAGTTCAAATATTAAGTGTGTCTCAACTACACATATAAAGGAGCCAAGTTTTGAAAAATGCCAAGTATCAGATTTCTGAACATGAGACCTTTGCACATAAGTACCTTTGAACAGGTACCTCAAAATTGAAAGACATTTCTGGAAATGTTTCTTGTTCCTGCCAGTTCACATCAATAATCACTGCCTTAAAATCAACAACATTAGACTGGCCTTCAATGTCACTAACCACACAAAAATCAGCCACATAACAGTGCACAAAAATGGCAAGTCATCAGTTGTACTTCACTGAAGGTACCTAATGAGAATGTTATGATATGCCCAAGCATTAATAAACTTACACCAGAAGCTGCTGACTACATGTGGTTTTGGTTGGGCTCTTTAAGAAGCTTGAAGAATGGAGCCTAAATTAGATGCTATTGGAAAGCACTTTGCAGAACACCCTGAGAGTGGCCCAGGGGGCAGAATTTGGAAAGCAAACTAGGAATTGATGGGCTTTGTGTCACTGACAGACAAGGGAGGCTGGTTTGGTTTCAAACAGCTGAAAATATCCCCACTTTTGGTCATCTGCCATGTCTCATGCTGGAACCTTTGGTGTTGTATCTCAACCATCTCCCCAGATTTCTGCAACTCATGCATTTAAAACAAACTGAAAACAGTGCCAGGTTCACCTTAAAATGCCTCACTGAAATAATTTCCAAAGTGGATTCTGGTGCTTCCCCAAATAAAGTGTGTGATGGAGCCAAAGTGTTTCACTTGCAGTGATACTAAGGACTGGACATGGCCAGCTGTCAGAGACTGAAATATCATAGTTTATGACTTAAACATTCTCATGAAGGACTTTTATGACTGTGTTACAAAAGCTACAGAGAAGACTACCACACCCTGAACAGGGCTCTGAGAGGCCCTGGACCTGTTCACATGGATGAAGATAAGACAGAATAAAGATTTCAGGGCTGGGGATGTTCACAAAGCACAAGCTTAACACCTCCAAGGTGGAGGCCACTTCCCCAGGGCTATGAGCTACCAGGCTCGCACAGACCCTTGAACCAAAGGATGGGGGAGAGAGGCTTTGGATGGTCAGATGCACAGTGACTGCCCATCCTCNTTTTTCCCTCTTCATTTTCCTCCGAGGAAATATTTCTTTTTCCCGAACCTGGTGGGGGGAGGGGTGATTGAAATCCTGCTTTCTATCAGGGGATATTTCTCCCCTGGGTTTTGTCTCAAACCAAGACACCCAAAGGAGTCCCCAGATCCTGAACCAGAGCACCAGAGACGATGCAACAGACCCTCAGTGCTGTGAGGGACAGAGTCAAACTGGCCCTGCAAGGGAGACACGTGGGCGTTCCCACCTGCCCACACTGTATATTAATAGATGGGATTCTATGTTTTTTGGCGTGTGGCAGTGTGTCAGGGCATGTGGTGGCATATCGGGGTGTGTGGCAGCAGCCACGGGGGACCCTCACCACCAGACGACCAGATGGAGGTGAGCAACGAGATGTCGATAGGACCCCTGAATGGGTGATACGCTCTCACCTAACCCCTGTCACCTCTCTCCTAGTCCCCCTGCTCCCCCATGCACACTCCTTTCTCTATGTCTGTCTTTCTTTCTTTTCTTTTTCCTTCTCTTTGCCTCTTTTACTATCAAATAAAATACATCAATTTTTTGTCAGCAATATTTAATCTCGTTTGGTTTTAATCTCGTTTTTGGGAATATTTTGAACCTTCTAAGTGCTTTCTGGTTTATTCACAGAGACTTAGTTTCCTTTGCCCTTCTGGGTTTAAACCATATTGCAACACCAGCCTGTGCCATAAGGACTGGATCTGGCCTGCAAGGTAGTTTTTCTTGGTGCTCATGTCAGCAGGGCAAACCAATTACCATTTTCACCACGCTTCTGCATGCTTGAGCACTGCTAGCAGATTGAAAGGATTGGCACTTATAAAAACTATTGTGGCTGATCAGGGCTTTTTTCTACCAACTAAATGGAACAACTGCCTTCTTTGGCCTAAGATGCCAGGATTTATAGTTCCTACAATGTAGATTTAAGGTAATCCAGTAGCATATACTTTATCTTTTCTCTATGGCATATTTAGATAATCAGAGGAATGGTTCTTAATGGTAACAATAAAGCAAATAAATAAATGAATAAATAAATAAATCAGAGTAATGCAATTCCAGTAACTGGCAAGGATAACTTAGAGATCAAAACTCAGATGTCAACCTAAAACTCATATTTCAAAATAATTTTTCAGAGGCCATGCTATTCATAGACAATTAACACTGATGCCAACAGGAAACCTCACCCAGCTACGGCACAGGTATCCAATCCCCTCTAAGTCACTTCAGCTCTACAGTGGCCCAGAGAACTCTACCTTATGATTCTTTGGACATGCTGTGAGAGTGTTCTTAGATAAGAAACACCATCACATACTTCCTTTCCTTCCTCTCTGAGCTTACAGAGATGTGTGCTGATATGGATGCATGGGAATGTGTGAGGAAGTTCAGTATACATTGCAGCTCTTGGCTAATTATCCAGTTTGCATCTGTTCAGCTGTACTTCTGCCTTGCATCTTCTTCACCCAAGAAAATCCTGTAGAAAGCTTCAAGAAAAGTAAAAAAGAATCCAGGCAAATATAATGTTTCTCTTGGCACTTCTGTATTAGTGGCCAGGCTGATAGCTCTGCCTATGGAAGTGACAAGTTTTGCATTGTTTGGCCTGCATTTCTCCTCCAGAAACAAGCACAGAAACTATCAGCAGCAGTGTTGTACAGAGTGAAAGAACCAATCTGTTCAAAGCCTTTCCTAGAAGCCCTCCCAATAAAAATTGAGGGATTATTTTCTTGCAATTTGAACAAGTGATCACTCCAAACCATAACTTCCAGAATTTATATAGTCCTGTGACTATTTTAATTCTGGATTATGATACACACTTCACATAAATCCCCTACCTGAGTAACAGCTGCAAATCAAAACCACAACAGACATCATCATGGGTAGGCCAAGTGAGCAGCCTTTTGGGCTGCCTGATTTTGGCAGCTAATACCTGCAGCACCTTCTGTCTTCCTGCTTGTTGCTGGCCAGAATGACCTCAGGACAGGTAACTGGCAGATTTTGCAAGTAACACACAGTGTTGAAAACTCAGATCCACTAGGAACAAGGTCCCATGTGTCAGCTGCAACCACAACCCAACTGTGAATGCCAAAAAGTTAGAGAATACTAGAGTTGCACTTTTCGGGTAGCCCTCTCCACCCTGCATCATTTTGATTACTTTGTCTTCCAGGACTTTATCTTCATTCCAGCTTACAAAGCATCTCCTGCTGGAGACTGACAAAAAGAGAGCCAGAAACAAAGCAGCCTAATACTGTCTTAGTCAAAAAAGTCTCCTCAGAAGGATAAGGGGCAGGAGGGAAGTGGAAACCCCATGGAGCAAAAGTACACAAAGGCTGTGCTGATGTTAGCTCTGCATCCCCAGCTCCTATTGATGTTTATTTCTGAAACATGGCAGTAATAACAGGAACACCAGCCAGCACTGATTTTAAGAAGGGAGAGAAAGGAGAATGTCTTTTTTCTTTTCTCCCTCATTTAGCTCCCATGTGCAGCCCCTACCTGGACCGGCTCTCTTGTGTCTGGGGCTCTGCCAAGAGGCTGTGCCCTGGCTCAGGGCAGGGAATACCCTGCATGGCTGTCCTGGCATTTGCTGGGCCTTTGCCCAGCTATTGGTGGCTTACGCCATCATATATTATACATTATAGACTCCATGATGTTTATAGGCTGGACAGCTAAATATTTACCTGATCTAATTTACCCAATCAAACTTTGGGTCTGATAAACTTATTATAGTAACAGGTGACTCTTGGCCTTTTGGGCCTGAGGTCCATGATGGGTGTGTTGTGAAACCAGAGCCTGGCTGTCACAGCATTAGGGTCTGGGAAGAGAAGATGACAGAAAGCTACTTTTAAGCCAGACCTGCCATAATTTTGGTCTCAGATGGAAAGACTTACAGCCCAGACAGAAGTTTCCAGCACTACTGTTTATAGGAGGAAGGAGGCAGACAGAGCAACATTCTCTCCAGTGCCTCTCTATTTCTCCTTTCCACCCAGCTACACTTCTCAGTGGAGCTGGAGAACAGACGGTCTCAAGGTGTCTATTTTCCTCTTTGCCATTCTTGCTAGACCAAGCCCTGAGGTGCCAGCAGTAACCTTGCAGTGAAGCAGCAATACATGAAAGAGTGAATGAATGGCATTAATACAGCTCTCCTTAAAGGAGCATACTCATACTAGGACTAGGAGTAAGGAGATAAAATAAATCACAGCATCCTCACTTAAAACTACCTCTAATGCAGAGTTGCTACAGGACCTTTAAAGATAATAGATTGGATGGAGAGAGATCAACAGGAGGTAAAAATGTTGTGTGTATGAAGCCGTTTGCCCAGTCTGCTTCAGTAAGTCAGTATTTCTCAGCAACAAGCACTCAAATTCATGTAAGTGCCTTCATGGCAATAGAACAGTCTATAGCAAAGAAACTCTGCTCTACCATTTACTTAATGACCTGGGAAAGGTATTATTCAAAATGCTAATTCTATGAAGCTACATTACATCAACCATTTCAATCTGTTCTCTTCCAAAAGCTTTGGTCTCTGTGGAAGAACTTTTCTCTACACATTCCACAGAAAGACAAGACAATCTTTTTGTCTCCTTGTTTTCTAGACAAATATTCTGTTAATCCTTACTAGTTTATTATTTTTTATCCATAACAATCAGATTGTTATGCAGTTCTTAACTGCATCAAGAATTGTGTAAAGACTAATGCCTAGGTCACACTGACAGAAAGGATTTTAACATCTTAGATTATGTTTAAAGAAACATAAACACACCGGAGTTGTTCTAGGCAAAATAGTCATTCTGCTTTCCCACATGATGCCACTTTGTTCTGGCACACTGTCAGTAAAGAAAACCAGAATTATAAAGGTCTTGGGTTTGTTTTTACGTTGTTGTAGAATAGATAAGCAAAGAACTGGAATGTCAAAATCTGGCCCATAATTAATAAATTCATCTCAACAAATTCTTTCCTTCACTGTATGAAGTATTGCTTGAGCCAAGAGATCCAAATCACAGGGAAAGCAGGGATAAGTGAGGTTTATTTGTTTGACTTTCAGATAGCAGCTTTACTCAGGCGAGTTTCTGGAAACTGAGGGACCTTCAGTATTTCAGAAAGTGAGGAATCTTTTCAGCCTTTCTATAGGAAATGAGAACCCTTCCCATGAGAGGGCAGCCATGATATTCTTAAAGCCAAGAAACAGAGCACACAGGCAAAACACCACCTCCTGATCCTGAATTATTTAACCCATGCCCAGCCATTGGGGTTGTTTATTATTGTAGCAGTTATTTTCTAGTAATTGCTGGAATGTCTTTGAGAATGGCTCTGGCTAAATTAAAAATGGTTCCAATTCTTATTATTTCCAACTAGAGTTTCTCTCTTTTGGGATTTTGCAAATGCCACCTGTGTACATTTTCTGCTCATTGGGTGAGCAGTCTCAGTAGAATCCTTCCACCATGTGAGAGTCCCATGGGAATGGAAAACAGTTTACCCTAGATAGATGAATTATATTGCTACATTATAAAAGTTTTTGCAGAAAGAAGACTTTGTAGCAGGTGTCAAGCTTCTGTACTGTGTAATCATCATATCTCAAAGACATCTGGCCAATTATTTTATTTTCCTTTTAAAAACCAAGGAGAGGAAATAAAAGCAAATTTAACATTTACATTCCTATTTGTGGAAGTGAAAATAATGTTTTTTCTAGCAGGCTATGTCATATTTACTTTTTAGTGTAACATGTTGACAAATCAATATTTTCTAGAAAACTTCTCTGCTACCATTAAAAAATGGGGATTTTTCCACTTTATGACAGCTTTAATCAATGTTAAAATAATTTTTAGAAAAGGTGGGCAGATGCTGCTCACTTTGAATTACTTTGTTTCTGTAGGGAATCTTTTCCTAGGTGCAGACTGAATTTGGACTTTCAAATTCCTTTGTTTGACCAGACAGCTCAGCATACCTTGGCTCTACTTTACTTCCCCCAGCATCTGACTGGTGCAAAACACTGAAACCTTCTCTTGCAGAAGAATGCTAACAACAGCAATGCAGATTTCTTGGAGTAACTCTAATGGGAACTCAGTCCTGGATCGCATTTGAGAACTTTCTGAAAGGTGCCAATATAATTTAGGCAACACGCAGGACTATGCAAGTTATGCCGCCCGAGTAAGAAGCATGTATCCCTCGACACAGCACTGTTTGAGGAGAGGTCAGGTTTTTTATGCTGCTTTGACTAAAACTCTTTCCAGCCACAAGTTACCTTGAATGCACACACAACTCAACGAGACAGATAACAACGCCTCTGAATGAGGGAAGAGTCCTTAAGAAAAAACAAACACACCACCCAGGCCCCATTTCCCCTGAATCTTCCTTGTTTTCTGTTTTTTGAACATTTTCCTCTGCAGCCTTATGATTCTTTGCTGTTCATGTCCAACACCTACCCCAAAAGCTCTCAACCACCACCACACCACACAACTCTACTCCCTGCAGCAAAGCATGCTGGCCTCTGCACAACGCATCCCAATTCCATCATAAGGACAAAAGTCTCCTTAGAGCTTGGCAATTCTTGTAAGCAAATAGCAACTATCTCTTAAGGCAGAGAGGCTGAATCATGTGCACCTTTTCATTATTTTTGGTTGTTAAACTTGCTAAACTTACTAGTTCTATTTTTCTATTGCAATCCTCTAGTACCTACCCACTCATAAGCAGCTAATATGAAACCATGTTAAAAATCTGAGCAGATAATTTGGGGTGTAATAAAAAAGCAAATTGCAAGTTGCAGGAAGGAGGGAAAAAGTAAAAAGGAATGAAAGAAAAGCAACAGCAACCAGCTACAACTTCCTCCTGACATCAATTCATTTCAGCTGATAAGAAGTTCCACACTGGGAACCACACAGATACTATCACTGGTTTTGTCAGAGAATCCTTCTCAAGTTTCAGCTAACCCATTTAAACTCCTGCTACTGTTGCAAAAGCATCATAAAAATAGCAGCAAAACTGTGCTTTTTGAAGCAAGCAGTGCAGAAAAATATCCTTCACAAAAGCAAAGTTTGCAGCACACTGTAATTAAACTCCCATCCTGACAGTGGGAGCATGGAGTTTCATTCTAAATATAGCAGAAGGTTCTCCAATGTACAACCCTCTTTCTAATGCAAGATTTACAAAATTAGTCAGTATATGCCAGCCTCCACCTAGGAATTCTTTAAGAAATAGTCGGGGTTCCAGTGCAGGGAACTTTACAGCAGGGATTTAATGTAGTCTCTGGTGTCAATAATTTTGGTTGGTTTATTCCTTGCCTACACAGTGCTCAGAGCAGAGCATCTCCTACTCACAGGCAGGAAGAGCAGCCTCTGCCAGGCCTGTTGGCTCAAGCAGGCAGCAGCACACATGCAACACAAAAGCAAACCCCCTAACCCGTGACTTTTTCCCCAATATTGATCTCTTTACCCAGCTTCCAGCAACTGCTTCTCATGGCATTTTACCTTGAGCTGGGAAGGCAGTAAGGACTCCATCAGCTTTGGACTGTCTTTCTTTAATTCAGTCTAAAGTAGAGATTTAAGCCAGCTTGGACTAGCTCATACTAAAATGCAGCATGCCTGACAGGCATGAATGTGACCACACCAAATTTAAACTTAGTTTGGAAACCATCCTCTTAATTAGATATTCTTAATGTCAGGAAAATTAACCCATTATGTCAGAGTTTTATGTCCAAAAAGGAGACAGAGGAGTCCTGTTACTTTATTCAAATAAAGAGAGAGGCCATGGAGCATTCCCCTGGGGTCTCTCAAATTGTTAGAGGATACAGCCTCCTTTTTATCCTAATTTCCTGGCCACATTTCCCTCTCTCTTTCCCCATTGGCTGAGGTACTTGAGAGGTACAGACCCCCTTCCAATGTGCATCCCTCCCCCCTTCTTTTTCTTTGTGTCTCTGTTCATTTTCTTGAAGTCCAGGAATTTAGCACAGCCTTGGATAAGCAACAGTCTGTGTCAATTAGTGGAATTCCTATGGAATTGATGGTTCCTCCCATTGCTTCTTATCAGTATCTGGGTTTATCTACCAGCAGGCCCACAGTTTGTTTGTAAAGACACCTCCTTCTCATTCCCTTCATTAATATGGATCAGCTCCAAACCCTAGCTGCATCATAAGATGGCAGAATAATTAATAATTTCCGCAAACAAACTGTCTTTTAACTTTGGAGAAATGGGACTCCATTTCCTGTTTTATCTCTATGTTTCTGGTCCAGGCTGCAGGTCTTCTCATCTGCATCCTGTACCATTTCTGGTGCAAAGCAAAAAAGAAGGAAGCTCTGGGGTCACCCTCCATGGCAGTGCCCATGTTGCTAGAACTTCTCATGGGTGGGTAAGTGGCTACTGATGAGAGCCTCTTAAGAGGTGGACATAGCTCTGAGGTTGGACAACACCAGGCAGGATGAGTGTTTCTAAGAAGGTGTGCACTACGACTGCTTTGGACAGCTGTAATGGCTCCAAAGCAGCTGGGTAAACTATAAAAATAGCAATGTGCTCCCAGAAAAAATCAATTTTTGATTGTCTAGCCTGCTCCTCCCTGTACTATCTATAAGCTGAGCCCAGCTGCTGGCAACATGCAGCTCAAAGCTGGACTCTGGGCTTTGTGGCCAATTCCATGCACCTGTGCAGCAGCTAGGCAAGCTTGGCAGAAGCAGAATCCAACTCCTCAGCTCCATTCCTGATGGCTAACCATGCCATGCTGAACCTACAGGAGATCTACAGGAACATTGGGATACCCTGGCAATACTACCAAATACTGGGATATGTTCAGGTACTTACAAGAGTAGCATCTTTCCCCAGTCTACATGGCCCTGGATGAGCCCAAGGATGTATCTTTTACTGCCCTCCCTTTCCCAGCATTTAATCTCTGCAAAATTCAGGCTTGCTGCAGTGCACAGCATTTAATGCTAATCTTCACACTACATCATTCGCCTTCCTGAAAGTGGGCATGGTAGTGACAGCACAGAGCATCAGACCTGTCTGTCCCTCTTCGATCCCCAGGCTGTCTTGTGGATGGATGGGCAAATTTCCTGACACAAAACCCAGGATCCCACATGCCTACAGCTGCTGTTCTTCTTGGAAGTCTTAATACTTCTCCTTTTCTGTACAGCACTATGCAGGATGAACCTCTCTCCTACTGCATATACCTAAAGTCACATGGAAAACTGAGCAGTGTCACAGCTTGTATCAATGTCCTTTAAAAACAAAATTCCAAGCCCTGTATTAGTAAGAGGCTCCAGGCTGTGTGTGGAAGCTGTGAGCATTTAACAGTGAGCAAATCCACTGTTTACCCAAGGCTGTTTTCCTTGTGGTTGTTTCTTTTTTCAGTAGCATGCACACATGCCTTTGGTGTTTACTGTCAGCAATTTTCAATGTGCTGACACAGCTAAAAGTGACCACAAAGCCAATGCAAGCAGGCAAAGAGGAGAAGCAGAAGTAGAAATGTCAGGAGGTGCAGACTCCAACTTTGCAATCCTGCAGCAGTAAGGACAGAGGTAACCTGGCTATCATGGAGAAGAACTGGATCCCTGTGTCACAATGGTCATAACCTGTGTGAGAGAAGAAAGAGCACAATAGGTAAATCACACCACCTCCCTTGTCTTCTGAGACTGTGTGCTGAGAATCAATAGCCTCCCCAGGCAAAGTCTGACATCCCAACCCACAGGATCAATTCAGAGCCATGATTTCATAATTATTCTGCTGTGAACTCCTTTCAAATCCCAGTGGTGATTTAAGAGCTGTACTGAGAGCAGAGCCATGAACTCTTCTTACTGGATTCAAGATCTGAGTTTCCTCAAAGAGACATTCAGCCTGTCTTTTTCCTGGGCTGTGGCACAACCACCTTCTGCTTACAGACACAGCTTCAGGTGAAACAATACAAACTAATTCCACCATGGAATAAAGGGGACAGAGGGAGGTTTTTAAAAAGTACCTAGGATCTGATAGAACAGCTGCCCCCAGCAAATCCTCAGCCCATACAGCAGCATAATACAGGTGCTGGAGGGTTAGAAACGAGCTTGCATTCATTCATTTTTTTTTAAATATATATTTTCCAAGGCCAGTAATTGTATGAAATTTTTCAGAATTAGATTTTTCCACCCTGTTTGCTGTTTTCAGACCAAGACACCAAAAAGACAGACATAACAATGACTAACATTGTCCATTTTCCTTAGTCTCAGTCCCAGGACTTGCAGATTTGGAGCAATTCAGCGCAAGTATGTATCACAGGAGAAAATAATTATTTTTATTAATGTCCTCCATAATTACGGAGAGTAGAATTATTTATGTAGTGAAACGTACCCACAAACTCTAATAAAATACACTGTGAATCTTTTACTTTTTGAGGAACATCTGCATCAATGGCAAAGTGAAAGAAAAATGATAAATTATGGGTTAATGAAGAGCTCCCAACATTACTTCAGGCATTAGTCCAGTAAGGTATAGTGAAGATAGCCCCCTTTATAGTGGTCAGGGATAGGTGAACTCTCCAGAGAGCTACTTGGATCCTCTAACTTAGTTCCTGCTCTAGAAATGCCTCTGGCACCCTTGAAAACAATCAGGATCTGTCTGGTTTTGAAGGATCAGCACAGCAGTTGTGTTCTTCACTGCCTTGTTGCTCAGACTCTTTTTTATCCCTTCCTAAACTGCAGTAAAAACATTCCCCCAAACTGAAGCCAGCAGGGCAGCACAATTATGATAAGACTCGCAAAATATTTGCATATCCGTGACTGACACAGAAGATCATTAATTAGGCATTCTGAGTATATGTATATATGTATAAATTAGCATCTACTCATCATTTAGACTGTAATAGGTTTTTTTTTGTATCTGAATATTAACTATGTAGGAAAATTACTAAGTTTTCCATGGAAGGGCATCCAACAAGAAATTTCATCAGCAAAAATAAGATGAGAATTACAAAAATAATCAAAATAGTGGAGTGAACACTGAAGAATCTGACCTTGGTAGTGGCTATCCCTGCTCTGCTCCACCTCACTTGTTGCAAACTCTCTGCTACCTCTCTCGCCAACCAAGCACATGCACCCCCAACAATTCTTTATGGTAGGAGCATTTCAGCAGCACTATTTTTGACTGAATTTAAAAGGCAATGTAAAAACCCTCAGGATTTCACACATCTGCTATCCACAATCCCTACACCTCATTAATATTAAAGAGGACACAGACTGAGAGCAGAGCTTCTAACTACACCACTACCAGCAGAGCTCCCAAAGACACACATCTTGCACCAGCGCAGACTAATTCTTACTGAGGAGAATAATTAGAAGAATAAAATTTTAAGTTTTTTAAAAAGCTGGATGTAACCTCTTTGCAGGAAGTAAAAGACACTTCAAAGACCGCACTTCCGTAAATGAAAGAAATCTGGTGATTTTGGAAGTGTGAGATGACAACTTGAAAAACTACCAAAGCTTACAGCTCTTGAACAGAAATAAACAAGGCAGAAATGCTGGAAACATTTATAGGCAACACAGAAACTAATGAAGATATAACTGCCAATACCAATATTAACAAAGTTTGCTCAGAGCTACAAAATGCACAAAGGGTAGACAAAAAAAAAAAACTATTGGCTGTCAGGTGGCAAAAGCAGAAGCAGCTGCTTTGCTGTGCTGTTTTACCCTTTTCAAGCACCTGGCCTGTACTTTTAAGAACACTGACGCTTACAGCCAACCAGTGAAAGGGAAAACCAACAGAACAGCATCCTCCAAAGGGTAGACATTTGTCTAGCAGAAAATGAAGATGAACTTCATAACATGGAAGTTCTTACTGGTCTACCTATATGGCACCGTATTAGTAAACACAGAAAATGCAAAGCACACTAGCAAAAGAACAAAGTGAGAAACCTCTGTTTTCTTTAGTTATTTTTCTGCTTCCAAAATAGGGATCACTGACTGTTCCTTATGTGCAATGGTTAGGGAGCTGCTATCCCACCATCTTCTGCATTGATAGAGATGGAAAGTCCGTTAATCACATTATGTAATTTAGTTCTGCATGGTATCATTGAGAACAGTGCAACTGTGTGACTGATATATAAGTTATTTAAGCTGGGCAATGAAACTGAGTATCTGGGAAAGACAAAAAAAAAAGAAAAAAGGGAAAAAATTAAAGAATATCTGATTTATTTTTTTTTTAAATGCAGGTTTCTTTGTGATTCAAGTTTCCTGACTTCAGCTAGATTTAGGTTCAGGGGTAGCAAGCACAAAGGATTTACTCTCACAAACCCTCCTCATTCCTCCTACTCTTTGACTTCATCAATGTGCAAGCCCACTGACCTTGCTCAGCATCTCGCCCTCCCCTATTATAACTAGGATATCACCTTTAAAATACCCATATTTAGAACCCATTACAATATTGTAAACTTACTGAAGCATGTACACACACCCAAAAGAAGCATTTAGTGGTCTAGGTTTCTTCTCTTCAACTTATAAAAAGAAAAAATTGTAGGAAGGAAACTATGGCTTAATATTCTGCCCTTCTGCAAATGTAAATGTCATACATCATCTCTGCATTTTAGGGTTGTTTTTAGCTCTCAAGCTCCAGGTTGATCTAGACAGTTGTGGAGCACTGACAGCTCCCACTAAACACACGCAAGAATAACTCCAGCTTTGCCAGAACTAAGCAGGGGGTGGGTACAACTTTCAAAAGGTCCTTCAGAACAAACAGAAAGAACTAGTGATTTTCTTCATGCCAGCTTTTGAGTGCATGACTGCTGAGAATGATCCCTAATATCACATGGCTTATGAAGGCAGAGAGAAGAGAGGTCATAGCTACATCTTGGGGTCAAACAAAGCTGCTCAAGTAGTAGTGGATGAAGGTAAAGAAGCATCATAGATAAGATAACAACATATAGACAGGCAAAGGTAATTTCTCCTGGTGTGAAGGCATCGATTTTAACCACCAAAGCTAAGAAGATCATTTAAGTGAGAATCCGCCTTGCCAAGAAAATCCACCCACCAATCCAGACTAATACCTGCCAGGCAACAAGCCATAGGTACCACACAAATAAACTAGAAAATTCACCTATGTAGCGAAATGAAAACTGATGAGTTAAACAGGCATAACTTGGTCCAGTTGGGTCTTTTCAAATGTTGTGATTAAATATGAACAGGACAGGTAAGGGTAGTCTACAGGATCCAGTACTCAAAGACGACTCAGAGAAGTGCAAGGTTCCTGTTTCAGCCCTTAATGAAAGAGCAAAGGCAAGACCGACTCATGGCCTTGCAGACGTTATCACAAGGGCCTGTTCTTCTGTGCTTAAGAAGCTACTAATGATCTGCTTGAATGGGCGTGAATCCCCGAAGGAAGGATCCTTCAAAGATAGAACAAAAATCTTCGATTGAGGCTATTACAAAAATAAAGGGCCTTCTGACAGTTTGGGACAAAATCATCTCTGAAAGCTGAACGTAATTCAAGCATTTATTCCCAACTCTTGTATCATCCACTGGCTATAGGGAAGGGATTGATTTCTGAAAAAGACTGTTTTGGCAAGAGGATGAGTGACAAAAGGGAAAAAAAGCTCTATCAATATTTACATGGAAGAAATAGACCACCTTTGGTGTGCCAGCCCACAGCTTTTCGGGTTTTTTTTCCTTTTCCTTTTGGACTGCTCTCAGGCACATGATTCTTTTGGTTGTCCTATCCTGGGCGAGGAGTTAGGCTTGATCCTTGTGGGTGCCTTCCAATTCAGCATATCATATGATTTTATGTTTTTCTGCAGGGATTATTAAACTAACATTCACACTGCTGCAGTAAGCCTCCTTCAAGAGTTTGGGATAGACTCTCTTCCAGGCCAAAGTAGTTGTCTCAATGGCCCAACACAACCAGACTCCATTCACAGTAGAAAGCTTATAGTGCAAGAACTCTTCTGGGACACATCATCCTGAGAAAGAAAACAGACTGAAAGAAAATAAAAGGGAACCACCTACAAGGGTCCAGTAGCATCAGAGGGGAAGGTTACTCAAGGTCTGAAAAAAAGAAAGAAACAACCCCATCTGTCAGCTTGCTTGCTGGCTTTTGCCAAGTACCCTTTTATGGGGTCAAAACCATGAATTTACCAGAATCCTGCTCTAGCTAAATCAACACTAGTTATACAACTTGATCTTAACTGAAATATTTGGTGCCTGCTGATATGTTCAAACAAATTCACCAGATCTTGATTATGCGCTGGCAATTAAAGCCATTAAGTCAGTAGACAGACAGCAGGTTATTTCATTGCTATTTGACAAAGCCAGCCGACGTTCTTTGCCCCGTCTATGTGACAGCACTGTAATTAGCAGTAATCAAATACTATTTGTGTGAGGTGGTGTGAGTCTGCTTCCTTAGTTAGCAAGATACCTCTGCCAACTGCAGAACTCAGAAACCTACTTCTGGGTCAGACCAT
>VZTN01034411.1:53785-100242 GCA_013400515.1 Erpornis zantholeuca | reverse complement strand
AAAAAAGAAAAAAAAAAAGACAGGATTGTGCTGCCTCCATTTCAAGAGCATAGTATCAGACACTGAACTTTAGAAAAATTCTCCCAGGACTGTTCAGACTAGAGAAAACATGCTGTTTCCAGTGAACTGCCTTAATTCGATTGATTATCACACTTTACTGCCAATATAGAAGCATTTAGCCCCTCTCACACAACACCAGCAGAGCAAATAAGTGTTACAGACTGAAATGCCGCTGCTAACGTGGCTTTACTAGGCAGGTCTTAAATGAACTCGAGATAAAAGAAGCTCTACTTTGTTACTAGACTTGAGCTGAGAGCTATTTGTAGGGACACATACTGTCTTTAATGTCACCATTTTTTGCTCATTCACATGTATTGTATAAACATCCAGCCTCTTATGTGGGTGCAAAGATACAAATTTCAGTGCTTAACTGCAGGCGTGTGAAAAGCATGTTAAAATATGCCCTTCTCTTTCCTGTTCCATTGACTCTTGGTTTAAAATAAGGTGGCGACTGCAAGGATTCATTAATTGTATTAATTTGAGTTACATGCCAAGAAGCTCTGTGCAAAACTCTGCATTGCTTTAATTCCCTACATTTTTAAGTGTAACTACTTTAGACAAAGTCAATCAATATCTTTTCTGCTTGTATTAAGCTGTTTTGTTCTTGGAAGACCCCTGGTTTATATCACAGACTTATGGCTGAGTGTGAGTCTTATAGGGCTGCGACCACTAATGATGTAATTTTTTGGATGTTCTTAGTCCCTAAATGGCAAGGCAATTTTCACACAAATATCTTAAATTGAAAGAGCATGGTTTTAGATTAGAAATTAGGAAGAAATTCTTTGCTGTGAGGGTGGTGAGGCACTGGAACAGTTTGTCCAGAGAAGTTGTAGATGGTCCATCTGTGGAAGTGTTCAAGGCCAGGTTGGATGGAGCTTTGAGCAACCTAGTCTAGTGGGAAGTGTTCCTGCCCATGACAGAAGTGTTGGAAAGAGATTAAGGTCCCTGCTAATCCAAGCCATTATACAATTCTATGAATGACAGGGCCCTGGGACTTTGCCTCTACCAATACTAGCTGCCTGCTCTGGCAAAGGAAGAGGCTGGCTGGGCAGATAAATGACTAATGACCTGCATCTCCATGTCTCCTCCCTTTCCCTCCTGCATACAGTGTAATCTTGGCTGCACTGCTCCGTTTTAGGCAATGTTCACACATTCAAAATGCTGTAAGCAATGAAAACGCTGCGTGTTTTTAAAGGTGCTTCCTGCATGAGTTTGCTCTGTCCCTCACACCTCTTGAGAAGATCACAGCTGCAATATAAAATATATGATTTTTAACTGTTTACCAGGATTATTCTGCCAGGGCTGGCTGCAAATAAATTAAAGGAGGGTTTGAAAGAAGGAAGAAAAGCCTTCTCTTCCTCAGAGCCTGCAGCCAAAGCAAAAGAAGAAAGACTGCTCCTTCTCCCCCCAGTTCCCAACACATACATTACTGTCTCTACAGTTCCTAGGATGTGATGTTCATGTTCCAATAATGAAGGTCACACATTGTCAGGGACTGAAATGGTTCATGCCTTAAACATTGTTATGAATAAGTGTTGCCCATTATAGCAAAAACTGGATAAAGAAGCTACAACCACAGAAGCCCACCCCTCCTTGAAGATGCCTCACTGGAACTTTGGACTGTGAGTTAAGAGGCCTAGATAAGATAAAGGCAGGTCTAGGGAGAAACAAACAAGGCTGAGGGAAAGGAGTGCATCTACAAGAAAGCCAAATGCAGCAGAGAATCATCCCTGTCTGGGTTTGGGGTGGGGGAGACCACAGCCCAGAGAGGCCTGGTTTACACAGACAACCCCCCAAATTGAAGGTGCAGGGAGGAGGTTTCGGGTGTGTGTCATAACTTCGGGTCAGAGGCAGTGAACACTCATCTTCCCTTACACAAACTGGCCCAGCTATGGAACCCCCAGTCCCACAGGCCACATGCACGGGACATTAATGTAGAAGGCAGCTGAGGGGGTGTCATAATCCACCAAAGACCCTCCAAAGTGCTCCCCAGACTAATTCCTGAGGCCTTGCACCAGAGCACTGCATGTGACACAAAGTGATGCCACAGATCCAGACTCTGCTGCAAGAGACTGTGTTAAACTGCTTCTCCTCTGCCCCCCAGGGAGGTGCCTCAGCCTTCCCACCCGGCCTGAACGTATATTAATCCATTCTGTGCTTCTTGGGGGACCCTCACCACCAAGAAGACCAGCTGGAGAGGATCACTGGGATGCCGGTGGGATTCACGGAGTGGTGATATTTTCTTTATTTTGTCTCTGTCATTCTCTTTCTGTTCCCCCACCTTTTTTCTACTTTTTTCTCTTCCTTCTCTCTCTCTCTCTCTCTCTCTCTCATACTTATTAGTAAATAAAAGTCATATTATTGACTTTGGCATAGGGGATCATTTGCACCTTAATTTGTGCAGAGACGTTTCTAACAACTTAAAAAATTGACCGTAACACGCATGTCTTCATAGCAAGCAATGGCCCAGTTAACTGATGTGGACTTTGGTGATGTACACCCACAAAAGCTTTTTGACCAATAAGCTTTTTTCTCATGAAAAAATTCAGCTAGTAAGGAACGCAGCAGTGATGAAGCTGTCTTCACATAGTCATGCTGCTGCTGCAAACCCTAAAACTGAGGCTATGGAAGAGTAAGGAACGTGCAGTCACACCCAAAAGGAAGCTATATTGCAATTGGCACCAGTGCAATAGGTTGATGCTAGGGCCTCTGAATCCTGGTGGAGTGTAATAATGCAGAAGATTGACAGAATGTGGAAAAGTTACCCAGAAGTCTTATACGACTGATACAACTTTCATCAGATGTCATGAACCCTCCTGCAGGAGTCAATGGCCACATCACCTCATCAACACTGGGCAAAAATGGAACTGTTGCAGTGGCCACTGTCATCCAAAGGAGCTGTAACTATAAAGTACAGGGAACCATAACTTTTGTAAAACCTCTAATGACTTGAGAACATTCTACATCTCCATTACCTACTGACTGATGATATATGTATGCTTGTGCATGTGAAATGCTTAAGAGACACAGAAAGTTGCTTAGTATTGTTTGATCAGCAAAGGGCTCAACTTTCTGTAGAAAACAGAATTATTCATTAAAATTTTTCTGAAGCAGAAAACTTCATTGCTGATAAAAAATTTTCTAAGCTGCCTGCTCTGTCTCTCTTAACCATTGTTGGGGTTTAGGACTTTTCCTTTTGTTTCTTTCTCTCAGGGAATTTTCTCCCACATGTTGCTAAGAGACAATAACGACCCGTACTTAAGAGAGAAGTTGCCATGTCTCAGGGGAAAGGTGCAGCTGGCTACTCTCTTTAGCTGGGGGGTTTTCTTTTGGAGGAGCAAGAGATACTGTAAGATTTGGGCTGGGGAAAGGGGTTGGGTGCAGCTCCTTGCTCTCTTTTTCTCACTTCTCGGCATTGGCACAGCCTGCAGTCACTGTGGAGAGAATTCACCACCACTGGAAGGCTCCATTTCCTGCTGTCTTCTCCTACCGTGACTGGAGTTCTGCTCGTAAGAGTGGACCTTGCACTGGGACTGTAACACCCTAACTCACAAAACAAAAGACCCTCACCATTCACCCAGATGCCCCAGGGGAAACCCTGGGACCTTGAGCCCCTTACTCTTCATAGGGAACTTCTTCTGGCCGTGTTTGGGAGCCCGGCTGCTGCTGACCAGCCCTGCCGCTTCTCTGCCCGATCCGAGTTTTTTCACTACACTGTAGCCCTGCCCTCCCTGCCTGCTGGAACACCTCGCAGCTCCTTCCACAGCTGCCGAGTTTCGGCTGCCTTGTGCTTGCTACCCCGGGGTGAGCTCGCCCTGCTGTTCCAGCAGCTGCTCCAAGGCTCCTGCTGCACCCCGTTTTTGCCATCCAGCCCGCCCGCCATTACCACCTGAGGGAGGTGCAGCTGAGCTGGCGCCACAGCGCCCCCTGCAGGCGCGGGGGAATCACCGCACCCACCCTGCCCGGCCGGGAGCCACCAGCGCCCCCTGCCGGCTGTGAGCGTCACTGCAGCGAAGGGGAAAGGGCCTGCGGCCCAGAGAGGCTGCACTGGCCTCTGCTGCTCTCTGTGCCTGCTGACATTGCTGCTTGTTTGCATTCTTATATATATATATATTCTAGTAAAGAACTGTTATTCCTTTTCCTATATCTGTGCCTGAAAGCCCCTGTTATGAATGGCCTTTTTGTTGGCTTTTGCCATGTTTTGTATTAGTTGTAAATCATATTGTAGGCTAAGTTATGACTTACAATGTTGTGTAATGTAGTATGTTATGATGTTGTCTTGGGGAAAAAAATCCAGGGGATAATGCATACTGGAATGTTTTGCTGGGGTGGTTTGATTGTTCGAGTTTGGCTTTGTGGGGGTTGGGCAGTTTGTGTGATGAGGGCAGTTCAGTGGGGTTTTGTACGGGGAGAGCAGGCTGTTGCCAGCCAGAATTCAGAGACACCATCATAAAAGTGATAAGGGACCCAATCAGTGAAAACCCTGATTGCTTCAGAGACAAAAAGCACGGGAACCCCAGAAAATTGACACGGGGGCGCGGCTATGTAAAACCAGCAATTAATATGCATCAGTCTGAGGGTATAAAAGGCAGAATCGCCATTTTGTAGGCGAGCCTCTGGCACTCAGCTGAGCTCCCAGTGCTGCCCCATTTTGCTTTGTGTAATTTTTTATGTTCTCTAAAAATTTTGATAACTCATATCCATCATGGATCTGAGCCATTTCTAACACCCCTTAATTTCAAAGTTATAATGATTTGGAGGGAAGGGGTTCATATGTTCCGTTCCAGGGGAGGTTCCTGTCTTCCTGTATCACGGTCTGTTTGTTCCCTGACATCCTCTGGCATAGCTCTCTTGCTTTTTCAGTGTCCCATGTCCCGAAAAGATGAAATGAGGCTTCTTTCTGCTTTTTTCGAGGTTGTTTATTTTTCTCTTATCAAAAGCTCGGAGGCACAGCCAGCACTGTGACCTCCAGGAACGCAAGTGCAGAAAGGCAGAAAGGCAATGGCAGCTCACAGCAACTACCTTTTATATCTATTATTAACCAATTAAGAAAATCCTACGTATCTTCTTTTGTTCCCAACACCAACCAGCATCAATTTCATTGACATGTCTCTTCCACACTCAGTTCCTTCCACCAACCAGCAAACCACAGGAACTGGTGTCAGAGAAGAAAGGAAGAGAAGAGAAGAAGAAAGAAGAAGAGACCAACACCCAAAAAAGATCCATCTTGTCTCTATATAATACATAGAGCAAGATCCTAAAACTACAACTAAACTCTCTGTGGTACACTAAACAAAAACCTCTTCACCTCTCTGGTGCATTCAGGCTCTCCCAAAAGTGAAGGGAGCTTCTCCAAAAGCCTAGGTCGCTGGCTAGGCCATTTTTGAGGAGCTCTGGGGATAAAAAGAAACCACTAGAGGAGCAGGAGAAGCCTTCAGACTTTCCTTGACTCCAGCATTCCTGGGCAGACATCTGTCTCTCAAACTGAGACAAGCATAAACATCCATACACACATGTATCAACATACTAGGCCTGTTTCTCAGGCGAGGGTTTCCTGGCTCTCCACTTCCTTGTCCCACTCCAGCAGTAATGCTCATGGAGTGGGGTGGTCAATAGCTAACTCATATAAGCACAGTTAACTATTAGGAGACAGCAAATGTTAGTTCCGACAGCAAATGTTACTTCCAACAGCAAATGTTAATTACAAAAACCTAAGAAGCCAAATCTGCCCTAATCTTATCAAGATAGAGGGGACAAAGATTATCTCAGAGTCTGCTGAATCATTCCTCAAAGGACTACGCATGCCCCAGGGAGAAAGGTGAAAAGTGCACTGTGAGGAAGACTATTTACCTTCATCAAAAAGACCCCTGAGGAAGAGGAGAAGCCTTCCTCAGTGCAACCACCAGGACACATAGCACATGCGTGACATGTATGCTAATGATATTAATGACTTCAGAGAAATAATTTGTATAACCATGCCTGTCTGAAGGAGTGTGATGAATATTCATAATTTAACCCATAATACTGTGTTGTAGGGAGTACCGGTGTGTGTGTTTGGAAGAGTGATCCCCATGCACCCGGCACTGAAAGACGCAAATACCCACTTCTCTGACTCTGTCTCTGAAGTGTTTCCTGGCCTGGTTTAGGCCGATTCAAGCTGCTCAATGAACTGCTCCCTGATTTCACTGTTCACCAAAACGGGAAAGTTTTCAGCTGAACTGCTCCCGAGTCAGATCTTGTGAATGATAAACAGTGTGAACAGAAAGTGAAGGGCAGGAGACATGTAGAGGTGCCTGTCTCACTTCCCCAAATCCTCATGCTGGACTTAAGCAACTGGAATAACCTTGACCTTAGTGTACTCTTTGCCCCAGTACTTGAAGCATTAAACACAACCATTTTCTACCATTAGCTTTATTTAGAAACTACACTGCTCACTGTCAAAAGAAGAACCTCATCCTCATGGTCATACTGAGCTGGGTTCTATGGTGTTATTTAAAGATAAATGACACAAAACAGCAGCTTGTGGGAATCCCCCCTGGTAAGAAGAGACCCCGAGAAGCATTCCCCAAGTTACACAAGAGGCTTCTCTCACAGGATGCCCTGTTCCCTTATGCCAACGTACCCCAGTTCTGTTTCCCTCCTCACCCACTGCCCCCTGCCTTGCAGCCACCCCCAGCTATTCCCCCATCGGTTCCCATACCCTAACCCCACCTTTGTACTGCTCCCATGCCCCCTGATGGTTGGCCCTGGTGCTCTCCCCGCCCCTACTTCCTCCCATTCTTAACCCTGGACCTTTCCATTAGTCTGGTTTTTGCCCCTGCAACTGTCTGTGAGCGCAGCTGGAATAAGCATCTCTGAGGACCCATGCAAAGACACTTCCCTGCTGTTTGCCACCAGCGCAGATAAGCAGCTATCTGGTGTGCATGTGTGATTGTGTGTGCACATGTAGCAACTTCTGAGTGACTCTACAAAGAGACGCTTCCGGAAGGTTGTGGCACCATATCACCCACTTCACGCCGCAGCAGCAGCTCAGTTCTATGTCAAATAACAAAACTGAGTTACTGAAACTGTGTTTGGTCATTGCTTTCTGGTATTTTCTTAAAGGCAGCGGGCATCTGCAGAGCTTCCCTGAGTGCACTGAAATGTGTACAAGTGCCTTACCAGCCAAGGACAGTTTCTTCTCTTGCCCTCCTTCCACAAGCAGTCTCACTGGTGTAAGTGGAATTATTTGTTCAACTGCAGAGAATGCTCTTTGACAACAAATGAGTCCTTCAGTGTCAAAAAAATCCCCAAACTAAAATGAATAACCTGAAGGGCTGGTAGGAAATTCTCTCCTTAAAAGGATATGGTACATGGCAGAAACAGGAACATTTGACATGAAGATGCCTGCCTACAATTTGAAAGGCATTTTCCAAGACTACCAGTATCCCAATTCCTGTGTGGATCAGGATCATTCCTGACTGAAGTTCCAGTTCAGGAGCATCTGATACATTTCAAGTTCTTTCTTATTCAGGACAGCAAATTCACTACATGGTTAAACAAACATGTGAACAGAGACAGAGGACTGACCAGGTTATAGCAAGAGACTTACCACATTATCTCATCTTTAAGAAATGACCTTGATTGAGGTCAAAAATCTTGGAAACACAGAGAAAATACACATTGTCAATGCCTCTGTGGTGCCAGTTCTGAGAATAAAGGGTTCCAGTGTTCAGTGCTGTCATTTCTGTAGCAGTTATGAATGCAGAAAAACTCAACTTGTAAATAAAAACCCCAAAGATGTCATAAGAATACTCAAGTCTCTGAACAGTTCAAACAATTAAATACTACCCTAATTTTAAAGGCTGTAATTGACTATTGGTTATTTAAAATGTATCTTCAAGCTCTGTCTAAAAAAATTAGGCTTTTCCTGTGAAAAATAAAGAATTCCATCCAAATCAAACTCATGTTAAGAGACCTTGCTGCCTTCTACTGCAGTGCATTAGCAGAGATCCAGGTTGGCTTCCTCCCCCTCTTCTGCTCATTACCATCAGTTTTGAGAACTGATTAGCTGTGGTTGTTATTCATTAGTCACATATCAAGAATCTGAATTATAAACATCCCTGTGAGGTCTTATTCTAATCAACCTATTTTGAGTCTTGCAATTAATACTAACACCAGAAAAATAATTGAACAGTGTACATTTAAAGACCACCCCATCTTCCCACAAAAATCCAGGCTTAGATCTGTGCAAAAAGGAAGACTAAAATAAAACCTACAAACTGCCATCACTGCTGTAAATCCTTCTCCCATGTTCACTGCAGCCAGTTCAGCTAGTTAATACAGGTGACATAATGGGTACACAGTAAATACAAAGCAGCCATCAATGATTTTGCTTATGGGGTCAGAGGCTACACAGCTGATAGATCTCAGGAGGACAAGAACATGCAGGCATGACAGATTAAGTGGCTGCTATTGGCTGTGTGCTTGCTCTGAACATTCAGCTGTGGATAATAATCAATTACTTGGGGCTGCTAATGATACTGATCAAATGCACTTAGTGCTCGGCAGCTCGAGGGCTACCACCCTGATACTACAGGCTGCCCCTACATAAGAGGGGAAAAGAGGCTGGTACCAGCAAAATCCTCAAAGTCAACAAGCAAACCAGCTTGTTCCTTCTTTACCACCCTGCCTAAAATGATAAAATAAGTATTTGCTTAGGAGTAAGCATGTTCTTTCCCATAAAACAATACAACTTGGAAATGCTATAGCCATCTGTGGGGCCAGCAGTTCACATGGAGGGACCCCACACTGCTTCATGGATGACCTGTCACAGGAAACTAAGCATATTACCACTGTACATACTGGCTTCCAGAGGTCTGTGTAACAGGTCACATGTTTCCTGACATCACTCCCCAGGCTTGACCTATATGATCCAGAGTGATTTGGCCTCCTCATCATTATCATCAGCCCAAGATGTTGATCTCTTCCCAACTTTTACAACCAGGGAAAGTAAAAATTTTGCCACAGGTTTCGGAGAGTGTAAAATTGGGGCAAACATTTCTCAGTTTGTCTCAGGCATCCTAAACCACCACTCCTCCTTTTAAGGATTGGGACAGGAGTGAGGGTTTGGAGTTTTCATTTTAATTTATAAATAACTAAGACCTTGTTCTACTGCTTTAACTGTAGAGGTTATTTATTTCCTATTCCTGTACAGAAAAATAATTAATTGCACAGTGATATAATGCCATGTTAGGAAGTTCTAAAATTATACCCTTAATTTTAGGAAACTATACCCTCCCTTTAATGGGCTAAACCAAAAGTAATGCTCTGACAGAGGAAATCAGTTCTCTAATTTGCAATAAAAGCAAGTAAGTTAGACCAGACCTCGTATCCTGGATGGTCCTTTGCTCTCAGAACTGGAATTCTGGGCATTTGAAACCAACTTTTCATCCCTGGGGAATCAGCCTTCCTTCTGTTGTAGGGCAGACAGTCCCACAGCAACACTGACTGACCATATGGATCAGTTAGCAAGATGGAACATACTCAAAAATGTCTTTACAAGTACACTGCATTTAACCATCACAAGAAAAATAAATGTTGAAGAAATTACCAAAGAACTGTCTGAGGAGAATTTGTAGCAGCAAGTTCTGCAGATAACTGTGTATTCCCTGGCAACCCTTTCCCTGAATGCAGAAAATTAACTGCAGAAAATATCTTACTTTTCAAGTAATAAACCAGGAAATTAATATAGTGCAGATCTGTACCACTGAGTTGTTTTTGCAAACTGAGTGCCAAGATTCCTTCTCATCTATTCTGGGGCTATCTCATCAGTGAGCAGCAGCCTGAGACATAAGACAATGTATTCCATACCTGCTTGAACAGCAGGGAGGAGTTTCAACGGGCAGAATGCAGGAACTATTGGGATTTTTAGCTAAAATTTGCTCATAGAATGAAAAGAAAAATCCTCACCACAACGCACAGTGAGGATTCATTAAACTCTTAAGAAAGAAGTTTGTACTAAGAGCCCTGCTTAGTTATTAATTATTCATTACTGAAAAAGCTAAGTATGCCAGCAATGACAGTTAATCCCTTCTTTCCCTTCTTCCTGCAGGAAAGTGGCACAGGAATCCATCACAACTGCCAGTCTTCAAAAGCTCAGTTCTAGGGCGCAAGATACCCCAGAAGGGAAAAAGCTTCTCCTATCTCCAAATGTTCCAGCCTTCCAGTAAGTGCTGCCTGAGGCCAACAAGTTCAAGACATAAAGCCAGGCTGCTGGAGAAAATCAAACTTGGTCTGCACAAAATGACCTTGTGCAGCAGCAGAGGTAGCTACTTTAATGCAACTTACTAATGCCATGCATGAAATTATTCTTGCTCTTACTGCCTGCTCCATCTCAGGGCTCCTTTGAGGCAATTACTAGTAACCTGGTATTGCATTCCATTAAACAATTCAACTCTCAAAAAAAAAAAAAGTAATAAACTAATCCTTTCCTGTAACAGACTCAGTCTACTCATTCTCCTGGCTACTCCACATACCCAGCTAATATACAATATCAGAAACATCAGCATTTTCTCCACCATATTAGGTGTATAATATAGAGATGCATACATCAGGGCCTGCTATGCTACAAATATTATCTTTGATAAATGTGTATTTTGAGCAAACATTTCAGAAATAATTCCTATCATTCAAATCCTACAGAATATTCAGTTCACCATGTCATTGCAATTCTCCCTTCCCTCATTCATCTGGATGCTCAAATGCAGCTCTCAAAGATGTGCCTCTCTTACCTTTCCCTGAGACCAGAAAACAAGTTTTGCATATTGACATTATTTGTTTCCATCGATGTCTCTGGATTCCTCTGACAGCTTTATCTTACTGATAAGGATAAATGTTTTTTCAAAAACTACTGCCAGACTGCCCTCACTCCCAGATGTCACAGGATGCAGTTGGCAGAATCTGTCAAATATAACTCACATGGTCTGAGGGATCTGAAAATCACAATTGATCTTTTTGAAAACACATACTGATACACAGCACATTGCTGATACACAGCAGCTTCACGTAGGTCCACTTCACCACCAGCACACAATCCCTTCTTACCTTTTTCTCCTGGTTACCATGGGAATTATTAATTTGAAAAATAAATCAGAAAGTAGCAGTGATATGATTTCAATATTTCTTAAAATGAGATTGCTTTTTCTCTTCAGATTCTGCCCGTACTCATGCCTAGGAACTTTTTGAAGCATAAAGGAAACAAACTAAAGGAAGTTAATTTAAACTTTAACTGGAATCCTATAATGGTTTGGGGCTTCTATAGAGACTGCTTCTGCTGACATCAAAATCTGACTCTGGAATGTTCATTACCAGCCACCAAACCCTGTGTTTAGGTTCATGCACACGCATACAATGCAGCATAGCTAAGCCTTGCTACCACACTTTGTCTTCGTGAGTGAGAAGATCAAGTGGCTATGACACTTGAAAATTATCCAGAGTATCCTTTCTAGCAAAGACAAATACAATGCTCTCATCAAACCTGAGCTGTTGTGATTGCACACTGACTGATACCAGTACATTAAGCTTGTCTGTTCTCATAACATACTGCCTAAACAACTCTTTTAAAAAAGAATTAAGCAAAATTATTCAAAATGCCTAGGCTTGTACAAGCAGTAGAAGTGTTCGTGTGCACACTTGTGACCTGGTGCTTGCAGCGTGCCTGCAGTTTTAGCATTACTGGGTGGCACTTTTGAAGTGAAGATGAAAACTTCTTACATTTAAAATTTATAGCCTTTGCTGAGGTTTATCTCAAATGGAACAGCATGTCACCAGCAGTGATGTACACCCAGCCAGAATACATAGTCTTCTCTCGTTCCCAACAAACAAAAACCAAAGCAATCAAAAGTAGAAACCAAGAAGCTATTTCTCTTCTTGGGTTGCCAAGAATGATTTTTGAAGCATGTGTTTAGATCACACCAGCATTCCTCAAACACACAGGACCTGCTCAGGCTGGTCTATAGCTGCTCCAAGACTCAGGAGCCCCACAGCAGCTACAGCACACGCTGGGGTATTCCTGTGTTTCATGGATCTTTGTAGGTGGTCAAAACTGACACTTCATCAAGCATCATCTACACGTGTCATTTTCCAGATGGAACCAGCCAGGATCCAAGGCAGTTCTAGGCTCAGCTCCTCTGAAGTGTTGCCCAAGTTCACAAGTCTGACAGGGTGCTTTATCTACCTCACTGCAGTTGATGTAGCTGAGACAGCAGGGCACTCATATATCCCTGTCTGCATTTCCCAAAGGATCTGTCAGTGAGAGATACTAAGCTGTCCTTGCAAAAAAGCAGTTACTGGTACCTCAAGACTTTTGTCTGCAGAAGGTTACTTGGCACGGCTGCAGCTTTAGAGGTATTTTTCAATAGGCCATTTTGGGATGCAGCCAGATCTTTAGAAGGTCTTGTAATTTCAATAATGAAATTACAACCAGAATTTAGCATGTGTGGGACTGAAGGAAAAGAAACATGGGGCTAAGTAATGCCTGCTCACATTTTTTCTTTATAACATCTCTCAATCTGCTAAATAAAAATCACACAATTCTCTTGATCAAGAATGCTAATCACAAACCCAACTTCTTGATTAGGCAGCAAGCATAAAACTGGGAGTCTTAAAGGGATATATATGGCTAAATAGAAAATTTTACCTGTTCTAGAAAATTACCTGAATGGACTGATGTCATCCATTAATCTAGCGTTTGCTATGCTTAGTGGATCTGGACTGGTGCATTCAAACCAGTTAGAATCCAAAGAAAACTTCTTAACAAAACCAGTAAAAATTATAAAGGTATTTAAATGTTAGACAGAACATTTTGGTCCCAGACAGGACTGGGATTCTTTTGAGAGATCTGGTAATATACACTGGTTAGGACCCCATTTCCACTGAAAAGAAAAAAGAGAAAGAGGGAAGAAGGCCCTTCCTGCCTTATGTGATTCTGAAAAACCTTCCCTTGAATCATATATAAATTCAGCTGAGGCCAAATCTTAAGGTCAACTTTTCATGCATGGGGTTTATATGGAGTGCAGATAGTATATATGCCAAAGGCCTGAAAAACCAACAGAAATCAGAACACATCTGGCCCCAACTCAGTTTTACCATCAACCATAATTCAAATGTGAGTGCAAAGAGTCAAAGTTCTTCATTAATAAGTCAAACTTCTTAATTCCGAAATTCCAGCTAATGTGAATTTTAACTACTGATTTATAATCCCATGTGTCCCTTCAATGAACAGGAGTGAGGAATGAAAACCAAATCTGAAGCAAAGCCTTCCATAGAAAAGAAGCTAGAAATGGCTGCTGTACAGTCACAAATTACATTACTAATGTGATCTGGCAGTTTTACTTGAGCCCCATAGCTGAGGCTTAATCACATCTTTGACACAGCTAAATTGCTAGGATACAATGGGACCTGTAGCTAATAGCATTACTTCAAAAATAAACAAATTCCTGTATTCCTAAAGTGATTGTAAGGAACTCCCATATATTTTACATGACCTGCATCTGCTTAACCATCCTGTTTTGAGGTGACATCACAAGTAACCAGCCTGTTTTGTGTTCTTATGGTAGGAAGGGATCAGACAATGCTTTGCAATAGGCACTTTTTGCTGCTCTCAAATTCTCTCTTGATTTACAGTGTTATTTAACACAGCGGCAACAGAGAGCACCAAGATTTCGTTCTTATTTTTAACAAGGGAAAAGAAGATAGTGTAGATAGCACGGTCACAGCTAAGAGTGAGGACATGGGGCAGATAAAAAGTAGATTTAAACACTGTGCCTAGCTTCCAAACTGGTGTCACAGAAACGCTTAACCCTAAATTTCATCACTCAGTGCTGGAAAACTGCACCCCAGCATGGCTGGGCTCAGGGAGGTACCAGCTGTCTGGCATCTCCCCTAGCATTATATCCACAATCCACCCCTTGTTTGCGAGCTCCCTAATCTTTTTCTGTTAAAACCACTCATCCTTAGGAAATATAGAACACTTAGTTAACTGAAGCCAGCTGATTTTTGACTGAAGTGAGGGCTCCTGAGCTCAGGGACACACAGTCAGCAGCCTAGAGTTCCATCAGGACCTGGCATCCCTTGGGAACGAACCAGGCGAGGGGGCATTGCCAGGAGCATCCAAAGGAGATTTAAGTGTCTCCAGGAGTCTGGCGAACAGGAAGAAGCAAACAAGGCACAAGAGGTCAGAAAGGTAGGGCTCAGAATTTAGAAAGGCAGTCATCACCTAGCAGTCTGGAAGAGGACTAACCATGATTTCAGTATGGTCAAAAACGACTTTCGGAACGAACGTGATGCCCCAGATACCTCATTCATCAACATGCAGCTGTCCAGGTCTTTGGCCGCAGTGAATGCCTGAGCTTGTCACTGATGCCGGAGGGCAGCAGAGACAACATCCGTTTGAGGTGTGATCAGGGGAACGATCTGTTCAGCCTGGGGGCATAGCTGAAGGAAGTAGTGAAGAGGCCAAGGAGTATCAGGGAGTACAAGAGAGATAGGTCACTGAGCTGTAGCTGGTGTGCCCTGGTGAAGGGCCACCAGAAACAGGGTGTTAAGCTCTCGGAAGACTGAGAGACATTGTGGAGGCTGAAAGGAAATTGGACAGCTGGTTTCAAGCCCCTCTGGTGGGGCCTTGTTGAGGACAAGCCAAAAATTCACATCCTGGCACACACAGAAGGGAGGGAGGACATTAACACAGGAGCTTGGGAAGTAGTGGGGAAAAAAACCCCTACAACAACAAAAGGAAGAGGAAAGGCACTAACAAAAGGAAGGGACTTCCTTCACAGCCAGACATTCCTGTCCAGCTGGACATGCCCACTCAGAACCACTTCATAGCTTTGCAGGCTAACGAGGCAACACCCACACACTGAAAGAACAGCCAGAGCTAAGCGGAACAGCCCAACCTGCTCCTGTTAATACCGAAATTAACAACTAGTTCAACCAAGAAAAGGTTGTGGGTGATAGTAGTGGGTGACTAAGAGGTACAGAGGCTCTTATCTGTCAGCCTGAGCTGTGCTCAAGGGAAGTGTGCTGCCTTCCAGGAGCCTGGATCAGGGACGTTACTGGTCCATCTGACAAAGAAGGAAAAAAACATCTTGGGTCAGGAACTTGCCAGACTTGGTGAAGGGCCTTTAAACTAGATTCATCAGGGCATCTATCCATCCCAATCCTGCCAGTCAGATGCCAAAACCTGCAATGGATGCCTGGAACAATGCAAAGGGATTCCAGATGCTCCAGTGTCCTGGGCTGCAGAAGAAGAGTATTAATGTGGGGTGTAACCAAACTGTTTTCTTTACTAAAGGGAGTGTATCTGATCCAATCAATGTCAGTATAAGCCCGGCACTTTCTCCCCATTTTTAATCAGACAGACATCAGCCTTCACATGTATCAAAAAGAGCTTATTTCAATGCATTTCAGACAACACAGGCACTTCACAATGGGTTTATGGTTGTGTTCTTTTCTTTATTAACCATAACACTTAAAGTAAATGCACAAAGGCAGCTCTCAAAAAGAAAAATCACGGAATGCTTTTGGGGGAAAAAGTATTTAAACAACTGCTGTTCTCTAATGTGTTAATAAAGACACCATCATTCCTCATCCCTCCAGAAGTGCCCTTAATTAAATAAGAATCTATTAAAAATACAGTGTTCCTCAGTGTAAACTTCCACCCACACCCTTCTCTTTCAATTTTAAAAGTGATCTCTTTTGCCTTCTCCTTGCTTAGAAGCTCATTAGAAACAGCCCCTTCTGCACATATGCATCACCTAACAGAGATTTGGAGGGAGACCGACAGAAGAAAGGGAGAGAAAGAAATTAGAAAGTGAATTAAAATACTAGACCTGCAAGACAAGAAAGCCACTGCAGACAAAGAATACCTGGTACTCACAAGGGAAAAGTGAAGACTGAGACATGAATGCTGGTACCATGGGATTAAAGCAGAAGCTGTTTCTTAACTTTTGCAACAGAGATGCAGTGCTGCTCTAACTAAATTCAATTATCAACAATAAACAAGGCAAATCAGACAGGTCTATCACTTCTCTTTCTCTGGTGGCAGGAGGTCCCCATTAAACATGCCTTAAACTTCAAATGGAGCCACCATGGGCAGCACTATCACACACACAGTCACTACCTGCCCAGTGCGAGATAAAGCCCATGGGATCATTCCCTGCCTCTCTCCTGCCTCAGTCCATACTTCCAAACATTGCCCACTTCATCTGTTGTCTGAAAAGTCCAAGCTGGTCAAACCACAAAGAAAATAACCTGTTCCCTCTCTGAGAGATAAAGAGGTAACAAAATCAGCAACCCAAGGGCAGCCAATTTTTCTGTCCATTTTCTGTTACAGAGCTTCACTTGAGGAATTAATTCCAAAGAGTTCACCACAAAATCACTTTTTCCATCCTGCAAGAACTTTTCCCACCTTATGTCAGATACCCCAAGGAGCAACATGGTATTTGTTGATGGCAAGCTACTCTAACACAAAGTTCCCTTTGAAATTTAGTCCATGGCAGCATAAATGATAAAGTACTGAGTAGAAGAGAGCTGGAGAGGAACTTTTTACAAGGGCATGTAGTGACAGGACAAGTGGGAATGGCTTCACACTGACAGAAGGCAGGTTTACACTAGATATTAGGAAGAAATTCTTTACTATGAGGGTGGCGAGGCACTGGAACAGGTTGCCCAGAGTAGCTGGGGTTTCCCCATCCATCCTGGAAGTATTCAAGTCCAGGTTGGATGGGGCTTTGAGCAACCTGATGTAATGGAAGGTGTCTCTCCCTGCCCTTGGAAAGGGAGGTGGATCAAGCTGAACTTCATGACCCCTTCCAACCCAAACCACTCTAATTCTGTAATATTTCCCCAACATCTCTAATACCAGAAGGGATGAGAAGGAGGGAAGAGGCATCCTATGAGCCCTGGGATGGAGACAAATTGAAGCTCCAGTAAATTTTTGCCTTCTGGGATGAACACAAATTCAAAATGCAGTAAATCTGCCTGCCTTAATGAGAGGAGGGACTGAGAATTTACATCTAACCTTCATCCATTGCTTAAACTATCTGCAAAGAACAATTTGAATTCCAGGCTTAACCAGGGCCTTTTATACAACTCTCCAGATACACCTGCCTAAAAGGTGGCTTTACTCTCCAGATAGATTCCACTTGTCCTGCACTGATCTCTGAACATAAACCTGCATCTCCTGATACCTGAGCTGTAAAATTATACAAGCCACATGCTTTTTTTGCCTTTTTGAAAAAATATACAGTTGTTTCTGCAATGGATTTTTAAGTAATTTCATACAGCTGCCCAGCCCAGCTTCCTGGAAGTCCTTTCAGTACTGTGGTGGGAACATACTCTTGTCTGTCTCTTGGTAGGCTGTGCTAGAAGGGACTAAGAGAGGGGATCCAAAATGAAGCCTGTACCCTAAGAGTAATTGCAGTGTTATTTATTTTGGAATGTTTTACTAGATTTGTTCCTTCAAACATGAAGGATCTATCCTTCATATAAATGAAGATGAAATTTGCTCCAACACAAATTTTCATTATCAGACATCCCTGTCCAAGACCAGTGCCTTAAGATGATGCAGTGTTTCATTCAGGGAGACTCCTAGGAATTTCTTTGCCTATGTTCATAGAAAAAAAGGGATGAAGCCTGACAAAATGTCTTACTGACTCAAAAAAAAGAGTATCAAGAAAAGATCTTTTTCTTCTCCACCCAAAAATAAATTTAAAATGGTTCACTTTGTCCTATTTTCTGTAGTTGCAGAGTAACTTCCTTGCTAAATTTTCCCTTTCTTGTGAGAGTTTTGTTCTTTATGATTGCGAGGCTCACACTTGTGAGAGAAGACGGACAGCAAAAGCTCAAAACCACATGGAGGAACTTGCAGTCTCACCAAGGAGCAACCTTGTTTAGATTTTTAATAATGCCAACATATTAAGCAGAACTGTGTCAAGAAGAACAGACTCAAAGCAGCCAAGGAGGTAGCTAGAGTTTTAATAAATCCTTTGCCTGTGTGGGAAGTGGGAGTGTGAGAGACAGCTGATTCCAGCATGTAAAACTAAGGCAGGAGCTTTGAAATCAGACCTGTTATGTTACTGGACTACTGCTGGGAAACCACATGGAAAGACATAGCTTTGTATTTTAAAATTTAACAAATCAGCTCTTGGTTTCTAATGTCTTTTCTTGGAAAGCATTTAAAAAATGACAGTAAATAAAAAATTACAATCTCAGATAATTGTAGGGAGCAACCCCAAGCTCTGCATTTAGAGCTATGGGATCTAAGGCTTCAGAATACTTCACATTTTGCCACACACAGTTTTTTCAAATAGAAAGTTATACACCAGAAGCTCACTTTCAGCCTTTTAGCCTCAGACAGGCAAGGCTTAAACCACAGCACTGGTGGCAGGTTTGTGTTCACAAAACACCTTGGCAGGTTCTGTGCCCAAGTGCCTGGCTCAGCTGGGTGTCTGAGGGAAGGGACTGCCCTGTTCCTCCTGCACTAGGACTCCAGGTGCTCTCCGTATCACCTGTCCCTGACCCCATCTTGTCCCCATGGGGACTCCCTGGCACTTGGTTGTACCATCAAATAATATCTCGCCTTGGCCTCTGACAGTGCTTTCATCTGGATCTGGAAAATGGTGCAATTTCTGATTTCTCCACTTCTTGATCTTGACCCACATTGACTGCTTTCTGTTCTGGACTCAAATGGAACTATGGGAAGCAAACTTATTTGTGATTGACTAATGCAGCCCTATGCCTAACAGCTACAAAGCAAGTCTCCTTGTAAAAGAATTACTGCAGGATGAGAAGCTCTGTCAGAAAAGCAAAATATTTTGTTTAGTCCTTAGTAATGAGGAAGAACAAAGAAAAGGAAAGAAAAAGTGTCAGAAAGTATAAAGTCATTAAAAGCAACTAATATGTACAACTTTATCAATGCCCACTTTCAGGTCATAAGAAAAATACCATTTTATTTCATCAGCAGCTTAAAATAAAGGAGACTCTGTATCCAATGAAGATTTTTTACCACTATCTTCAACAGGAAGGAAATAAAAAGAAAAGAAGAAAGGAAAACAAAAAAGCCCTTAAAGACAAGTTTTGCCCTTTGATATGCATACCTGTTACTGCACTGATGGAATTTCTATCACAGAATCGTGGAATATGCTGAGTTGTAAAGGACCCATCAGGGTCATAGAGTCCAACTCCTGGCCCTGCACAGGACATCCCAAAAATCCCACCCTGTGCCTGAGAGCACTGTACAAACACTTCTTGAACTCTGTCAGGCCTGGTGCTGTGACCACTTTCCAGCAGAGCCTGTTCAAACTGCTCAACCACCCTCTGGGTGAAGAACCTTTTCCTGATATCCAACCTTAACCTCCCTGGATACAAATTCATGCCATTTCCTTGAGTCCTGTCACTGGTCAGGAGAGTAAAGAGATCAGTGCCTGCCCCTCCACTTCCCCTCCTGATGAAGTTATAACCACGTTGAGGTCACTCCTCAGTCTCCTCTTCTCCAGGCTGAACAGACGAAGAGACCTCAGCCACTCTTCACATGACTTCCCCTCAAGGCCCTTCCCCATCCTTGTGGGCCTCCTTTGGACCCTCTCTAATAGTTTAATGTCTTTTTTATATTGTGGCACCCAAAACTGCCCCCAGCACTCAAGGTGAGGTGTCCCCAGTGCAGAGCAGAGTGAGACAACCCCCCCCCTTGCCTGGCTGGCGATGCTGTGCCTGATGCCCCACAGGACACACTGGTCCTCCTGGCTGCCAGGGCACTGCTGAGTCACATTCAACTTTCCATCAACCAGGATCTCCACGTCCCTTTGCACAACACTGCTCTCCAGCCTCCCATTCCCCAGTGTGTCCGGACATCCAGGGTTGAGTAATTACAATCCAGTTACTGCCCCAGGACAGACCTGCTCCTTTGCAGGAATACATCTGTAAATTTGCATTCATTCAGACTGAAGATAGCAGAAATGATCTTGTCCAGATACAGAACAATCCTGCTTATAACCTACCTGGTTTGTCAATGAACATAAGCAGTGACATCATCCTGAGATATCCAAGGGTACATGTGGACAGGATGAAGAAAATACAGTGACAGCACAGGGGCTACATGTACCCAGCCTTCCACTCAAGGCCAAGGAAGAATACTTAAGGACTGTCTGGGTGTGCACCAAGTTGAATATTAATGTGAAGATGGTCACTGGAACCTTTCATATTTAAATTACTTGTTTTTATGTTATAGTGAAGGCCAAGTGACAGAAATAAAACATCATTTATCTTGATACTCTCTACTTAAATTGCAGCAATAAATATTTTTAAGAGTAGTGTTGTCAAATGTCGAGTACAGGTTCATCCCTCCAGATTGTACATCATGCTAACTTGTTGTCTTCCGTTTCATTATGAGCTTTCATAAATAAAATGGGAGCTACCTCTCTCCAGGGCTGGCTCTTTTCAGAATTTGTTTCCATAAGAATTCCTGCTCCTCTAGTCTTCCCACACAAGAAACTGCTTTATTTCTGCTGAAAGCAAACTAACTCCATGTACCTGCCCTAGGATCTGTTCAGTAGCTATAAGGATTTAACTTTATTGTTTTTCACAACTTTAAACAAAATGTAAAAAATGTTTCTTGTGTACTAAGAGAACATGAATCTCTTGCAACCTACCTTTCAAAGAAACTCCCTTTTTCTGAAAGTAAAATAATGATAGATTGAAAATACAAATTTCTAATTTCCTGATCAAAAGAGAATAAAACCAAACTGATTTTCAACCAAGTCTGAGAAAGGACTCAAGCAATAACTGAAAAACATGCTTTCACTGATGTGCAAAGGCTGTGATTACCTAACAAAATTTCCCTTACAAAACTCTCCATTGCTGTGAGTCACAAATGTCTTTGATAGAGTAGCTGACAATCTCCCATATGCTGGTTGTCTCATAAATGCTTGTCCAGAAAAGTGTTAAACCTCAGCATTTTGTGATCCCCCAGTTTATCTAGCAATTATACTTGGAAAAAAAAAAAAACAACCCCAAAAAAAGCGCTGCTGTTTGCTCAAAAATATTTATAATCATTTCAGCCGTTTCTGAGAGTGAATACAAGAACAGAATGCCCTAGCATAGACAGTAGCTAAAAGCAAGGGGCAGCTCTGTTTTGTGGTTGCTGACAAACAAGATGCTGTTGGGTAACTAAATGTATAATAGATTGATATGGGCCTTTATTTCCATTTCCTGATTTTACTTTTCTTTCAGAACATCGCTGCTTTGGCTTGTACACTTTGACTTCCAGTAAATCACACCACTCACTTGCAAACACAGAGGGAGTCACCAGCTTTTCCCAGGCACTCAAATGGTGATTAGAAAATCATCCTGTATCATAAACTGCAGGTCTGAATCTGAGGAGTGACACATAGGCTAGAGAAAGAAGGCAGTTAAGGGTGAGAAAGGAAACTGTTTCATGTAGCACAGAGAGATTTATTGTTATTTAAATACTTTTTTGTGATTTGCGCTGGCAGAAGAAACTTTAACTGAAACTATTACAGGTTTGGAGCATGCAGGAGTCCATAAACATGCATTTGTCCAGGCAGTGACACAAACTCAAATCTGGGGACCAACTGGTTTGTGAAGTTTTCAATGAGATGCTGCCTGCTTATGGTGCAAGGGTACAAAGCAGCACAGATGTGAAGCTGGTAGCACTGCAGAACAGCTCAGCTCTGGATATCTCTGCTTCAGAAAAAGAAGACAAAAATAGATGCAAATTTTACAACTTGCAAACCCAGCTCCTCATTCTTTTCCTCCAAACCTCTTCCTACACCTTTAGATCTTTCTAAGATGTTTACTCATCTCCCCCACCCCCAAGACCTTGCCTGCAGCATAGCAGTATATGAATTTGCCTGGAAACATGACATAAATATCCAACCAACCAGCAAACAAAGCCTGGCATGCTCTTAGCTGCAATGTTTCTGAGCACAGCCTTACAACAAATCAGAGCTGGCCACAAGGCAAGGAATCAACTCATTTTCTTTAGCTCAGTTTATAATCTAAAGTTTGTGGGGAGAGGTGAGCGTTTACTTTCCTTTATTTTACTTCTATGCCATGTTCAGAACTCAGCTCTAGACATCTCTCTCCATCTTTTCCCAGAAAATACAAAGCACTGTATTTCCCTATCCCTAAACTGGTTAGATAAGTAACTGTACTGGGGTGAGGGGAGACGAAGCACAAGGAAAGGTGAGGTGTTAGTGAGGGGAGATGCACCGGAAAACAGACAGAAATTAGCTATTTGACTGACTCAGTCTGGGATCCTGTGGGTGACCAGCACCCAGCTCTCTTCACTGAAACCCACTGCAAGACCTGAGCCATGCCTGATGCTGAGGGCATCCCCCTAAGGAATGGCACTGGATGGGATCATTTCAGAATCAGCACATCACAAAAGGGATTTGGTGTGGGGCAGAAATCTGTGCAAAACATCACAGACAACCTTCTTAAAGATTTTGGCTAATGACAGTCTTCATGGAGCTGTGAGTTGGCCTGGGGGAAGAAGCCTGCCCTGAGTAGCTCCTTGTGTCCTAGCTAGGAGCTAGTGGCTTTTCACAGCAGTTCTAGCACATAATGGGAACTACACCCTGTGCAGAGAGCGGTGCTGCACCCAAGCACTGCATTTTTGTCCCTCCCATCTCTGGGGACATGCAATACACCATAAGTGTTTCAGAGATCAGTGGGTTCTCTGGACCCCAAACCAGCAAACTTCAAGGTAAGTACATAACAAGAAATCCCCATCTCATTTCTTTAAACTTAGCAATGTGGAACAAATAAATGAGACTCATACCCTCTACCAGCTACAGCAGAGTTGACAAGAAGGTAAGATGGGGTGGTATTAATAGTTCCATTATAGCTGAACTGTTACATTCCATCCTGCCCCACATAACAGATTACTTGAGAGTGGAACACAAAACACAGGACCAAGTCAAGTAAGAAACAAAGTTTCACTCTATCCATATTTGCCCCTGCAAATGCACCAGCCTGCACAAAGGTTTGAGTCACTGCTAAGCACGTGGAAGTCCTTCCCACTGTGTCTGCTCTTTATATGAGCATTTATATCTTCTGTGTTACGAAGATAGCAAGTAAGAGATCCCCTATAACAGAAGTAGATGAGGAAGGCTGACATCTGTGTCATGCTTTGACACATCATAAAATTATTTTTTACTCTCTGTTTAAGAGAAAGTGTTTCAGTGCAAAAATACCAGAACCTGGTTCATGGAATGGAGGTAAATTTAAACAGCAACAGGTCTTGTAAAAAAGGCCAGTAACTGAGGGATGAATGAAAAGCCTTAACCTCCACTGTGCTGTTGTTTCCCCAATCCCCTTGCTAACTAAATGGTTAGCAAGAGTGCACATCAAAAGAGTAAGGTCAAGAGAGAGCCAGACAAGTTATATTACTTGCAACTGCTACTGCAGACTTGGAAATTCAGAGCGCAAAGACAGCTTTGCTCTGCTCAGTACTCAGCTCTGACTCGCAGGATCGGGTCCTTCCCTCTGTGGCTGGTACCACCTAACACTGGTCTGGCTGGCTGCTCCTGATCATTGCTATAGCACGTAACTGCAGGAGGTTTAACACACACAAACCTGATTACTTCTTAAACTACCTGGCAATGCACCTCTAGGGCAAGGCACTTAGATACTTAGCTTTGTTTAACTGAAAAAAATGAGAGTAAGCTTGCTGGCTACATCAAATGCCTTCATGTTTTGTCTTTCCCCGCAGGAAACAGTGGGAGCAGTGTCAGGCTTCAAAAGAGTTGGCAAAGCTTCAGCAGAGCAGAGGTAGGCAAAAGCAGAGGCTCATCCAGCACCGCCATTTCTAGAGACAGATGAATGCAAATGGACAACAACTTCTCTGGTAGATCATCTTCCTCTGCCCTCAAGAGCTTCATTTTACACAGGATAGTGTTTTATACAACATGACTTCTACTACTTGGGAAGGCTTACACTGAATATTTGGAAGAATCAGTCAGTGTACCAACTGATATTTGGATTCTTATTTTCATAACCCAAGGAATATAAACATTCTTTCCCGTTTTTATTTTACTTTCTAAAACAAAAGCTTACATTGAGAGAGATCCTGGAACATTTGGGAAAGAGGCTGGTAACACAGAATTGCCCTGAGGTAAAAAAAGGGGGTAGATTTATTTATTCTTTTAAGAAAAATAGAGGAAAAGCTAATCCAAACAAACCATATGCATTCTGTCTTGTTGGTCAGGTATGGAGAAATCACATCAAACACCCATATTATACATCATGTCGCTGGAAACATGAAACACAAGCTAGTTTGTCTGATTATGCTCATTTTACAGCTTCACTGGATAAACTAAAGAAATTAATGCTTCAGGCAGTTACCCAACAATTATAATTGCCAAGACCCCCATCATTAAAATCATGTTGTGAAACTGGATAAAAGCAAGGTCTCTTTTGATCAGACCCCACATCAATTGTACTGCTCACAATCTGCCAGCCTGTACAGTAATGCACTGTGCCCAAAATCAGGCTTTCCTTTATCGCTGCCCTGAATCCACGTGATCACACTGTCCTGAGCATGGGCGCTGTTATGTAAACATAAACAAGATGTAACATCTCAGCTGAGAGTCTAAATGGCAACACACAACAGACAAAAAATGACTGAAACCAACAAGTTTGACTTCTATGCAGCTATTTCAAAATGTGCTTTAAAATATTCAATTAAAACTAAAATTCATTAACACCATGACAAAGAGAAGCATGTGTATTTCATTCTGCTAATTGCAGTAACCCTCTCACTACAGTCAAAGTTTCTTACTCCAAATACCTCAGAAACAGATTGCTGTTCAAGCTATTGAACAAGGTCATATTATGGCAGGTACTACTCAGTATTATCTCAGTTACTACCGCAAGGATATATAATCTATATTTTTAGTGCTGGATCTTTTCCCCCAGAGAAAAACAGAAGTGGCACATTTAAAGCATATGCATGAAGCACAAAATTTTTTAAGTGGCATCAGTGACAGGAGCAGCAGCGCTGGTAGCATGTTAGCATTTGGCTAATTGAGCCATTCAGGTTAATGAGCTTCACAGTTAGGAGGATCAACTGAAAAAAGTAATTTCTTTCAGACCATAAGCATTGAGAGCTTGATCATCCAAGTTTCCAGAAGAATCCTATTTGTATCAAGGAGGAATGAAGGCACAAATCAGTGAGTGAAAAGAGCCCCTCCCACAGCCCCACATACCCTCCAAGAAAACAGGACTTTTCCAGACACCCCCTATTTGAGATGCCAAACTGGAATGCCAAAACAAGCCCCTTAGTGACAGCAAACTGTGCAGACTCTCCAACTCCTTCCTTCCAGACGAATAATTAACAATGCTGGCAAGTACATTATCATAGACTTAAGCGTTAACACCCCCACTGCAAAGAACAAAGGAGGTTCACATCCCTCCCAAGCTCCTGCTGCAGACTGGGTGCTGATTCTGACAAGTTGCTCTGTGCCAATTTAGATTCCTTTCACATTTGGAAGACTATGTTCATAGCGACAAGCTAGAGAATACTTTTTAAGTGATGCTTGAAAGCACGGAAAACAGTGCTCTAAAAACCTGCGAGCCAGCCTGCATCACCTCCTGGTCAGTCTGCTCATTTAGATGCCTTTCTGCAGAACTCAAACGAATTGTTGATAACAATCACATATAGTACCTTTTATCTCAGAGGGTCCTAAAGTTCTGAGAGATCAGTCTGGATCTCTCTCCAGACTGAGACTGGATCTTCCATGCTTATTACCAGTCATCCTTTTCCCTGGGTAGGCCTACAGGTTGGAAGAAGACAGATATCTGTAAAAGTAGGTGCTAAATACTTCCAGCAAGAGGCTTTTTCCCATTTCAGATACACAATGAGCAGCTGACATGAGGCAGCAACATTTCAGCACTGGCCAAAACTTCAGCCCTGACCAATGTACAGGTACTCATAGCCACTCTGCACTGAAGGGAGACCACTGGGAGAAAGAGGTGGTGACACCTGTGTTAGCTGCACAGCTGGAGCCTGTTCATCTTGTTATCATCACTTGTTAGTGAAGTCCACAACTTGAAAATTTAGTAAGGTGCTAAGTTGTTTTGGAGGCTTATCTTGACACAAAAGCAACAAGAGTGCTTTGCTGTTCATGTCTAGTGGCTGCACAGCTTTCATTTGGATACAATTTTGTGGATACAATCCACCCCCAGGTATTTTGAGATCAATACAATACTCAGCAAGACATTTCCTGCACTACTGCAGGTTAGGTGAGGTGTTACAGCTCAAAAAGGATATGCAAGTGGATTCTCTGGTATTTCTGATCCATGGTGCCAAGAGTAGACCTCAGATTACTGCACTTTGGTTTTAGTTATCAGCCCCAGCTGGTCTGAGTGCCACCCTAACCCAAGCACTGTCCTTCTCCATACATCAAACTTTTACTCCATGAAGATGGAGGTTTACAACAGAGGAGTAATTTCTATAAAACAGGGAATGGGACTCTCTTAAGTATTTCTCTCTTTCTTGTCTGCCCCATAGCTAGGACAATGTCTCTGGTTGTGAGGTTGGCACATGGTTTCTTTTAGACATTTCTTTTAGAGGTAGGAAAGGAAGGGGGAACAGCTACTTTGTATTTTTAACAGATTCTAGTGAGCAAGACTGGATTTCTAAGGGAAAACCAACAGCACCAGAGAGGTATGTCTTTCAATATGCTTAAAGGAATAATCAAAAAAAAAAAAAAAAAAACAATCCCAGGTGCTTCACTACAGATACTTTATGTGGCTGTCAATTTATTCAGCAAAATTCTCTTTGAAACAGCTGTCACAAACTCTCCAAGTGTGACAACAAAAGCTGACATTTCTAGGAGGCAAGTGATGTCAAAGTGCAGCAACCTTATCCATGAGGTAACAAAACAAAGAAGATTATCATGCACTGGGAAATGAATGATCCATAAAGAAACAAGAGCACTGTAAAACCAATAAACAAGATTCCAGCCAAACCAAGCCAGGCCATCCCTTACCTCTTCTGCCCCTTCCAAATACCTCTGGTTGCTAGCATCCAGGATGCACTTTGGCACAGGGGGTTCCCACTTTATCCAATATTATCTACAGCTTCTCTGCAGAGCAACCCTCAAGAGCTGGGAGACACAGTTTACGCATCTTTTACAGAAAAAAAGTCCCTCTCACAGAGAGCAAAGCTGGTTTTCACCTGACCTTTGTCAGTTGAGGATGCTGCAGTGCCTTTGGATGTAAGTAGAAACAATGGATATGAGCTGGCTTGTTTACTCAACGTTAAGTATTAATAAGGCCTGTGCTATCTCAGCCATGGCCACGCTGCACTAGGCAAGATTTCCCAGCATAAGCAGCTTTATACAAACACCAGCCCAACCTCTGTGAAGGACAGTGCATCTCAGGAATAAAAGGAGTTAAAGGTATTTCCATGTTGCTCAGAAGAACCATGTGGCAAAATAAAAGGTAGGGAAAAATATAAATCCACATTTGTAGAAAACTCAGCTGTTTATCAGTTACTGTTTATTTTCATCTTCAAGAAATACAGATTTCACCTTTGGAGGTGACTTCTGGGTTTCCTCACAAATACATAACTACTACTCAGCAGACAAAGAAACAATTGTCCCCAGTCTGTGGGGATTCATCTTTTCAGTTTCTTAGGAAATTTTTTTATCTGCTGCCATGGAGAGGGAAAGCTAGGAAAAGTTTTATTGCAGCACATTCTCAGGATTCTAAACATACCATATCACATACACACTGTAATGAGTTTTATTTAACTGCTTTTGGAGATTGCTATAATGGACACTGAAATTGAATAACCAGCTCTGCTCACTGAATGAAAGGAAAACTGTAACAGGATACATAAAAGGTCTCTCATTATTTTACAGAAGGTCTCACACATAATCCAGGCAGGAGGGATGTGGTGGCCATCCCATGGAAGTATTCTACTTCTTGTATGTTTAAAAACAACAAAAAAAGGCCAAAAAGTTCAAAAAAACCCTAAATCCCACATTATCATGCACCCATCATTTGCATGTATCCATCATTCAGCAAGGTGATACACAGGTGTCATAGCTACAAGCTGCCTAGGTGTGGTGGCCGGTGGGCCTATTAACCAAGGAACCATTGAAGTCCCTTGAAGGGGAAGAACCTGAGAGACACTCCCCAGGTTAGTGTGACAGAAAGAGGCTTCTCCCAAGGACCTTTGTTGTATTATGTTAATGCACTCCAGGTCTGCTTCCCTGGTTGGCCCATTGGCCCCCCTGCCCCTTTCCAACATATGTGTCCCTGCTCCAGACTGTTCTCCCTTCCCAGCTCCCCCACTGGCCCTTGTCCCTCAGCCACTTCCTCTCTATTTCCTCATTGGCTCCCATACCTTTGCCCCATCTGTGCCCGCCCCCATACCCTCAAACCATTGGCCCCTGATGCTCTCCCTCCACCGCCACATAAATGAGTTATCTACCCATTAAAAAAACCTATTGTGACCTCTCTTCCCCAACCTCCTTTTTGCCCCTACCTTCTAAAGGCAGTTTGGCTTCAATCAGAGTTTCAGTATAAATTTTCATTTACATTTTCTTCCATGAGGACAAAAAAAGGTTGCACCAGATGCCAGATCGACACACAGAGTTACTAAGCAATAAGCCTGTAGGTGAAACCAATCCAGAAAATGACATCACAGAAAACAAATCAAATCCTTTTGACTCTAAGTTTTTCTTTGCAATTTTGCAATTAAGAAGAAAATAGATTTTAGAACAACTTTTTTCATAGATCATATGAAAACATGTGTTCATATGATGTTCATGTGTTCATCACATGAAACACTGCTTTTACTGACTGCCCTAGCCTGCCTCACTCTCTGTGTTGGGTCATGTTCAATATTTCACTAAGAGACCTCTAAGCTAATGCTTAGTGTTGGCAGCTCCAAGACAAAGAATCTAAGACACTGCCAATATTCGGAAACATTCCCCACCAATGACAAGGAAGAGCAAAAGTCACACTAAGAAATAATTTCAACAGCAAAGAATGAAAATGCATTAGTGTTATGCTGCATATGCTTTGCCCCTACTTCTGAAGATTTTTTGTTCTCCTTGTAGACATAATGCAGGAAGCCATTGCCACATGCAGATTGCACCTCAAACCACTTCACTACAGAGACAAATGTTCCTTTCCAGCCATTATGAGCTTGTTCAACTCCATTCTGTCCTTCAGTTTAATGTCTGGATGCTGTTTACATTTGTTCAGATAAAATAAAAAGCACATAACAACAATTCACACCTACCCTGCCTATGCACAAGAACACAAAATAAAGATGCAAGGGAAGAGAAGATTTTGTAAGATAAAAGACCACTAAGTGGTAACACTCCATCAGAATTCACTGAGAGCAAAGAAACTCTTTTTTGGGCAGAAGTCCCCAGAATTTTTTAAGAACGTTTTTCAGTATCAATACTACAGGTTATGGATACCTGGCTAGTAGTCATTGCCTGACAGATGTTAGAAGAGCTTCCTTAGTAGATCATAAAGCATGTGAAAAGAAACACCAGCTACCCTTAAACCAACCGGAAAACACTAACAAAATCTTAAGATATTACAAGTCCAGACAGCCCTTCGGGTAATGCTAGGGACAGCCCCCAAAGCAGTCTTTTCTAGCAGTTCCCCAGCCTGTATCATGCCTTCTTCCTTCAGCTGGTCTCACACTCCATCAGTATTCATTTACCCTTACTTTGCAAGCACAAAGAACTTGGAGGTTCCTAAAATCTGGGGAGACTGAGTAGCAGAACTTGCACATGGAAGTCATCTGTCTGAAGAGGATCTTTTGCAGGGGAGTACCCATAGGTACTGTACCCATAGTTTCTCATTCCTAGTTCATCCTCCTTCCCTGGACTTCATTAGCACTTAAGAGTACACAATGTGATTACCCTTTTACTTCTCATCTCTCATGCCACTGTCTTCTGTCTCTCACTATTGAGATTTGCTACACTCATTTTCCTAATCCATGACACACTGCATTGCCTCCCCCAGCCCTTTCTCTCTTTCTCTCCCCCCAGTCTTCATTCCCTCCAGATGGTTCACTACCAGTGAGGAGCCCCTCAGCCAGCTGCACTTCCACCCACCTGCCTTCCCCTGTTACAACTTCATGGTTTTTGTGTACACCTGCCCAGGACTCCCACCCAGCAACAGGGACAGGGACAGGATCATAAAAGCGTGTCAAAGCATGCCCCTGGGAATGTTCTTGGTCAGCAGTAGGGAAGGGAAATGAGTTATAAAAAAAAGTTTCAGAAGCAAAAACATGTAGCAAAGGAAAAAAAGGAGAGAGAATGAGAGAACTGCTCATTATTACATTAGGAAACATAAACTATTTATAAGCACTACATCTATCATTTCAATTACACGTTTCTAAATGAGGCTAAAGCAAGATATCCATAATTACTACTGAAATGCCATTTTTACATTAGCCCAACAGTTGTGCATGTTCCTCACAAAATGCAATAAGCAAACTGCCAATTAATTTTTTTCTGTAAATTACAGATAAATTAATCTAAATATCTCTTTTGCAATAGACTTGATTTTTAACCCAGAATTCTATTTCCTTTGAACAGCATAAGTTGCACAAAGCATCCTTTTCCCTTCTATCTCCTCTTTTAGGGACCTTTTTTCCTGCCCTATTCTGTTTAGTCTATGGATGCTCAGAGGAAGAAGTGACATTAAAAAGGCTTGTTTAACTTGCTTGACAAGACTGTGTTATTCCTCACTCCTCTTTCCCGCTTTTCTTCCATTTGTCCTTTTGTGAAGCTCTTTCTTACAGCTTCTAACGCCATCTGCTCCACTGTCCTCTTTTCTGTCATTTTGCCTCTTGCTTCCTTAGCTGTGAGGAACAGTGGAGGTGATGTCTGCAGCCCAGGGATAGGTATCCTTCATTTGGAGAGAGCAGGAGCTGCCCAGCCCCTGCCCTCACAGCCCCAAAGCTGGTCATGCTGCACATTTGGGAGCTCACCTCAACTCACCATACGTTTGGGAACCACTATACTGTGCATTTTTACCCCTCCATTCTCCCATCTGCATCCCTTGTGCTCAGGGATTTGTTATCCTGGTCATTCTTTCTCTCCCGTGCTAGTACAACCAGCTTTATTTCCAGACTTCCTTTTCTTGATCATTACTGCTGGAAACACTACTCCATTCCCATAAAAGCAGGGAGCTTTACAAACCACAAACTTTGTCTTTAGACAAAGGAAATGGAAGCATGAGGTTGGTGAAGGAAAGGCTGTGGAGAATTCAGTAAAGCTTTTGACACTGTTTCCCACAGCATTCTCCTGGAGAAATGGGCTGCTCATGGCTAGGACAGTGTACTCTTTGCTGGGTTAAAAAAAAGCTGGGTGCCAAACCCAAAGAATGGTGGTGAATGGAGTTAAATCCAGCTGGAGGCCAGTTACTAGTGGGGGTTCCCCAGGGCTCAGTATTTGGTCCAGTTTAATACCTTTTACCAGACAAAGGGATCAAGTCCACCCTCAGTCATTTTGCAGACAACACCAAGCTAGGTGAGAATGTTGATCTGATGAAGGGTAGGAGGACCCTGCAAAGGGATCTGGACAGGCTGGATTGATGGGACAAGGCCAATCGTGTGAGGTTCAATGAGGCCAAGTGCCAGGTCCTGCTCTTGCGCTGCAAAAACCCCAGGCAGCAACACAGGCTGGGGCAGAGTGGCTGGAAAACTGCCCAGCAGAAAAAGACCTGGGGGTGCTGGTCAACAGCAGCTGAACATGAGCCAGCTGTGCCCAGGGGGCCAAGAAGGCCAATGGCATCCTGACCTAGATCAGTTGGATCAGCCAGCAGGACCACGGCTGTGATTGTCCCCCTGTACTCAGCACCACGGAAGCTGCACCCCAAATCCTGTGTTCAATTCTGGGCCCCTCCATTCAGGAAGGACATTGAGGTGCTGGAGCTTGTCCAGATAAGGACAATAAAGCTGGGGAAGAGTCTGGAGCATAAGACCAGTGAGGAGCAGCTGAGGGAGCTGGGGATGTTTAGTCTGGAGAAATGGAGGATCAGGGGAGACCTTATCAGTCTCTACAATTCCCTTAAAGGATGTTGTGGCCACGTGGGGGTCAGTCTCTTCTCCCAGTTAATAAGCAAACTGGACAAGAGGAAACAGCCTCAAGTCATGCTAAGGGAGGTTTAGACTGGATATGAGGGAACATTTCTTACTGAAATGGGGGTCAGGCACTGGAACAGGCTGCTCAGGGAACTGGTGGAGTCACAATCCCTGGATGTATGTAAACGATGTGTAGATGTGGCACTTGGGACATAGTTTATCAGTGGGCTTGGCAGTGGCTGGGTTAAAATTGGACTCAATGATCTCTTACAGGTCTTTTCCTACCTTAACAATTCTGTGATTCTTGAAGAGGTGAAATACATTTTCCAAGATCAAGCAGCCCTCACTGAGCAGGCCTGAGCACAGATCCTTTAGATGTGGATGCTGACAAGTTTGGTCAGAGTTTCTCCAGCTCTCAGTCCTGTTCATGAGAAGAAGTTACTTTCTCACAAACGGAGCTGAGAACCAGAAGTCTGTGTAAACCATCTCGTGTGTTTTGTAAACTATATCTCACAGGTGGTGTTTTGTGCATTTTGTTATTCCTGACTTGTTACTCTGTAACTAGCCAGTGGTAATTGTTCTTTACACTGCTTCTTGCAATGCTATATATAAGCATTCACGTTCTTTAACAGGGGATCTTTTGCTTTTGCCTTGGCTCTTGCCTTTGCTTTAATAAAGAAGATCTTTGCCTTCTGATGGATCTTTATGGAGTCTTTCTTTGTTGCTCTGGCCCGAACCTAAGTCCCAAATTGCAACACTTTAGAGGTGCTGATTTACTACTGTATATTTTAGTTTGCAAGAGAGGTAATGGTAGTCTAAATATTTTATCTCACCATATATAACTTCTCTCCCTGTGCAGAGAAAGATTTAAGCCACATGCAAAGTAAAATCTTTTCTAGGACAAACTTTTCCTTTTTTTTCAAATTAAACTGTTACAGCAACAGAAGTTGTTTGGAATGGTTGGGCAGAAGCTCCCATAGATACTCCCTACTATCACTTATTTTTTATCACTCTCCACACAAGGAACAGCAATAAATCCTTTCATCGGATGACTGATGACTTTCTACCCCAAAAAAATGTATTAAAACTAATTATAAAAGTTGATGGTTGCATCATAAACCCTTTCTTCCTTTCTGCCTTCATCCCTTGGCATTCTACTTTGAAGATCTACTTGTGCTTTTTGTCCTATTGCCAAGATCATGCTCCAATCTTGACTCTGACCTGGTTTTCAGGACCTCGTCTGGATTCTAAGATTTGCTCCACTGTAACCACAAATACTTTTAATACCTCTTTGTATCCACTTTGAGCTGTAAATGTTGCTTTGACTCTGTTGAGCTACCAGGCTGTATTGTTAGAGGGGTGCCTGTCCTACAACTCTGTCCTCATTTTCTATTTACCTACTGCCATTTCTGCCTAGTCACTTGTTGGAGGTTAGGATTTTTTTTCTTTTGTTTCTTTTCTCTCTGGGAGTTTTCTCCTATTTGTTGCCTAAGAGATAATAATGACAATAATTAAGAGACAAAAGATGTGGCTGTGAGGAGGAGGAGGAGGGGGAAGGGTGCATTTTGCTACCATCTCTTAGCTGGGGCGCTTTCTCTTGGGAAGTGCAGAGGTACCGCGAGACTTTGGCTGGGGGTGAGGGCTGGGCTTGGCCTTTGCTCTCTATCTTCCTCTCAGGACTGGAGAGGGAACAGCCATGGTCTTGGTGCTACTGCAAGGAGAATCTGCAAGGAGAATTTGCTGCCACAGTGGAGTTCTGTCCTTCACTGTTTCTCTTACCATGGCTGAGCCTTCGCTCGTAAGAGTGGCCATTGAACTGGTACCTTTTTAACATCTGACCTCACTGGAAGGACCCTCACCATCTCCTTGGGTGCCTCAGGGGAAAACTCAGGACCCTGACACCCTACCGCCTCTGGAGGGAGCGTTTCTTGGCTGCTTGTGGCAGCCTGGCTGCAGGTGCCCAACCCCGCAGTTTCTGCTGCTGCTTTGGGCTTTTTGCTACACTTTAACCCAATATCCCATATCCCCCCAACCCCCACAGTTCCTGACACGGCTTCAGAGTTTTTGCTACACTTTTTTTGCCACCCCAGGTGTGCTTGTCTCTGCTGTTCCAGCCTGCTGCTCTGAGGTTCCTGCTGTCATAGACAGTTGATTCTTGTTAATTAATTAACAAGGTTAATGAGTTAAGCGGGTTAAATGGGTCTGGGTGCAATTGATTGTTAGTTGATGTTTTATATCAGGAATCTCGGTTGGCATGTATGGGTGTAGTACCTCTACGTAACCAACAGAGGGCACGTGAAACTAACCAGTAAATTGAATGTACTAGAGGCTTCCAAATGGACATTACATCACCAGATACATCATCATAACAGGCATGGATTGGACCCTGAGGTAAGCCAATGAAATCGACCCCTGGAAAAATGATAGGACGCAAATGCTCCATCCAGATGAGCCAATCGGGGGGAACATAGATGAGCCAATGGGAGCAAGGATTGAAAAGGGGACCAATCACGTTGCAGGATTGTGTATAAGAATTCTACTGCTGCAGAGCTCCAGGTCCTCCCACTGTGACATACTTGTCGGGGAGCACCCAGCTTTGGGCACACTGAGTCATACTCTGCCTTGCCGCTTGGATCTCGGGCTATTCCCAGTTCCTGTTTCCAGTCATCATTAATAAACCAATTAAATTGGCAACAGCATCAGACTGTTATCTCTGACACCGCTATGGTCTGTTTCATTACCCAGAGGGCACTGAGACCAGCTGCTTCCTATGGGTATGTAAAGGAAAGCCCCTTCTTGCTGTCTCCCTCTCTCCCGCCGGCGCAGCCGCCATTGTCAGTGTGGGGGCGGCTGAGCTGGCGCCACAGCGCCCCCTGCAGGCGCGGGGGAATCACCGCACCCACCCTGCCCGGCCGGGAGCCACCAGCGCCCCCTGCCGGCTGTGAGCGTCACTGCAGCGAAGGGGAAAGGGCCTGCGGCCCAGAGAGGCTGCACTGGCCTCTGCTGCTCTCTGTGCCGGCTGACATTGCTGCTTGTTTGCCTTCTTATATCTATAGATATTCTAGTAAAGAACTGTTCTTCCTTTTCCCATATCTTTGCCTGAAAACCCCATAATTTCAAAGTTATAATAATTTGGAGGGTAGGCAATCATATTTTCCATTCCAAGGGAGGTTCCTGCCCTCCTTGGCAGGCACCTGTCTTTCAAACCAAGACATCAATAAAACTTCCTTCTTTCAACTCATAACAACACATTTCACTTGGTATCTTATGACTGGAAAAATCATAAATTTTTCACGCAAGTTCAGTTACATGTTCACTCTTACCCTACATTTGAAGCCTTCCTAATACTCTGCTTTTTTGATTATAGTCTTCTGTAGCTATGCAGTCTCTTGCCTACAAGGAAACACATAAAATCACAGAACGGTTTGGGTCAGAAGGGATCATCTCATTCCAATCCCACTGCCAGGGGCAGAGATACCTTCCACTAGACGAGGTTGCTGAAAGCCCCATCCAGTCTGGCCTTAACTACAACTCAAAACATGGTATTATTAAAATTAAGAAGAAAGCAAAATAAGAATGCCCTGTGTTTACATGCGTTTAATTTACATATTTGCATGGTCTTGGACTATATCCCATCACCCACACTTTCGGTAATTCATATGGCCAGTTTTCTGGGGAAGGCAACTTGTCATCAGGGGGTTATTTTGGGAACGTGATGCCAATCCTTAATTAAGTTTCCCAACACAGAGCCTAGGACCCAGATATAGCTCTGTTTTCACAGTATTCGAGTGCCAGTATAAAACCACTTTAACACATCATAACACCATGTAGATACAAGTAGGGCAGGGGTCTGAATTTATTTTCTGCTAAATGAGCCCTACAAGTTTATTTATTTTGTGACTGTACTGATGCCTTAGGTTTTAACTTTTCTGTTTTTCAAATCCTGTACTGCTAGTGTAACTCTGAAGTTTTCTGCAGCTTGTTAAATGCAGTTCTCTATTCTAAGATAGACGTAACAAAACCTCTAACTTGCTCTCCAAGAACACCCAGAACAAGAACTCTAAACCATTATCTTGGGAAGAAGGGGGCAAGCTTGAAGGAAATCACATCATTGGCTGGGTTCTGGTTGGTGAATTTATGTTGATATAAAAGTGTAAAGCACTCCTGACCTGTTGTCCATTTTGGGATCCACTGAAGCAGGACCCTCTGGAGCCCAAAGTGTGCACCTGAAGGCTTTTCAAATAAATACCACCTTTTTTCCTTTATTCCTGTCTAGTCTCTGTTTCCTAGGTAGCCATTTAAGGCATCAGTACGATATTTGCTGCTGACATGAGAAGGCAGCAGGAACAAGTATTCAAAAGTGGGACCTCCACTACTGACGGTTGCACAGATTCACCCCAGATGAAAGTGAAAGAGCAACTGAAACCAGAAGCCCAAGGAACTTGTCTTGTAGTTAAGAACGCTGTTGTGAATTTGTGCCGGAGAAGAGGACAGCAAAGTCTGACTGCAAATGTGAAGGGTGGGTAATCTAATTATTACATAAATTTTCTGAAAGAAGTAATTATTAAAAGTAACTTTCAGTGCTTGTATGTTCTAGCTCTCTGCATGCCCACTTCTGTTGGGTCTTTTTTCACCTGACTTGACTAAATAATCAAGGAGTATACTTTCTCATTCTGATATTACTGAATGTGACCTGTGCACCTCAAAGATGGGCATTTTCACATTGTTCCAGAAACATTCAGTATGTGGCACAGGTGCCAAGAGCACAGAACTATATTGTACAGCACTGGCAGGTCCTATAGACATTCAGTTTACGTGACTATATAAAAAAATCAAGTAATCAACATGCTTACTTTAAAATGAAAACTACATCCAGTGCAATCCAGACATGGTGAAATAAATGGCAGAATTCGTAAGACTGAATCACAGCCCAGATGTCTCAAAGAAGACCTGTTCCACTAATAACAATTTTTTAATTAACACTGACAGAAAATACACATAGCTAACAATTACAAGGCACACACAAAGTGAAAAATATTATATTCACATTAGGGCAAGCAGAGATTGTGAAGTGAAAAGTAACTCAGCCTTAGCTGCTTTATCTGAAGGGAGCAACATCACCCTGACATTTGGGCAGTTGTCACTTTGAGATCTCCCAGAAGATTTAAGTCAAGAAATCTTGAATAATTCTTCACATGCAACATAATTCTATCTACAATCAAGGGCTGCATATGGTAGAATCCAGGTAGGGTGGACAGAGATTTACAATCAAGTTTTTAAAATACAATTCTATTTTTTTAAGAAAAAAAGTTGGGATGGTTCACCCAGAACAATGAGAAGCAGATGCTCATGCCAAATAAAACCCCACTTCAGCTGGTTATGGCCATTATGTGGAAAATCACACATTATTAGCAGGTGAAAGAAGCAAATGTATGCTGCTTTGCTGACTGTAATTTTAGCCTTGGCCCAAACTGTCCTTTTCCTTACCCAGGAGTGCACTTACTGCATCTTGGGTTGCATCTCTCAATAAAATATAGTTTTTAAGAGACAGCTCAATGCTTTACCTTTAGGGAATGCTTGGGAAGTCTTTTCATTAAAATGCTAATAGAACCATAAAGTTTAACACTGAATTTCCCCCACTTGAACCTGACAGCAAATGCTTTCGTCTAATTCTGATCAGAATAGTGTCTTTTTTATCATTAAAGTTTTAATCTGATGTATTTATTATTGAGCAGCCTATAAGGAGCCTCGTTATGTTCAAGAATGAACTGAAATGAACTTTGAAGCGTGAAACAAAGCTCGTCTGTGCAAGGGAGTGAACTACTTAAGGAATTAAGAGATGAGGTTTGCTGCATTTTTAAGTGGTTTGTCACCACAATATACCAGTACTTTGTTGTTCTTGGGACTACTAACTGCACTTACCCCTTTGGTCCTCTTCATTTGGAGTATTCATGAAACAACAAAGCATCAACACTTAGCATGCACATTCATGATGTTTCTTAGACTGATTAATCTACATACTAATGCAAAAGGACACATTCAGTAATACAAACAAGCCCTTGTGTCATGTTGAGTTACATGTTCTCTGGCTTTTCCCAGTGTGTAGGAGGGTGCAGACTCTCTACAAAGCTACTGCTACCCAAAAACCAGGGCAAGAATGCTTCCAGCTTCCATCAGCCTTGTCAGTCAATACGAAGCAAGGATGAAAGAAATGCTTAGCTTAAAACTTGTCTTTTTCAAAATAGCTGTAGATCAGCAGTGCCCAGTGCTTCTCTTACTTCACTACTGCAGTGGCCCAAAGATATAATCTGTGGGACAACCATGCGGAGCTAAAGTACATTATGAGATTTAAAGACATTTCAATGCTCCAATGCATTTTCCTTCAGCTCCACTCAACCCTCTTGGAGTGCTCTTTGAGAGCATTGGCTTCTACCCTCTCAATAACAATATGCTTGGAGAGGCTGCAATCCATGCACTTGCATGCACACAATCATGTGATTTTTCTCATGGAAAACCTCTCCTTTTCCTCTGCCCTTTTCCCCACTGCCCCTCTACCTTCATCCATTTGGATTACAGCCTTCTGGGGACAGAGCCCAAACTCTCAATCTGATCACCTGTGCAGTACCCTCTAGTAAGGAGGCAGAATATACAGTAAAGAACAAAAAAAGGAACACAAGCACACACACACTTTTTCATTTTGTATATGAAAAGGAATCTACATTCTCCCATGTCACCTGCCCTTATTTGAGAAATTTCTTTTCTTCTGGTTCTTATTATGGTTTTAATGAAAAAATGAAAGCTTATTTAAAATGATTCTGCTACAAATGATCTGACTTTACGGAAAAAAAAAAAAAAAAAAAAAAAGAAATGCATTACTAAAAGTGAGATTCCTAGCCAACTCTCTAAGAGCGTGTTTTTCCAGAATCCATGGTGAGGACAGTATCAAGAAGGCAGATCTCTGCTTCCAGGAGACACCTGAGCACTAAAGAGGGGCTGAGAGGGGTATCTTGCTTCTGCTGTGCTGGAGGAAGAGAAAGGCAGCTCTGTGTGGTGACACCCCAAGGACTGAAGGTCTGGGGGAATAGTGCTGGGGCTGGAGAGAATGGGATAAGGACAAGAGAGTAACTAATCCCACGTGGCTTTTACTCCCAGCCCCACAAAGGGGCACTGGCCTTCCTGCCATCTTCTGTCCTGGTCATTGATTCTTACCAATTCTCATATTCTCCTCAGCCTTCTTCATCGAAATTTGATTGCATGGCATATCTCTCCTTTCCTTTATCCGTCCAGTCACTAACAGAAGGATTCACAAAGAGCAGCAGCACCACAGGCTCTGGGGACTGGCCACAGGGCACACAGGTTATGCTCCAGAGCCCATGCTAGCTTCCCAGGCTGAGAAGGAATTTAGCTTTGCCACCGATGCTGGAAAAACAGAGAATGTTCCCAAAGCACTGAAAGCTAGGCCTGCAAGAGAATAGTACACGATGTTCTCCCTTACTCCAGAAAATTACCTTTGGCATTTCAAGCAAAGATCTCAAAAATTAACTACAAAGAATTAAGAACAAAACAACCTTCCATTTCAATTACTGACTGCACAAACATTCCTTCAAATATGCTAGCGCTACATGAAAGGAAAATAAGCACAAAAAGAACTTGGATAATGCCTATGTCTAAGGGTTAATATGTAAATAGCACATACTCCAGCACTTCTGAATCACAAGATTCATTCAGGTATAAAGTCTCCAGAATACTGTCTGTTAACACCTCAGGATGCCTCCATTTGTTTTTAGCCCTTCATACCCAGTTAAGGTCATTTAATGTCAAAGCACTAACACCACAACCCAAAATCGGCACAGGGGTTGCCTGGTGTTGCCTGTGTAAAGCACAGAAGCTTTAAGGTGTTCTGAATTGTGATTTTACTAAAGAACCCAAACCCAAACCCATCTAATAGTTTAACAAAATCTCAGCTGGCACTGACTAGACAAAATCTTACATGGGTCTTTTGTCTCTGCCTGAATTTTTCAGGTATATAGCACTTTTTGCTGTGATAATTGGTTTAGCTGTCCATTCCACCCATCAGGTGATAGAAAATATCCATCAGACTAAATGCAATGTGAGAGAATTCTCTTTAGCCAATTAGCTGGTAATGAGAACATTAGCCACAGTATCTTCTGCAGAGGGCACCTTTGCAATTCCAGTGAAGCCCACAAAGATGACAGTTCTATCTGTATGATTAATAGCGAGTGTATGACACCATATGAATTCTATACAGTTGTGTAAAATCAGGGAGGAATGATCCACTTTATGCTGTTAAATATTTTAAGTGCCACGGATGATTTTTATATTACATTCTAATACATACACTTATTTTGTGTCTTGAAATTAACTCTCCTGCACCAAGTATAGTTTTTAATGCATTTGGAGTTCTCCAGACAAGAGGAATTATATAAATTCAAGCAATCAGGAGCAGCAGTTACAGAATGGTAAGATTCTCCTTTGTACAGTGTGGTTTTGAACATCAGGAAGGCAAAACTAAGTCAGCCTGTTTCTCCACTTTCACCTCAAGTATATTCTTCTGGCTTTATAGAAAAGTGGCTTAACTTCCAACCTGGCAGGTCAGAAGCAACCACCTGTGTAATGTGCAAAGCAAGGGAAGGTCAGTATCTGTTCCTCCCCATAAGATTTTTGATACAGAGTGTGCTTTCTGTGCAATAGTACATGTAGACCTCAATGGGATCAAACCCCAAAGTCCTTCATATTGCAACATAAAGCAAGAGTGTAACTATATACCTGCAGCTGGGTTGTGCACCAGCAAGGGGGGAATTTGAGGATCACCACACTGTGCCACCAGCCACAGGCACCCATCAGCTAGTCCCTAAAACACTGCGAGGGCACTGCCACCTGCCAGCAACCTGAGCTGACCAACCAAGCCATTTGATGGGGAGGTTCAAAACCCACATCTCAACTACTGGACTGTGCAACACAGAGAGAAAAAACTATACTGGCACATGCATAGATTCAGTTACACCAGTGAAAATTTTTTAAATGGGCACACTGCAAGGCTGTAGTCCAGATTAGCCTAATTGTATTTAATTGCTGTCCTGGGTTATAATGTAAGATGTGTCCAGTGGGGAGTATTCTATTACCACCTTCAGGTTTCTGTTAAAACCAGGTGGGAGAGCACTCCCTGCCTCCTCCCTCTGTGTTATCTTTTGTTAATGGCCCATCAGTGCCCTGCACATGATTCAGAGATAACTAACTCCTGGACTATCTCCTGTTAATGGCCCATCAGGCCTTATCTCATGACTCACCATCTCATTGTGAGATACTCCACCCAGGGGGAGGAGCCAAGCATCCCATCTTGGATATAACTGAGGCTCTGGGACTACAACCTTAGCTTTTCTTCTCCACTGGATTCCCAGAGGATAGGAGCTACATACCTACCATTGGACCTTCCAAGGAAGACCAGACCCTTTTACTGGATCACTGCCTCAGCTGAACTGCATCCATCATTTCAAAGGACTGCAGCCACCATCCCTTAGGACTGCTACTGCTGCCCTGACTAACAGGGTGTCAGGTTGTATCTGGCTCTGCCAGTTTAAACCAGTGTGTTTTTCTTGTTTTGTTTTGTTTTTCTTTTCTTTTTCCTTTCCCTGCCTTTATTCTAATTTTCTTAATAAATTGTTATTCTGACTTGGTGTCTCCCACTGGTTTGTCTTTTCAAACCAGAACAATTGCCAAATGAAATAAATAATTTGAATTTCCTGTTGTGCCAGAAGGGTGCTTGTAAGAGAAGCCTACAATGATGCAGCTACTGATACATCAATTTGTAAGCTTGCCTAACACAGACAAAGCCTGAGTGGAGCTGTGTGGGGGCAGAAAAGAGGGGAAAGGCAGAGGAAATTAGTGAATGGTAGGGAAGTGACAGAGCAATCAATAAACTCCAGGTTCAGAGGATAAATTAAACTGACAAAAGTCAGCCTTAGTTTGCATACCAAAATTTCATTTGTATAAATCCTCTGTGGAGAAGGAAGGAATAACATAACAACTAGGATAATCTGAACCTATTTTTCTTTTTTAACTGCTCTTCCAAAGTGTCATTAATTCCTCAGTCCAGGCCTTCCTCTTACTGGCGCTTTGTTAAGCTTGAAACACATGGCAAATTTCCGATGGAACATATTAAAAAGTGCTTAGATACCATGGCAATAAGCACACCGGGAACACTACTCAACATAACAGCTGAGATAGACAAATGGATTTGTACACAGTGAATTTTGTACAAGAGAATTTTAAAAAATCTGCAGAAGGTGACAGGTACCAGGTGCCCACCCTGCGCCAGCTCATGCAGCACCATCCAGGCACGGACAACAAGGAACAGGTGGGAGCAGCCAGAGGAGGAACAGGGCTGCAAACAGACTAGGAGAGCTCAGCTGCCAAGCTGCATAAAGGAATGTGATCCCTTATGGAACAGGGCTCCCCCAACCTTGATTACAGGCTCAGGTACCTGTTACACCCTTCACAATCTGCTGAGACTTTGCATGAAGGGAGAAAGATTATTTTGAGAGCAGAGACACAAATGAGACTTAACCCTGAGTTGTTTTGTTTTCTTGAAACCTATGGATCAGAACAATTTTTTTTATCAAGCACAATTCCATGCTTTTATATATATATAATTTTTTTTTTTTTAATGTAAGGACAGTTGACCTGGTAATAACACAAAGGGAGTTCAAAACTGAAAATTAAATTCAACTCATTGCAGATTGACAGTGTGTCATCTGTTAATTAAAGGTGACAACTGTAACATTATATTTCATTGTACAATGCAAAACTATCAACTGTGGCAAGCTCTTCCAAGTTTTATCACTCTTTTACGGTCATCAACTGGGCTAAGGAGGCAAGCACAGTATTAGCTCTACAAAGCACTACACAAGTTTGCCACATACAGCTGGGTTCTGTTGTCTTGAAAGGACTGGTATTGTGTCTGTGCTCAGTGGCACAGTGGCAGCTGTGACATGTCAAGGCAAATGACATGACTGACTTACAAGGTACCTGACTGTAAAAGCAGAGCAACCTTTTGTTTCAAGGAATGTCCAGTGAAGCACTGCTGACCCCGTGTTAAACTGTTGCATCACTCAGATTCATTCCAATTTCAGGCTGCTCTTCCTTAGCAGACAGAACAGTCTTTGCCCCCAAATCCTTGCCTGGACATGGACATCCTCCCCAAACACCACCCTGCCCTCAGTTCTCCACTGCAGGAGGAGATGCTGCAGCAGAGCCACTCTAGCACCACAGGGAAAGCTCAGCTCTCCTTTGGTCAACATTACATTCCCTACAACCTGCGGGTTACATTGTACAACCTAATATAATGTGGACTTCACTGCTCATCATCTCCCGGTGGCAACTGAAGAAGACAGAGGTCTGTGCTGATGCTTTTAGATTATCAGAGGAAATCCTTCACTGCTACTGCTCAGAACCATCAGTAAACTGTTAACAGTCATGATGTGGCTTAAGTAGATCAATTGTAATTCATGAGTTAAATCTTTGTAAAAATCTAGTTTCGTTAATGGAAATTTACCCTAATTTACCCTGCTCATCAGGTCCAACCACCAGTTCTAAGGGGCATTTCATCCCACCAACCACTGTCCCTCTGTAGATACCTTTTATCTGCCCACCATTTGCCTTGAGGTTTGCAGCTGGGAAATCCTGGTGGATGTGACATGCAAACAATAATATTGGACATGCTGATCTCATTTACACTTAGCAAGGTTATATCTTTTCCTTCCAGATCCAGAACTAACTGCAATCCACACTGCTGCTTAGAGGCAAGGTGAGTGCTATATTCCTCACATAACACCAGCAGACTCAATCCAGCCATAGGGAAACACGAGTACTTTTTGTCACTGGCACTGATAGTTTACAGATAAAATTCACTCTTTTTTTTTCTGTGCCCAAAAAACTTTGCTTAAGATGCAGACATCTTTAAACAGGAAAAACTTCATATACAGAACAACCTACACTAGGTTCCTACTGAACATTAAGCTACCAAACACATGCTTTATTTTACTACTTGAATCACAAAAATCCTGTGCTGCATTTGTGAGAAGGGAGTTGTAAAAATTTCTTTTTAACAAAATATGACTGTAAAATGGCCATACTGACCGTGTGGCTGCATGCTTACTGGGACTACAGCCATCACACAAGTGTCTGAAGTGTGCTGAGCAACTCCTCTTCCCAAATACTCCTGAAGGAGAGCAGGGAAACAATAGCTGTAAGGTGATAAAAGTGTCATGACTAGTGGCAGGAAGGCTGAACCAATACTCAGTGTTTCTCTGGTCGAGGGAAAGATGAACCTCACTATCTATTCCAGTGTCAGTGATTAGCAGAAGATTAACAGCTGCGAAGAGCACAGCAAAATAACTTCACAGTGTTAACTCATTTCCTAATCACAGCTTGGAGCTCACAGCACCAGATAAAACATGCTTGCCTCATTATGTGTATAAATACAAAGGAGCATACTATTCTATTTCTTTCCCCAGGTATCTGCATGTATCTCCAGAACATGAGTAGCTATTATGAATTATCTCCACCATCCTGTATTCTCCCTCTGCCCTCGTCATTTCCCTGTGAAAGGGGGGTGAGAGGAGAGCAAAGAAAAGATGGCACCGTTAGATTCCCTTTCTTCAGCTTTTAGCAGCCTTTGGAGGTCAGGATGCTATTGGCTCTGCTGTGTGTGTGAGCTGGAGCTGTTCACTTAGCAACAGAAAGAAGCAGCAAACAGCAAAACTATCTGGCAACGTGTGTGTGCACCCGTGAGAGAGAGGAGGAGGGAGTGATAGGAAGGATGGCTTAGAGGATGTTTTCTGCCTCTGCTTGCAGAGGGTCCACTCTGCACCACTGTTGGCTCCTGCAGGGATGGCAGCAACAGGTGCTGGTGCCCTGCATCCCACTGAAAGCAGCTTGAGAGCTCAGCAGATTGCACTTTTAATACAGGAGTTAATTAGAGCCTACAAACAGCAGCAACAACAGAAATCTCAATAAAGCCTGTATTTAATGCAAGTCGTAAAGCACAGGTTCTGTGCATGAAACAATATGGATGCAAAATGAAATGTGTTAGAAGAAAAAAGATGGGAAAGGAAGGAAGCCAGAGATAAGGTTATGCAGACAGGACAAATGAGTTTACCTTCATCTACTTTTCCTCCTGCTATCTATTAGCAAAAACTTCAATACTTAACCAACTGCAGTAAGACACTGTCTGTACCATTATTCACAAGCATGAGCTTGTATCTCAGCTACTTCTGAATAACAGTTTCTTACAAAGCAGGGAAAGAAATAGCAGAGGAAGGTGTTAAGACAGGAGAAATACATATTTTGAAGATCTTAGTTCCTTTACAAAACATAGGGGGCTTGTGCTGAGAGATTACTGATTATTTCAAGCTCAGAGCAACACAAGAAATTTCATGCAGATCATTCCACAGCAAACATACAACCTGCAACCCTCCCATGCAACTGGCATCAGATATTTTCCTTCCTGCTACTGTTATAGAAGAGCTCTGAGCAGCCACCAGGGAAAGCATAATTTTCTCATAGGTAAGGCATGTCTCCCTCCTCTCCACCCATCCCCAAATAAAGTAATTGTAGAGCCAATGCCACTGACCCTATTCTTTTTCCCAATTGCTTTACATTTCTGTAGATTTAAAATTTTAATTTTAAAACTAAATGTAAGTCCCTCTACCTGTGGAGTGTATCGCTGCTGGTCTTTCCAACTTTGAACACCTAATTTTGCAAATTAAACCCACTGAAATGCAGCAGCTGAACAGCTCTAAATAGATCAGCTCAAAAAAATCCAATCCAACCAGGACCCTCTTTCTATTCAGAATGAGGAGCTTAAAAGCAACCAAGGGTGTTGTTTTATCCTTTTCATCTCTTTTGTGCAACAATTCTATTATCTTTTCCTTATATTCAACAATACAATGGACATGTAATAAAGGAAAGGAAATGGGATTTCCCTAGATTCAATATACCCAAAACATATATATAATTCTTAAAGAGGAACCTGTATTTTTCAAGGAACAGAACTACAGCATGGATTGTAGGCCTAGTTCTCCTATTATTTCCTCCATAGAAGGACTTCACCTTGCCAACAAAAATCTACAGATTACAGGAACTGAGCAGAGGTGGAAAAAGTTGACTATGGAGAGTAGGCCACTGGTACGATAAACAGTCTGGTATAAAGGAAAAAAAAATTAAAAAAAAAAAAAAAAAAAAAAAAAAA
>VZTN01034411.1:22042-53479 GCA_013400515.1 Erpornis zantholeuca | reverse complement strand
TTAAAAAAAAAAAAAAAAAAAAAAAAAAAAAAAAAAAAAAAAAAAAAAAAAGAAGAAGGGGAAAAAACAAACCTAAGAGGTTTACCTGGCTGAGCAGGGCCAAAGAGACTGAAAGTGCCTAAGAGAAGTGAGGCCCTGGTGTAGTCACCTTTCCTGTGCTTCAGGAAAACTCTTACCAAAGCCAGTGAGAATGTGAATGCTCTCTTACCAAAAATTCTTCAGATTCTATAATTTAAATAAGTTCTGATAATTTTCACCAGTAGTATGAAAGGCATGACATAGAAGCCAGTCACATTGATGGTCTATGATTGTGTTCTGTTGGTGAAGTGGGGACCTGCACTCAAGGGACACTGTGGTGTTCCCCCCACCCCCTTTTCCCCACTTCCCTGCTAAACCCTGACCACTCCCTCAATCTCCTCCTATTGGTCTCTGAGGGACCCCAACTCCACCTCTCCCCTGGGTCCCAATAAAACTCCAGACCCCTTGCCTTTCCTTTGCCTTTGCCCTCGGAGAGATGAGTAACACCATGTGAATAAAGATCTTCCGTGCTCTCCTTGCAGAGGCCTCTTCTCACCCCTTTGTTGCTGCGTTGTTGTGAAGAGCAAGAGGCCTGAGCAAGCCATGGAGGCTCCCTGGCCGGTGAGGGCCCCTGTGACCATGCTTTCAGAAGGAAGGCATGGAGCACGTGGATCCCGCCCAGGGCTGGGCAGAAACGCTCTCTGGCACTGGTTGCTCATTGCAGCTTTGCAACATAAGCCGGCAATGCAACAGGACACCACAAGAGGCTTATTCCATTTCCTCAGACTCTGCCAGGGCCTCAGTTTTACATTACCTAAAACCTGGGTTGCAGTCTGTCATTGTCTCCACAGTCATCATAGCACCTGGTGACTTCCCCAGAGCTTTGCCTGGCTTGCTCTCTGCAGAACTGCTCTGGCAATGCCTGAATATATTGCACTAAGGACAGAGCTACCCAGCTCCAGGGAAAGAAGCAGCAATTTGAGGACTGCAGAAAGTCTACCTAGGAGTTAGTGGACTTTTTAGAAGGTGCCTTTTGACACTTTTTGCAGGGAGGTTATTTGAGGCATTTGAATTCGCAGTCATCTTCTACAAGTGCTTAAAGAACTTACTGAAAATGTAAACTTGGGTACTGGATAATTTGAGGATTCCCATTGGGATATATTCATAACTTTAAATGAAGTTCATGGTCACTGTTATTATTTCATGAATGTGAAATCTGTTTGCAATATCAATACAGTACACTGAAATGAAAGGCCAGACCCAATAACATATTTAGGCTTCTGACATCCCATTTTCATGTCTGCGCATTGCATTTTAAGTGGAGAATAAAATAAAAAGACCTGTGATACCAGGGCTCTGACCTCAGCAGCACTGGCATCCTCTACCTGTGAGTAGACTCTTGAGGGCTTTTTTCCTCTTCTCTCATTCTTTGCAGCATCAAGGAGTTGAAAGTAACATTTTTGTCACAGACCCAGTGCCCACCTCATGTGGAGCACTGAAGTCCTGGAAGCTGTCAGCAACAGCCCTGCAGAGAGCAGGAACTTACTTCTGCTCTGAAGGCATCATCTCCTGTTTATTGCTGAACTCAGAGCTTAGGAAGAGTTGGAAGCCAAGAGAGACCAACATCTCTCACGGCAGCCTGTTCTGTGCTTGCAGGATGTATGGTACCGAATATAATGAATCATGGAATAGTTTGGGTTGCAAGGATCCTTAAAGATCATTTGCTCCTTTTGCCTAGAATTGAAAGAAACTTTCCAAATAATATTAGAGGTGATAACAAAGAGCAGTTCTTTAATGAAAGCTTTCAGGTGCACAAAATATAGATATGCACACCCACAGTATCAGATTATAAAAATTTTTATAAGTTTAATTAATTAGTATATCTAGCAAGTACATCCAATAGGAGAATGGTTGTCCTGGTGACCCACTCTTGGGCCTGCCTCTTGGAGTCTCTCCAGGAGGTTCTTTGCCCTATTTCTTGTTATGTCTCCCAAGTGCTGGTGCAAAACAAGATGTCTCTGTTAGAAATTATTTTCTTGAAAATAAGACTAAATAGAATTTCAAGAGTGTGACATAACATGTGAGAAAGGGTTAGCCACTGTTCTAAAGTGTGAGAAAGGGTAAGAAAGTGCTAGAAACTATACAACTATATATTATAAAGCTGCAAAGCTACAAATATATGAAAAAGCTAAAAATCTTTAGGCGCACTCCAACCAGCTGCCATGAGCAGGGACACCTTCCACTTTTCGCAGGTTGCTTAAAGTCCCACAATCTCCACATTACACACACACAATTTAAAAGCTCTCACTTGAGGGACTGAGTTGCATGCCCACCTCTGAATTAGCATGATCTGAAGAAGAACAATGTCTGTTAATAGCCCATCTTTTAATTTGTACCTTAAGTTACCAGAATAAACAAGGAGAAAGGGAATAATTAAGCATTTTTTTTAAACACTGCAAACATGGCATTTCCTATATGCGCCAGCAATTTCAGTGTAGGAGACAAATCAATACTCTGCTCTGTTGAGTTAAGGATTCTCACTTGGTAAGGGAAAACAGGGAATTTACCTTAGGAAAAACAATACATAATTCTTTAGAAAAGAAAACCCAAACCTTCTTTTTGTCTAATTTCTGTTTTGTAAATAAAAACTAAGCACACTTAGAGGGAACAGTTTTTCTGTATAGACATGATTTTCATAAACAAACTTGCTCCTTCCAATGCATTGAAGCAAAAGCAGAAAAAAATGCCAAGAACAAGAAAAAGTCTAAAGGAGAAAAACATTTTGGAAATTGTCTGGAAATGGTCTCTCAACACCCAGCTATCTTCTGTGCTTCCTGAGCAGCCATGGAGGAATAGTTCAGGACAAGAGAATTAAACAATATCTGAAGCACACGTCCTCACTCAATGCATGTGAGGAAGTTCTGGTTGTGTTTTGGGAGGGTTTTTTTTGTGGATGGTGGTGGGGGTATCATTCTTCACTCAATCCCTAGTCCCATTCATGCCTCAACCATGTTGCAAATACAACTGTTGTGACAAACACAAACAAACTCTAAGCTCCCACATTACCATGCCACTCATCTTAACATAACTGGTTTTGTAGCCTAAAAGGAAAAGTTTACATGTATAGGTTTTCTTAATGTAAACAATCTGCTTCTAAAATGGTGGTTTAGTTACATTTTATATAGATCCTCTTTAAGAAACGGCTTATTATTAAAATGTCCATGCTTGTTGGGAGAACAGAAATTAAGTCAATAACAGAATGAAAGTGTTTTGCTGACAGACAAACAGCTGGAAAGCAAAACACCATGATGTGATCTTGCTAACTGGTACTCCCTATCCATTGTCTATAAGAACTCCTCAGTAAACACGACCTGGCACTAAACCATTGCCTCTTTGCTTTTGTAATGGATTCTCTTCTTTGTGTGGGAGGCCCTTCCTCTGCCTCATTTTATCAGAGCAACTCCAGATATTTCAGTGGGGTCACACCTTTCTTTCCCAGAGGAGTCATCAGACCCTACTCAGCCCAAAACATTGAACTGTTTGACCAATTCTCACAGCACATTTACAGCATGTCTAGGGCAGAAGATGTAGAAGGAGACATACTCCCTTTCCTCCTACAGATGAGAACTGAGGCAGCTGACATAACAGCTCAATCACATAACAATATATAAATAGCAGCATGACAATGAAAAGTTCAAGTAGTCAACTCCTGGCCTTAATTTTTTTCTGACTGCATCATTAATTGTCTCTTTAAATAAAGTTTTACAAAATGACAATAAAACCGCATTTCTAAATAATCATGACCCATTTGGTAAAGCTGCTGCGAATCTTGCTTTTGGTGTCAAGTAGTTCCACCAAAAGCCAGGCTTCTTTTACAAAGCTTCAGTGGAATGATAGTTCTTATCATGGAAAGAGAATTTCACAAGGCAGAAGAATAATGGTGAAATGCTCTGTGAGTGGCAGAATGAAATCCAATCCCACAGACAGTCAGGAAGGCAGCACCGTTGGGTGGTTATCAAGACAGTTTCATCAGACAGTCGAAGGCCATGCAAAGCTTTATAAATCAGCATGAAGAGTTTACAAGTGACACTCCATTGAACACAGAACACTAAAGACTTCTCCTGTTCTGAAAAGCTGATTTTTGGCAGCAGCCTTCCTGCAGCTTTTAGATTTTGCTTACAAGAGTTAAAGGGTGGAGGCAGATAGAATCAAATAACCCAGTCTCAAACTCAAGAAAACATGAATTGAAATCTGTCTCCATGACTGAGAGAAATTATCTGTCACTAATAATATTCCTCAGATAATAAAAGTCAGGATGTGAAACAGCCCGAGTACTTCAAGGGAAGCAAAACAATAAATCAGGGTGCTAGACAAGTGTGACATCCTCTGCTACCTGACAGACAATTCTGCCCACCTGAGGTTGGACTACCCTGACAGGGTCCCACACCCTGCTAAGAAACCAAGCAGGGAGATCTGGTCACAGATGCAAGTATCCCAGGCAGCCCTGGGGTTCTGACACCCACAGCAGTAGCACAGAAGATGAAAGAAAGGAGTGCCCCCAAATCAACTTCACATGGAGCAAAATGACACCTCTCAAATGACAGTCAAAAGATTTAAGTCTTACAAGGAGATGAGCATGGTGTCTTTCTGCAAGCCCAAAATGTGACTGTAGTTACAGCTGCAACAACTCAATTGGCAGCCTTTTAAGTTTGGAAAGGAAAGGGCACCCAAACAGCATTTACAAGTACATATTTCACTGGTCTAAAATTACTGAGTAGTAATAGAAACTGGAAAAATCTAAAGCAACTGACAATGGGAAAGCATGCAAAAACAGCCATATTCTACACTACAAAAAATGAACTGAATGTTAATCACCCCACCACTGAACAGTATCATAGTCACTGAAGAGGAAAACTTCCTCCCTGCCGTTTACTATCAAGTGGAGGTAACACAAAGGCACAAACAAGAAATCCACACAGACTAGGGATACAGGAACTAGAGATGGAACTAAACACCTTGTGTATATATTGCTAGCTGAAAACTATCCCAAATATCAAGGGGGCTGGACTCCACTTTCCAACAGAAATACAATGAAGGAAGAGGAACAACTATCACATAACACTTACACATCCATTTTAGTGATACAGGCAAACCATTCCATTAATAAATTCCCAAGGAGAAATTCACAAACTAGTTTTTCACCTAAAATTCAAAAACTGTTCCTCTTCAAACAGTAAAGCAGGTTTTGCACACCCTCTGAAATATTTTCCTGGCGGGGGGGAAAGAAGAGAGAGAGAGAGAGAGAGATTGAAGAGAGAGATGAAAGAAACAGTTAGTTCTCATTGTAATAAACTGATTCTTGGAAAGTCTGACCCACCAGAGAAGATAATTAGCAGCCAGGCCAGTAATCCTCTTTATCCATGCAAGTACAGCTGTTAACCCTTTCTGTAAAACAGGGATAAACACTGAGATGAAGGATAATTGCAGTGTGAATCTTGTAAATGATGTTCCAACAGCTCAACATTTTCTTCTCAAGTTTGACTTGTCCTTCTGGAATCAGCAGGTGATATAATGTAAAATTTAAGATGTCATCTACTGTCGGAGTCCAGGGAAGCCTGAAAGCTTCTCCTGCTCCTCTGGTGGTTTCTTTATATCCCCAGACCTCCTCAAAAGTGGCCTAGCCAGCGACCTAGGCTTTTGGAGAAGCTCCCTCCACTTTTGGGAGAACCTGAAGGCACCAGAGAGGTGAAGAGATTTTTGTTTAGTGTACCACAGAGAGTTTAGTTGTAGTTTTTAGGATCTTGCTCTATGTATTACATAGGGACAAGATGGAGATTTTTGGGTGTGGTTTTTCCTTCTTTCTTCTTCTCCTCTCTCCTCATTCTTTTCCTCTCTTCTCTGACACCAGTTCCTGTGGTGTGTTGGTTGGTGGAAAAAAGTTAGCATTGAAAAAACATATCAATAAGATGAGGGTTTACTGGTGTTGAAAAGAAGATAAGATACATATTGTTTCTTGAATGGTTGTTAGTAAGATATAAAAGTAGCTGCTGATCTGCAGCCATTGCCTTTTCTGCCCTTTCTGCCCTGGTGTTCTCGGGGGATGCTGTCTCTCCCTCCGAGGTTTTGATAAGACAAATAAACAACTCTGAAACAGCAGAAGAAGATCTCTTGCTGCATTTTTTTCCAACATGATGAACCAAAGGAAGAAAAGCCCCAGGGCAGAGGACAGGGGTTGGAGCCCATACCTAAGCAGCAGAGATTTATGACCAGACATCAGTGGGGGTATGTTTTGGGTCTTATAAATGTTTTGGGTCTTATCACCTCTTCACCATTTAAAAAGCATTGTGGATTTCACAGTGACCTGAAACATTCCAGGGCCAGAGTGAGCTATTCTGATTTACATCTCTGAGGATAATTGTATACAATGAAGTCAGAGCAGTTTCTGCCAGCAAAGGCCATGCTCCAGTGACTTTGGAGGAGTTCTGTTCAAAGTCTAGGCCACTGGATGGGCTTCCTCCTATCTTCATTCTCCCCACTTTTGGACCCTGGGCCTTCCCTGGACACTACACAGCGGATTATCCAACAGGAGGCCATACAGACACATCAACTACTGGAAGAAGAAAGTCAGAAGAGACTCCTCCTTTCACACTCAAACTCATCTCTACCCACCCTGCCTGGGTGGGTTCACATCAGTGTTGCCTTTCCCTGGTCTTAAAATTAAGAGCCAAACAGGGTTAAGGGAGAAGGGGTTTTTACCTTAGTATTTATTTAAGGATCCTTAAAGGTGCACTTTGTCTGGGTGGAATGCACCAAAATGCACCCTGAAATGCACACACACGATACATTGCATATACAATTTATAGGGCTTGCAAATTAGCATTTATCAGAAATTCCCCAATGAGAGACTTGAATGAACCCCCGAGTCTGAGGAACTCTCCCCTGGATGGGCCTGTCTTAGTTTACAGAATGGGTTTTAGAGAAAACCATGGTTTCTAGGGCTTTCTGGCCTCTAATTGCAAGGCTTCCAGGATGTTTGGTCTCCTGGCTTAACAGAATATTAGGTGTATGCTAAGTTATCAGACTTAAGGAATTACAAGTACGCATGCTAGAAGCACTGAGGATACATAAACGCTATATTAAAGGGTATATAAAAGGGGTATTAAAAAAGAAGGCAAAAAATCATCATGGCATCATCAGGGTCCAAATTTTGGACAGTCTTTTAGCACAATTAACACAGTCTTTTAGCAAGAAAAATAATTACCATTAGACTTGAATGAAAAAACTTGCAAAACACACCAACAAAAGCAGTAGTAACACAATGACATTGATGACTGGATGATGGAACCATTTATTTAGTGGCTACCTTAGACCTTGTCACATAGCTAAACTTCAGTGACAATAATCTAAATGTATTCCACACAGTGATTTTGTGGTTCATTAGCAAACCTTTTTATTTGAACTCCTTTGAGAGCTACATGTCCTTTCTAGTGCTGTTTTGCTAGCTGGATTGCTGGATCAAATCTAGGAAGAACAACCCAAAGTCATTCACCATCTGGTGACTGTTCAACATCCTGTATGGACACTAGCCTGTGTCCAGCACTGGGTGAACAGGTGTCCACATAGCAGCAGCCATCACAGTTGTCACTGGTTTGTAATCCCATTCCAGACTTGACTCAGGCAGAATACTGAAAGCCTGTCACCCTTCAGCTGATTGCTCCCAGCAGGCTTGGGAGGAACCCTCTCTCCCCTGCTTCTCTGCCTCACACTGTTAAGTGGCTGGTGGTGAATTCTGTGCTGGATTTCATTCACTAATACCTCCATTCTTGATCATTCGAAAAGAACAAGCAAACAGCATTAACAAAAAGAAACATCCTTGGAAATCCAGTGTTGTGCAAATACATAGGAACCGCTCTCTTTGCCATTCAGGCTCCAGAACAGCAGTACTCTCCACAAAATGTGACTCCTTCACTTAACCAGTAGTGAAACCAGCTTTTATTCATGCCCAGCAGAAAAAGTGTTTGCTACCTCTAACTTTAGGGGAAACAAAAATAATAAGACTCCTCCCCTGGGCTCAGGGGAATTATTATCCAGCTTATTATCTCAGCTTATCTAAGAAAAATAATTTTTATTGAAAATGGCTGACCCAGCCGTAAAACCTTACTAACCTAAAAACCATATACATTTGATGAGCAACAGATGTCAAATCAGTCAAAATATATATATTTTTTCATTTAAAAAAATAAAAAAGAAGAAGACACAGAATAAGGCAGGCTGTGGATTTCACTAGTGTCTGTGAGTTCACAGACAAGTAGCCAAGTTTGCAAGCACAACAAATTAGCAGGACTCGGATGAGCAACAGTAAGTGTGCTTTGCTAGATCATAGCAAGTATGAAGTAAGACCTTACAACTTTCCCATGGACTACAAACGAACACTTCATACCTGGTATTTCCTAAGGGCTCACACACAGTCTTTTAACTCTTCAGCTGAGGCGAGGAAGCTTTCAAAGCCATGGATCTCCCTCAGGCACAGGACCCCTAAGCTGACTGCTAATAACAACCCTATGTTCACAGGCAAAAGCATCCTCCATGTGGAAAATCTGTTCTCAGTAGCCACCACTGTGCAGTGTGGCAGGGGAGCAAAGGCTGTCTGCACAGCTCCATGCCAGCCAACTTCATTACAGTCATTTGAATCTCTCCATTCAACCTGACAGAGCCCTCTAAACCTGAGACAGCCAGGCTGGTTGAAGCAGTTTTGAACAAGACTGGGTGGGGGGGATATATTCTCCAACAATTTCACAGGAGTGACTGTCCAGTTTCTAGCTGGTTTAGTCTACAGGCTTCCTTAATAGCCTGTAGAGAAAACGGGCAGTGAAGAAACCACACTCCAAAACCTCTGTGTTGAGATCTTTATAGCCAGCAAAATGAACTACAGGGACTATGGTCTTCTATGGGCTTACACCATTAACCTGCTTCTCAATTAGGAAATTAGGCACATTCCTGAGCAGGTTACCAAAGAGCCTCCTCTAAACAAAGGATGGGCATCCCAAACTCATCCTCTTTTTGGCAAGTGATCCATATTATCTAAGCATTTCCCAGCTACCATGCCAATAACTTTCCTTGTTCTATATGAACTTGACCAACATTTCTATGCCCCCAAAAGTGCAGCCACTCTAAGCAATGATCAAAACAAAGCTTTCTACTTAATAAAAAAAGCACTATGAAGCTTGCTGAGGGGATAAAATATGGTTACTTTCCAAACACCAAAAGGAAGCCAGCATCAGAAATCCTTTGGCAAGGTCTAGAAAATGAGATTCTTAAAGTGAACCTGAAATGACCAAACTTAGCAATTACACATATTGCCACATAACACACTTACTTAAATTCTAGCCTTTGTGTGCAAACAGACAGGGTTTTTTGCCTATTTGGCCTGTTGCCTTATAACAGAATTACTTCCTTTGCATCATGAAAGTTAATTACACCAACTACAGAAAGTGAGTAGAGAATTTGGACTGGTTTTTTGTCCTATGCATATCTCCTTATGTTAATATCTGTCTGTATGCACACATACCCATGAACATGCATGCTACACTGAGATAAAACATGGACAAAACAATGAGGCTTTTGTCATCTTTAATACAGTTCTGTTATATATAACCTTTCAGCTTAAATATAAACTTAAACCTGAATCTCTCACATACATACAGTTATGTACTTATTTATAGCTACATCAATAGGTAGGCTGCTTAGAAAAGTACATCTTTGAAAAAAGTGGGTCGTGATAATGCAAAACAGAATCTGCTTTTCAACTTTACTGGCATGTCTGGTCTATGAAAACTGAACTTGAATCCCCTTTTTCTGCCCAGTGGAATTCTTTGCATCGTGTCATAATCCTGTCTGTAGGAATTTTTATCTGCCCTATCACCTCAATCATCCTTTAGGAGTTTGGTTGCATTGTGGCCATCAGAAAATTGCAGAAGGAGTGGAAATGGGATCCTTCACGCTTTGCATTTTCATATAAGCCAAGGACCAAAAAAAAGCAGGCAGTCCTGGGCATGAAGATAAGTTCTGAGTCACCTTGCCCCACACTGAGTAAAGATCTCTGAACTCTATGACTGCTGGAAATATTGGGACATCATTTCAGAGCAGAGGGTGCCTTACAAAACACAGAACCGCTCAGCCTCCCATACCTTTTAATATTTGTATATTAATTTTTTTGTTTGTTTCATAACCCAGGGGAAGGGAACAAGTTTGCTATTGGGAAAGTCCGTCACTTGAAGAACTAGTCACTCCAATTCATTAATTACCAAAAGGAAAGCAAATGCTTGAGAATAGGTCATATGATGCTGGACTGACCCCAGGAATAATGTGTTGTGTGGACAAGCACAGCTGTGTCAGACAAAGACATGGTCTGTTTGCAGTACAGGTACTCTTGACTAGAACTGTGTACAGTTTGATGGCAAACACACTAGCTTGGGGCTTATTCAGCTTCATGCCTGTTTTCCTCTAGCCTTCCATCTGTAAGGGTCTTTGGAGAGAGTTAGTATGTTCTGCATTAAAAGCTTTTATTGTACACAGTTATACCGTTTCTAATAGCTAGTAACACATCACAAGTTGTGCTTTTAATATGTAAATCATGCCACGGGTATTTTGCATATTATATTCTTATATGTAATTGCACAGACTATTTAGAGGCTATTTTCATGTACTCTCAGCCCTCTCTTGTTCCTCTCAGCTCACAGTAACTGCAAGACAAATAAAGTTGCATCTGTCTCCTCACAAGGAAGGTGACAGGAAATGGGAAACAATGACAAGTTCAGGCTTGACTCTCAACTTGCTAGCCACTGCAAACTGTAAAACTGCCTTTCACTGCAGTCAGCACAACGCGTGCCACTTTCTTCAGCAGCACCAGAACTTTACCTCTGTACAAGATTTTCTTGGCTTTATCGAGCCATTTACATCATACCAGCCATGCTAGTTTTTTAACAACTTTAATATACTGCAGGCTAATTTCAGTATTTAACTCTATGTTAGAAAGGTTCATCAAACATTATGAACATGGAACTGGCCTCCTTTGCCTGCCTTGTGTAGACAGACTTTATAAAGGCAATTTATACTTGCACAGGCTGTGAAAACTGTTTGGCTGCTAAAAACTTTTGCTGACCTCTTCTTTAAGTTAGCTGCAGACTTACAGAGAGATTTATAAAACATCTCTGCCTCTAATATGCTTGGTTTATAATCAAGTAACTCGTTCATGGCGCACACAGGTCAGTCAGGCATGAAATGCTTTCTGTAGATAAGTCAGATAAAACTGCTGTATTCACTCCCGTTTCTTGACCTTAGTGGGGCTGTTGGGATTTTGCATGTTAAGACAGGCAGAGAAAGTACTTGAAGAATGGGGTTAAAACTAAGTCAGCCTTTCTGTTCTCTCTCAATGATTTTCGATCGATTCCAACCTCTGCTATTGTCAGCTCAGCACAGACCAGATCCACTGTGAAGTTTGCTTTTCTCTGCCTCTTGCATTACAGCCACTACCAAGGACTTAGCAGTGCTAGAACTACGTGACTGTTGTGTTCAGGCAAAAGAGACCCAGCAGTGCTGCTCCACTGACATAGCAAGGCTAATAGGAGTAAAGTTTTGGTTGTGTCATTGAAATTAATAATTACAACTTGCTGGATGTGCAATGAAAAGATCTCCTGAAACAGAGGGACTCAACTGTGGTTTCATCTTAGGAGCAGCTGCACTGCAGTCTGGGAACCTTGCATGTTGTACTGATGCTCTGATGTGCTCATCTGTGGGACCTTGCATACACACAGAAGAAAGAGATCCTTAAACACAGAAATGGCAAAACAAAAGCTGGGTTTCAAGAGAGCTGTGAGGGTGGTGAGGCACTGGAAGAGACTGTCCATAGAAGCTGTAGATAACCCATCCCTGGAAGTGTTCAAGGCCAGGTTGGATGGGGCTTTCAGCAACCTGGTCTAGTGAGAGGTGTCCCTGCCCATGGTAGGGAAGTTGGAACTCGATGAACTTTAAAGGTTCCTGTCAACCAAACCATTCCATGATCCTCAGGAAAAAGTGGGAGGCTACACAGAAGCATGCTGTGGCACAACACCCAGACCACCAACTGAAATGTTTCATCTACAGTGGCAGAGTGGCAGCATGACATATGTTATCATGACTGTGGCGATAAAAAGATACTTGGGGGATATACAACTTATGTCATGCTGTCTGAAATCTCTGCAGGCCCAGTAACTAAACAACCTCTAAATCTTTGCATTCCTCATTAGGGTAGTGCCAACCCATTAACTTTGCTTGGACCAGTAAGGGTCAAAATTTATCCTGTTATTTCTGAGCTGGCTTTTTTTCTTCCCATTACTGATAGAAGTCACACATTATTATCCCCCACAGCGTATCAACAGCCAAGTAAATACCTAGAGGAACCCAGTATTAATGACCCAGCTCTTCATTCCTCCCAACCACATGGGAACTAAAACAGTTAGATATTTGTTTTGTATGTTAAAAAAAAAAAGGTTGATTTTCATTCACATCTCTGCCATTCCCCTGTAGAACAACCCTGGGTATATCACCTACATCACCCTTTTGCTTCCTCTCCCTGCCCTAGGCCACTGGGGCTATGTCTGCATGACTCCCTCCAATCCACTAAACAAAAATGGAATCAAAACAAAGCAAAACTGAAATGGAAGCAGCAAAATGCTTTCCAGGCATCCCCAGGTTTTTCACTAATATAACACACACCTTACCTTCATTTTTTCCTATTTCAGCCCCATTCAACTAAGCATCCTTATTAGGATACAATCCAAAGAAGTGCTTAAATGCCTATTTAAATACAGATGGTTTAAATACTTTTCTGAATGAAACCCTTTAACTGTCAGCTCTTCAGAACAGAAAGAATGCTTTGATTTTGGCCTACATAGAATTGAAAAATCAGATAGAAGAATGCTCTTCATGGCTGCATTGGTGGCTTGCTGACAGCACATGCAAAACCAGAAATATCTTCTCACTTTCTCTTAACTTTATGCTTTGGATCTTAAAAAAGAAGCAGACAACAGAAAACACAAATCTCATCAGACAGACCATTAGGCATATGCTCAGAAAAAATCCATGGAGCTGCCATTTCTGGGAGAGAATTACAATAATTCAACGTCAGAGTTTTCACTTGTACAACAGGAAAAGTGCTGAAAAATCAATCCATCCTAAGAGATATTAGTAAGATTTGTTGCTTATCCAGTGCTTTGAGAAAAAGGGTCCTCTTTACTCCAATATTAAAATTACCAGGACCTCTTTCTTCCCCCCAAGTCTCCAAGTGTCATTCCTGGTCTCTTACTGTGGGTGGACCACCTCATCCTGACAACAGCTGAATGCAGCTTCCACCAGTGTCTGTGAGCAGCACTCCTACAGAAGGAAAAGGGGCCACCACTAAACAACCACACATAATCCAGAAGGGCATCATGGACCCTGCAATGCTCCTGAGCCTCCCTGCTCCTAAGAAGCAGTGTGCCCAGCTCAGCATTTTTTGAGTTAGGAGTTGCATTTTCCCTCCCTTTCCTTTCAATCATTTAACTAAATCTTTGGTGAAACAATAACAAACAACAACACCCCTCCCATGTTCCCATATCCCATTTCCATGGCAGAAAGCATGGCACATTTTGCTCAGGCAGTCTCCTCCCTCCCAGCTGTGCACCACGCGAACTGAAATCCATGGATGGGGCAAGGCCACAAGAAATATGTGCATATCGTACAGTCTGGAACACACACAGAACTCTGATTGTGGCAGCATATTTTGTGTCATTTTAATGACACACAACCCTGCTAGGTTCCCTCCCCACAAAGGTTTACATAGGAGGCACAGTTATATAATAAAATTCCTGTTTCTGCAGCATTTGCCCCATACCAACACAGAAATGCAGGCTTTATTATTTTTCCCAGCTGGCAGACACTGAATTGCAAGTGTTTTAACCCTCTTCACACTAAACCCTCAGATTGATTTCTGACTCTCAGCAGGAGAAACAGCCACCGATCATTTCTGCTCTCTCCACTTGTGAGGCTGATTCTTGGCCTTTGAGATCATTTTTATCAGCTCATAAAACACCTGCTTATTACAGATCCAATTTATTTCCTGAGGAAACTTTTACTCACTGTGCTTGAGTTGCATCCAAGACTAATGTGCCTCAGCCTAAGGACAGAACTGTTTGACCTGGTTTTACTTGGTGGCTGCATTGAGAAGGATGGAGCTCATGCTGCAAAAGGGCAAAGGTACAACTGAGGGGTGCACTGGGCTGCTCTGCCAACCACAGAGTCTCTGTAAAACCAAGGCTGCAGGTATGTGATGGATGCTGAAATGGTAACCCAGGGTAACCACCTCTGACATCTTGACCACACGCTGTCAGGACACATCTCCCCTTGCAGCAAGGAGCTGGGTTTCTAGTCACTGTTTCTGAATACCAGGGCACCAGTTTGCTTTTCAGGGCCCTGCTTTCTGTTACTCAGAGGTGCAGGCATTTTGGAAAAGCTGTTAAGCCAAATGTGGACCGAAATCTCACCAAGAGAAAGTGAGTGGCCAGCACAACTTATTGGTGTCTCTTCTACCAAACCAAGGAGAGACCTGTCTATTGTGGAAGGGTCATCCACACCCAGACAGCAAAATAATGATCACCCAGAAAGAGAAGGCCTCTTACATTCCCAGATTTACACTCTTCCAGCCAAAGCATTAAAGACACTAAGATGAAGGTTTCTGAAGCAGATGCTGTTAAGCTTATGTGGGAGTGTTCTGAATAGGAAAGGATTTACGGTTAATTAACAAATAACCCCTCTTGGGGTACCTTTCCTGATTTGGAAAAGGATCAAGTACTTGGGAACATGCACACAACTGGCACAGTCCCAAGCAAGATCATGTCTTGACATGTGCCACTAGTGTCTGGCACCAGTGACCAAAGCACAGCCCCAGGACAGCTGGGCAAGGAGGCACACGGGTGCTCAATACAGCCTCCCTCCCCAAGGCTTTTCAACACAGCTTCCCTCCTCCCCGTGCCACAGAGCAGAGCCTTTTGCAGCCTCCATAACAACATCCTAGAGCCTCAATTCTTCCATGCCTAGGAGAGTAAACAGCCAGCTAAGCTACATCATATCTGACCCCCATACTTCCAACTCTGCTCCCTACAGGGTGTGTCGGAGTCCAGGGAAGCCTGAAAGCTTCTCCTGCTCCTCTGGTGGTTTCTTTATGTCCCCAGACCTCCTCAAAAGTGGCCTAGCCAGCGACCTAGGCTTTTGGAGAAGCTCCCTCCACTTTTGGGAGAACCTGAAGGCACCAGAGAGGTGAAGAGATTTTTGTTTAGTGTACCACAGAGAGTTTAGTTGTAGTTTTTAGGATCTTGCTCTATGTATTACATAGGGACAAGATGGAGATTTTTGGGTGTGGTTTTTCCTTCTTTCTTCTTCTCCTCTCTCCTCATTCTTTTCCTCTCTTCTCTGACACCAGTTCCTGTGGTGTGTTGGTTGGTGGAAAAAAGTTAGTATTGAAAAGATATATCAATAAGATGAGGGTTTACTGGTGTTGAAAAGAAAATAAGATATGTATTGTTTCTTGAATGGTTGTTAGTAAGATATAAAAGGCAGCTGCCTTTTAGCTGCCATTCCTTTTTTGCCCTGGTGTCCTTGCAGGATGCTGCCACTGCCTCCGAGGTTTTGATAAGAAAAATAAACAACTCGTAAAACTGCAAAGAAGATCTCTTGCTGCATTTTTTCCAACATGACGAACCAAAAGAAGAAAGCCCCAGGGCAGAGGACAGGGGTTGGAGCCCCCAGTTCCAACCCCAGTGGGGGCCCAGGCCTTCGACAAGGGTGGAGACTCCCAGAGTCTCCCTTTCCTCCACCTTTCCTTATTGTGGCAGTTCCGCCAGGTCAGTGAGCAAGGGGAACAGGGTTTAGTCCTGTTTAGCAGAGAAAGTGAGCCACCAGCAGGAGCACACCCAGGAGCAGAACATGAATTCTGCAGGTTTCAGAGCAGCATTAATCCCTAGCACTGAGCATCTTTATATAATTTCCACAATTACAATTCTCAGCAGCTTTCTTACCAGAGAACACAGCTGTCACCACTTTAACTGTATTTGTTCATCAACACCGACTGACCTTCATACACAATATCCCTGAGCAAGTATTTCTAGCTACCTGTCTGTGGTTGCCTTGAAACACCCAGCAGCCCTAATTCCTGGGATACAGATATCTCTCAAGACATTTATTCACATGGAGCTGTGAACACAATACATAATCTTTCCAATAATCTGCACCGAGTAAGGCCTGCTGAGTCACTATCTTTATTTTTCTGTAGGCATAAATTTTCACAGCCCACGAATGCAGTGTAAGCAGTTCTGCAGCAGTGCAGACTGAAAGAATAGTCTTAACATGAAGGAACAAGGGATGCTTTATCATCATGACCTGACTGCCTAAAAACAAGGAGGAATTGCCCTGACTGACATGGTCAGCATTGCTGCCTCCACCAGCTGTCCTCCAGGAGGGCTAATGGGGACCATGATCCCTTGTTGGTTAGTCATGTCCCAGGCCATTTGTGCTGCTAGTTAATGGAGCTGTCATCTGCTTATCCTGGATTGTGTGCTATAAATACAGTTTTGCTTTTGTCAGCAACCCAAGCTAACAAAGTTCTCCGCAGCATGGAACTCCAAAGAAATTCTGCATTCTTAAATAAAGTTATAGATGGAGTTGTAAAATCCTCAGCTCACCTCTTATTCTGGTGATTTGGTTTGGTTATCTAAAAATGTTTAATTAGGGAAAGGAAACATTTTTAAAAATTGGGAAGATTAATTCTGCCCTTTCTCATTCCCCAGCTTCCCTTATAAACACATATTTAAATAAAAGGTGCTGGGTTTTTTCCCCCCTGAGTCGTGCCACAAGAGAGTGTGAAACTGGGGAACAGACAGCAGAAGAAGTGATGACCTGACCTTTGTCTATAAAACAGCTTGGGAGGCATGGGGGGAGCTCAAGAAGGTTTTTCCTCCTGTGAAACTTCAGGCAGCCACAGGAATGTATCTCTAGGAACAGGCTGGATACATAAACTGGATAGAACAAGTTCAGAGCAGTGCTGCAGCTTGCTCTGACACCACATCAAGGGGGGAGAGGGAGAGGAAGGGAGAATTTCAGGTGCTGCGGGGCTGCTGCATTGCACCCTCCACATCAGCAAGACAGTGATGGGACTTGCAGAGGAAGAGGCACAGCTGCAGAAAGCAGAGTCACAATTTGTTTTGGTAGCTGCTGCATCTCAGATCTGTGTGCTGGAGTGGTATTTTCTTGCTGCCAAGGCTTGGCTGTGGTCATGAAGGAGCTTGGGTAAGTCTGGGATCAGGCTGAGACATGAATCTGTGTCCCTCAAAAAGCAACGTTGAGGATAGCAATGTTTCCACTTTCTAATGATAAGTCTTATGAACTCTGGGTAACAGCAAGATCACTGTGTGGGTGGATTTATATTGAAATTAATGTTTAATCACATACAGCACATAGTTGGTTTTCTGTCTGCTTTAACAGGGTCTGTTTCCTCCAAGGAAAGTACTTGCCTGGACTTGAACACTAATTCAGATTAAGGTAGGATGTGAAACTAAAGCACAACTGTTTATCCTGAAAAACTGCAGCTGTGGGTATCCCCCTGTGGAAAAGGAACATTTTGATACCACTTGGTTTAGCTTAGCTCAAAGGATGACAGTGTAAGCCACACTTCTGAGTGGGCCCCGAAACAATCAATTGGCTAAATTCTTATTAACAGATGTAATTTCTGTCATGTACTGTTAATGAAGTCAGATTTTTTTTTCCTTTTGAAGCAGTATTTAAGAAAGATTTTGCTACTCTAACATTTTAGTATAGCAGTTCAAATTTACTTTGTTGGGTTTGGTTTTTTAATGTGTGGGTGGGTTTTTTTGGCTGAAGAACCTGTGAGTGCAGTTTAACTTGCTAAGAGGATGCTGCTGCTGCTGAGTTTGGCCAGGGCTGGAACCATCATGCAAGGACAGCAGCTGACATCCACGAGTCTCCTGGGATGTCAAACCTCAGCACTCATTGGCCAAGCCAAACTGAATGTATGCACTGCATACATTCACAGCAGTATCTCCTGGCATAGAGCTCATTCTAGAACACCAATTTTATACTGTCATAACTTCCACAGAGGTAATATGGTTAGAATATAGAGCAAGTGCAAGGTGAATAAAATCCAGCAGTTCTTAGATGGAGGCAGTGGAATGGTTTTTCCTATCAGTCATGCTAGAGAGACTCTGGAGCATCCCTGTACAACAGGGATGTTCCAGATATGGACTTACACAGATACTAGTGATTTTCAGTTTGATCCAGATGTTTAAAACACCCTCCAGGGAGATACATTTATATTAATTCTACAGATCCCATTGACGATATGACCTGATGCACTGAGAATCTAAATGGCATGTCCAAACCTGTAAAAGCCAGTAGAGAGAAGGTAAGGAATACTGAGTCTCTTACGGAAGACAGGAGACATTATCTGAACTTTCTATACAGTTGTGGTTTTTGTATATGGTATATGCATAGAAGAAACAAACAAACACAGTATATTTTTATTATATTAATTCTTCCTCAGCTGAAAGCAAATCTAGTAGTTCAAATATTTTTCTTTCAATTTACAAATGTTTAAGATTTGATAAAATAGAAGTTGTAAGCAATACATAGATTTTTCTTTAAAAATGATGACAAAGTTTTCTATTGTAAATATATTTGTGTGCAAATACATTTCTCCTTCCATGGTTAATCTACAGGAAAGAAGAAGAGAACCTATGTAATTAGCACAACTGTAATCATCATGAAATAATGGGAAGACAAATAATAGTGCTTTAGAAATGCTATTGGTAACAGTGTGCTCTTTCAGATTTTTCCATGTTTTCCTTGCAGGAAAGATTATAACTGCTCTCTCAGTATATTCAGAAAGCCTGGGCCAAACTCTTCCTCAATTCCACTTGGATTGATCAGGATGAATTTAGCCTAGTGCTTCAAAATCACAGTTGGTTTCTTTCTCAGATAAAGCAGAATATACATTACGAAACTGAAGAATAAGACAGAGCAGAACTAAGCAACTTGAAAAACAAAGCATCTCATCTTTCTGACTTTAATCAGGCAAAACTCCAACATAATTGTACCTCAAGGTAGTGAGATTTTTTCCTTTTTAAGACCCATGTTGTGTGCTTCTTTTTTTTCTGTTTCACACTTGCTACTCTTACAATTAACATTTATAAGCTCCATAAGGGAAACACATGAGAGAAGAAAAATTTCTGGCTGTTTGACACAGTGAAGGTGTTGATTCACAACTTCTATAACTGCAGACACACTGCACAGAGACATCCAGCTACCACATAGTGACACTTGCTACAAAACACTAATTGGCAGGCAACTTTGGGCAGGTGCTCCAAAACAACTTTTATTACTTATTATGACTATTTCTTTTTCAAAATACAGTTCACAAGTTTTCATGCCAACTATGTCCTCTTTATAGACCATGGTTCTCAGCTTGTTTATTTTCTCCTTTTGTCTTATTTATTTAACATGCTCTGGCTTCACTTTTTCTATAATCATAGAATCATTTAGGTCAGAAAAGATCTTTAAGATCGTCTTACATAGTTGGTGTTTACTAATTTACCAGAACTGCAAACATTTAAAAAAACTGTAAGTATTAGAAATATCTTCCCAGTTGTGTGAAGATAACCTACTGACAGGAATGTGTTTAAAAGAAAAAATGAAAAAAAATCAAAATAATCAAAAGCAAAACAACAAAATCCCCAAACCACTCATTAAATATTTTACAGACTTCCAAAGAACTGTTCAATTAAGAGCAGAAAGGTGCCCCACACCCTTAATTTTTTTAAATTCTGCCTGATGTAAAACCAGATAATGAACAAACTTTAATTATGAAAGATAGATATCAAGTTTTTAAGAAGTGATGGTGAAATAAACATCACTTCTGAGAACTTCTTTTCCCCAAGTAATTTCTTTTCAGCGCAATGTAGCATTTTTCCCTTCTACTGTGAAAAGAAAATACACACGTTCAAACTCACACAAAAAATTCTCACTGTAGGAATCACGATGAAAAATGAGACCCCAGGAGGTGAGCAGTGACACAGATGGAACAACAGAGAAAAGGATTTGGGGTAATGAATGCTCTCTGCTACAATGTAAACTGGTGACTCCTTGCTTTGAGGCCACGTTTGCTTGTTTGGGCTAAAGTGGATAAAGCTAAATACACAAACTTCTGCTAGTGCTATGACAGACAGCGGGGGCAGAGAGGAACCAGCTTTACCTCAGTGCACGTCCCCACCCCAGGAGGGCAAAGCCTCAGCGGGAAGGGAATTAACACCATATTGCTTTTGGCTTGGTAGAAGTACACATCAAATTCTGGCAGATCAGATTTCATCACTGCTCTAGTAAACAGGGCATGTATTTGCCATTCCACCTACACAGAAGCCTAAAACAGAGCAACCAAATTCTGCAGTCCCAGAGGTGGGCAGCATGTGCCCTTCCCACCTTAAGAAACAGGACATATCATGAGCATCAAAGGCCCTTCTGGAATGGGGTTGAAGTTTGTTTAAAATATCACTCCTTCTGTCAGATTTACATTTCCCACACTAACCTTCCCCTAGTTTACTGCCATGTGGCTTTCTGTAAAAAAGGAAGTTTGGCTTTGAAGGGCTGCTCTAAGAAATCTAAGAGGGTAGTAAAGTTACAGCAGAAGCCATGGCAACAAGGCTTGAATGAAGTGACTGCTCCCATAGGAAAAAAAAAATAGCCAGAGAGTAGCTGTCCAATGAGGTTTACTGTGTGAGCACAAGGAACAGGCCGGGAAGCCACAGAACATAAAGAATTCCTGCTGTGTTTACCCCAATGTGTCTTCTTTACATTTAAGAGTGTGCATGAAAACAGTCTCTGAATGTATTAACTTTTCACATCTGGAGACATGGGTTCAGTTGTGCATTACCCCACATGTCACCATTTCTTCACTAAAGAAAAAAGTGTATCCAGAGGCATGCAGGTATCCCGGGGAACCCCACAATAAAAGGGAAAATAATGCATGTTCACTTCCAAACAGATAAAATCTGACTACAGGTTTTCAGCATCTTGCACGTTTTCTTAAGAACTACTAACAAACTGTAAAAATCCTCTCGTTTTTGGAACAACTCTTTTGAACATGAGACTGTACGAACATAGAGAAGTTTGGAGGAGTATTTAGGAAACAAAGTCATGCTTGGGGCACAAAACCCCATAACAACTCACAGGTACCAAAAAAGAGGAGCTCCCATACTCTCTTTCGACTCCTGTCTCTCACTACTCCCAGGCACAAAGAGTACTTTGTGTTGCACTGATCCTTGTCATATCTACCAATGAGCCATTTTAGTACGTTAGAAAGGTACAAAGCATTAGGGGGTGGGCAGCAGGAAAGCTACATGGATTTTCAGTGGTTTAGAGAGTTTTAATAAACAAAATAAACAAAAATAATCTCCTGAGACAGCCTAACAATTGACAAAACAGTGAGGAAGTAGATACCAGAAGCTGAAAATTGTGTGTAGTGAAAGTCACACACAGAAAATTATTTATTCTCTTTCCAGGTTTTGCAGCAAGCCATCTCTGAGCCTTTTGGAAAAGGTTTGAAACCAACAGGAAAAAGCTGTTTGCTATGCAACTGCAGAAAACTGGGCAATTGTGGATGCAGACCAAAACTAGGAATACACTCAACCCTCGAAGTGCTCTGCTATTAACATTTTCCCGCTATGACAAACCAGCCATTTCCCCTAGTACAAGTTTGCAATTTCTTTGCTTCCTATTTAAGACAGTTATTAAACCTGCAGTATGACTATAAGACTCACCCCTTGACTACCAGCTTTCCCTAACAGCCTCCTCTGAGAAACTTCAACAAAAGCTTTTTAGGAGTGTAAATAAGTTACAATATATCTAACGTTTCTCCCATTGTGCACTACCTTAACTTTTTGAAAGAATTCTAATAGAATAAACTAGAGGAAGTTTACATTTACAGAAAGTTATGCTGGTTTGTGCCTCAGGTACTTTATAATGACATCTATAATGACTTTCTCAACAATTTTCTTAGGGACTTAAACGAGGGTCATGAGTTTATAATTCCCTAGATCACCCTTATCATCTCTCCCACCTCAATAAAAAGAGCACTGGCAATCTTCCAGATTCTTATCATGGCTGTAATGATAAATTAAATTACATTTATTTTGATTGGTTTTTCCTAAGAGGTAATTTAGCTAATACTGAAGAAATTAACTGCTGACTTAATAGATTAATGTAGTCTAAATATTAATAATATTAATACTCTCTATATTTACATATACATGTTGGTCAATCTCAAACTGCTTTAACAACAAAGCCACTATCTTTAACTCCATTTTGAAGACCAGGACAATGAAGCACAGACAAGGGCATTATGGAGCAAAGTTACAAGCAGAGTCCAAGTGCCACACTTGTATCACTGCCTGCTAAATCATGAGATTCAATAAGGGCTTATTAACCATAAAAGTATCTCTACTCCTGCCAACTCTTTACCAAAAGGTAAGGTTAAGCTCACCAGGTATTCCTCTGTATAGAAGACCAGTGTAAAAAGTATTTTATATTCTGATTTTCTCTTCTTACTTGTCCCTTGAGCCTCCAGAGCTATTCAGGCTCATCAGCTCTCTAGTGGATTTCTAATGTAATTCTGGAAGAAAATTACTCTCTCTCTTTTTTTTTTTTAATATATTTATCCTTTTTAAATTCCTTTCATTCATCTTGGTCTTTAGCTTTCCTACAAAAGCATACACTTCACTACTTGCATGACTCATACTGAGCTTATTTTCCCCTCACCAACTATTGCTCTACCCTGCATTAATATTTGTCTCTTCTCATTTAAGCATTTTTGCTCTCCTTATACTCCTTTCTCTCCCATTACACTATAAAAATAAGTGTCATCATTCTGTGTGACTCTTGTATTCATATAAACATCTAATCACATTCAGAGATACCTTGCAGTCATCAGTTACATGCAGTAAACAATTAGGTTCTTAATTTTTTTTTCAGGGGCAGATCCTCAAAATTGGCTAAAATAGAGCTGTTCAGTGCAGCCAAAGACTAGGAGAGAAATTGGTCTTCCTTGTATTAAGTCAGAGGAATACTCCACCTTGTTTCAGGCTCTTTTTAATTAGTTTCCTCAGTCTTCTTTTCTGGTAATTACAACCTGATGATTCTTTCCCTCCTCTTTCCTGAAAAAAACCCTTCCTTGATGCTAGGCATCACATTAACATTAATAACTTCTGTGTACATAGTATCTGTTACCTAAAAGAATCCCAAGGAGCTTTGGAAACCCCACACAGTCTCATGGACTGAAGCAACTCATTCATGAACAGGAGAAGGATATGCCGCAGCTGTTTATCAACACATGGAAACACGGAGCACAATAGGATGAGTGTTGCAGATTGACAATGTAGTAAGAAGTTCAGTGAGCAAAACATAATTCTTGCACCTGGAATTGGGTTAGACGCTACTGTTAACACCCTTTTTCTAGGAAAAGTGTCATGGGATAACTACTAATTACATTTTTCAAATTCTTGAGTACACACTTCATCCAAAATACACAGGGTGAAATTTCAGTTCTTGCTTGAGTACTTAGGTACTGAAAGAGAAACAGGTAAGGGAAGCTCAACACGAAAGTTCCCTAGGTGTGGCAAAAATGAGAGCTAGTTCTACAGCTAACTTCATGGTCTTCCTTGGAAAAGTTTCCAAGCAGCAACATAGAATCATGGAATCATGAAGGTTGGAGAAAACTTTTAAAATCATCAAGTTCAACCATCGAACCAGCATCCTCACCACGTTCACCATTAAACCATGTCCTCAAGTGCCATATCTAAACATTTTTTGAAAACTTCCAGAGATAGTGATTCCACCACTTCCCTAGGAAGCCTGTTCCGCTGCTTTACAACTGTTTCTGTGAAGAAATTTTTCCTATATCCAACCTAAGCCTCTTTGTGGCACAACTTGGGGCCATTTCCCCTGATCCTTTCACTTGTTACCTGGGAGAAGAGGCCAACCCCCACCTGGCTACAACCTTCTGTCAGGAAATTCTAGAGAGTGATAAGGTCTTCCCTAGAGAGTGATAAGGTCTTCCCTGAGCCCCCTTTTCTCCAGACTAAACACCCCCGACTCCCTCAGCTGCTCTTCACAGGACTTGTGTTCTAGACCTTTCCCCAGGTCCATTGCCCTTCTCTGGACTCACTCCAGCACCTCAACATCTTTTTTGCAGTGAGGGGCCCAGAACTGAACACAGCACTTGAGGTGTGGCACCAGTGCCCAGTACTGAGGGACAATCATGGCCCTGGTCCTGCTGGCCACACTGTTGCTGATCCAGGTCAGGATGCCATTGGCCTTCTTGGCCCCCTTGTCACAGCTGGCTCATGTTCAGCCAGCAGCATGAAACAAGCATCCCCAGAACTACATTTCAGTGGGAAATGTAGTTTCCTATCAGACAGGACTGCAGACTTGCCATGGTCCTGTGGCCAATGCAGAGGACCCCAGGGCACACACTCACTCATGAGCACATTTTGGCTTACCTGGGACAGCCGATCCAATTATTTACCCATGCACAGCTGTGTGCCTTATAGCCAATCCTGGCTTGTAACAACCACCTCATTTTTAGGTCAGCAGACACCATATTCAGTATCCCTAAGATAGGAGGCTGATAACCATAGATTCAAAAGCTGCCATGAGCAGCTCTGCCACCTATATAACTGAAGTCAGCAGATAGCTCAGGGTGATATCTCAGCAAGTTACTCTAATGTAAGTCACCTATACTTAGGTGTCAGATCACTAGGGTGTGTAAATAATGTTGAAGTTGCTTCAAGCTGCAGATCAGCCCTAGATCAGGAGCTTGCAAGAGAAGTTCTATTCTGCATCATCCTATACCTTTCTTAAAAGCAGACATTTTGTGTAAGCTATCTTTTCCCTTTATTCTTCATCATGCAGCTAACAATACCTGGGCATGGAATCAAGGCATTTAGGCTGTAAGTACCTGAGTGTTAGGCTTTGCAGGAGTGTCATGTTTTTCAGTAAAATTATCACCTTTGCCTCTCCCTCTACAATTTGTCATATTAATGTCTCCCACCAAACAGTGACCTGCCCAGTCTGGTAACTTAAAAGATGAGATGAGACAGCATTTCACAGTACAGTGCAACCATATTCTTTTATGAGGATAACTAAAGACATAAAAGTGGAAGACATAAAATTAGCTGCTGAAAGGGGCCAGACATATTTACTCCTAGAAAGAAAACAGTCTTCCTCTTGAATATGTTAGAAAACTAAAACCAACCCCTCTTCAAAACATTGTTTGTGGTCCTTACCCACTCCTGCAAGCTATATCCTCTATAATTTACAACCTGCTCACATTAGTGGGCAGATGGAGCCATTACTGCCCTTCTGGCTTATTTTGTCGGGCCTTTAAACTCTTCTTGAGCTGCTGCACACTTGAGCTGTGCTTTGATCCAGAGACTGACAGCACACACTACTTACTGTTGCAGCTTTACTATCTATCCTGGAATTTTTATCCCTGCCATTATTCTATTTTACAGGCCTTCAAGCTGAAGCACTCCTGCAAGGGAGCTCCTGGAATCTTTTATGTAATGCATTACCTTTCCATGGTGAAAGCAACCTGTGTTTTCTCTGGAGTTGTTATGTGTCAAGCATTACAATATTCATTGCCCATACTGTGCCTCAGACATGTCAGGCCAGTCTGTTCTATCAAACATGAGCATCTGAGTCTTGGACTCTCTTCTCCTCAGTCTTTAAAATCTAAAAGAAGGAAGTTTTGGTTGTCACTTACAAATGTTATTGAATTAACTACTTTCACCTGTTAATACTGCAAGTCAGGATGGAAACACAACGAGGAAGCCCAGTCAGTCTTCCAAACTATGACTAGTGTTGAATTGCAAGCTGTAAAAAAAAAAATTTCAAATTAAGGATAAATTATGTATAGACTGAAAAATAACTATTCAGTAAAATAAATGTATATATTATCTATCCGTTTAAGTTATTGCTACCAGTGTTTTTCTTCTTCAGAAGAAGGAAGGAAGTATATAATCCCCTAAGCTGGTCAGTGTGAAATGTACGTTTTTAATTTGTAATTATCAGGAATGGTAAATCCTATTTCCATCTTACAGCTAATACTACATCTAGCTTATATTATTTCTCTCCTTGCAGCTCCTATCTTTAAAAAAAGGCAGCTAGTCAATCATAGGAGACATGACAAACGACACACATTTCAATAGGATTTAACAATAAACAGCCACCTCAAAAAAGTGAAGCCTTCCTCCACCTCCCCACTAAAGTAGCTTCGGACAAGAAACTAAGTGAGACATGTTAACAGATAAGCACTCCAATTAACGTGTTACAGCTCCTCTAAAGCAGAGACCAAAGGCAGCTGCTGCTGGGGATGCTGGGGGATGCAGAGCAGTAATTGTCACTTAAGCACTTCACTCCTTGCCGCCGGCTCCCTCCCCGCAGGGTTTATCTCTAGCCAATTACTGCTGTCATTTGCATTTCAACGTGTGCCATCAGGAGCCAGGGCACAGGCATCAGCCATGGTGACACACAGCAAAGTCAAGCTATTCCTCAAGCCATTCTACGCCATGTCCTTGGGGTCCACGACATTTCCTCCCCCACCCCACTCCCCCGCACCATGCTATGCCCCAGGAGACACTCAGGGAACCGCCATGGCCAGGGATGGGAAAGACATCCCAAGCCCAACTGAGAGCCTGCAAGAGGCCACAGAGGAGTTTTCAGGAGGAGGTCACGCATGAAAGACAAACACTGGATACCAACAGTACTTTGTTTCTGATGCATCTCCCGATATTGCATCATCCCGGGTTGCATTTTCTACTCCAAATCCATTTGCACTGCAAAGCTACACAGCAGGCAGAGTTGATGTACTTCAGTATGACTATACTTTAGTACTTCACACAGAATGGTAAGGTTGGAGAGGACCACTGGAGGTCTAGTCCAACCTCCCTGCTCAAGCAGGGTCTCCTAAAATTCATTAACTGGGGATTGTGTTCAAGTGAATTTTGAATATCTCCTGGGAAGGAGACTCCTTCTGGCAGCCTGTTCCAGGGTTTGGTCACATGCACAGTAAAGAAGTTCTTCCTCATGTTCAGGTGGAACTTCCTGTTCCAGTTTCAGAAAGCCTGTTGCCTCTCATCCTACTGGCCACAAAGAAGAGCCTGGTCCATCCTCTTGACGCATCCTCTTTCAGATATAGACATTGATAAGATTCCCTCTCAGTCTTCTCCAGGTTAAACTGACCCAGTTCCCTCAGCCTTTCCTCCAGAAGAGGAATGCTCCAGCCCCATAATCACCTTCACAGACCTTCAGGAGCTCCATTTGTCTGGTACTAAGGACCCAAAAACTGGACACAGTACTGCATGTGAGGTCTCACCAGGGTGTGAGTAAAGGGTATCAGTATTTGTACTCTTGTATCATCTACACACGGAAGCTGCACATTGGGGCCCACAATATGGGATGCTTATACTTGTGTACTTGAGCAGGTTAAAGATACTGGATTGGTCAAGGAGGAACATGGATAAAACAAGGATTCTCAGCTTCTCAGTTAGGGAATGGTCATGATACATGTTGGTGGTGTGCTATTACCTGACATGGAGCTGGGAGTGGATGCAAGAGAGTCTATGATGAGTGTGGGGAGGCTGGAATTCCAGAGAACAACTGCTGACTGCATACTCTGTGGAGGTGAGATGAAAACACAGCACCTACAGCTGCTCACATCTACTGCTTTGCTTCCTAAACAGTGCAGCTAAGACAATAACATGTAAAAGTTCATCAATACTTAATGGATTGCCTTTGTTGAAGGTTGAAGCCTGTCTATTTGCTAAGTATCACAACAAAAACTTACCACCAGTTTTAGAGGTGTATCAGCTTTTTTAACAATCTATTTACTTAACAGTATTTTGAGCTCAGGGATCACTCTTCCTCACTGACAGAAACGTCTGTGGTGCCTGCATTTGTCAGCCTGCTCTGTGACATCTCATCACCACATGAGGTGCAGCAGAGACGTTCGAGATGGAAGAACCACTTCAGCTAGATCTAATTCAACATGTCCTCTGTCACTGAAAATATTTCTTCTGATATCTGCAGCCAAAAAGAATCAGGGGTACAAAACCATCACTTTCATTTACCGACAAGATACTGACAAAAACCGATGGGTTTTCCCATGAAAGAATTTCTTAAAATTCTGTGGGCAACTCAGACTGTCCACCCACTGCTCAAATGGAGTGGGATACAAATAGCCAGCAAGTGCAGAACAAATGCTACCTCCTACTTAGGAGTGTGCTAGGGAAAGGTTGTTTGTCACTGATGAGTTGCAAACAGAGGCTATGAACTATTCTTAGCATATCTGAGAAGCATTTTGCTCCATGTTAACCAAGGAAAATCAGATATCAAGTCAAACCAAAACAAAACATACTGCTTGCCTTTTCTGCTTAACTAGCCACCAGAAAAGTGATGGAATATTAGGATTTGCTGTGACACCTAGATTGCCACTTCAAGTTTAAAAAAGCACCTGCATGTAAAGCTCACACAGAGCTTATCTTCCCCTGCCATCATGACCTCTCTTGTTGGAAAAAAATAAAGGATGTTTAAACAAATAAGATAGAGCAGCTTCTAAACTTCTAAGTAGTCAGAGATTGGACTATGGTTAATTGAAGGCCAACAGGAAAGTAATTTGCCCTTTCTTTTGTTTCTTTCTAATTATTTTTAAATGGGTTTTTTTGGCGGTGTATTTGAAATCCTCTGTGTTAATAAGCTGATCAGTTACTGGCTCTCTATCTGTTAACCTGAGCCAAAAAACCTACTCTTTTCTCTTTTGTCTCCAAGCCAAAAGAAATTTGTATGGGAAATTTGAAAACCTTCTGCTTATCACCAGGAATAAAAATGCTAAGCCAGATAGCAAAGAAGGGTTTGAAACAGGGTTTCCAGAACAAAAACTCCTACCACTACAGTCCACACAACTCCTGACTCAGGCATTCTGCCTCTGAACACCACCATGGCACAGACACGGCTGTCTCTGTTTCAGTTCACATTGGCTTCACTGAGCTCATGTTGTCCTGTAATTCAGTAGTATTTATGTTATTTTCCTGCTACAAAATATAACAGCCTTTTGTTACTTGATTTATCAATCTGGTTCTCCCAAACTCAAAATCTGCATTTAAAGAGTAGGCATTTTGTCTGCACTTTTAAAAGTGGAACAGTGATGCAGGCATTGAATATATTAGGTGGAAAAGAAGTTCCACAGAGGGAATTTCTTAAGAGAAGTTGAATGACAGCTGGGGAAGAATAGTCTGCTGGAATCATCTGGGATCAATTCACTGACTGTTATTGCTTCTCAAAGTGACACAGCAAGCTAAAGACTGAAGGTGTCTCCTTAGTGTTGGGACTAAGAAGAGATGACTTCCCAAATGCCCTGCCTCAAGTTTATCCTGTTAATCCTTTAGCAACAGGTCCAGCCAGCTCTCATCCAAAGAATCTTGGCAATGGAGGGCTCAGCTTCCCATCAGCAGAATGGCTGAATTAGTGCACATTTGTGGAAGCCTTTATCGCTTTTTATGGAGCTTTGACTAAAACCTGCTGCTCCTCCTCATTTTGCTGTCCCTATCATACCAACTGAAGGATGTACATGCTCCCATCCTACATAGAGATGCTGCTGTGAACACACAGTATCTATGTACATGTACAAGCAGGTGTGAACCACTCTCCACATGTAATTTTCTAGAAGGATTTTAGATCTTCTCTGACTCATTCTTTTAGTGACCATCACCATCTTCACATCCAATACTCTTTCATTGAGGATTATGCTATCTGAACACCAGAGAGAATCGACAAGAGACACCAATAGCTTGACTGGTTAGTTCTAGACTGTACATTGGGTCCTCCTAACTGTGATAGACAAGGACCTTTGGCAGAGTGGCAGTAATTACTTGAAATGTTAAACTACAAAAAGCAAGACAAATTGCACTGAAATCCTGGACTACTTTGAAGTAGGATGCACAGTACACCAGCTTCTTTTCTGCCTGCCCCACATCCCCAAGCAAATACAATGAGTCAAACAACATGAAAAAAACCCAGCTCTAAGACTAATAGTGCATACAGTCTTCCAGAGGTTCTCCATAAGGAAAGCACAGGCAGAACTGCAACAAATAGATACATTTTTTTTTAACCCACAGAGGACAAAAACATTATTTTTTGGGACTGAGATTTAGTATTGCATCAGAGGCAGAGCTCTCTTGTGCATTCATGTGCATATATCATCTGAAACAGCTGAGAGGGTATACATTTCAGGTTCTCTCCTAATGGTCTGTCAGTTTAATTAGCATCAATCTTTAATTGCTACAGCAGGCAGAAGTAACCTGGCTATAATTTACATCTTGACAACGAGCCATCAGCCAGATTTCCAGAGGCAGACAGCACTCATTGATCTTGGAACTTAACTGAAGTTTGGGTGCTTGGCTTTGGAATCAGGACTGGTGATCTCTTTTGCCCTCTTTCTTCCTTTCTTTCTCTCATTTTCTCTTCCTTTTCATCTGACTCCTTCATCCAAAACTCACTGTTGTGTGATCATATAGTAGGACAGGGACTAACACACCAATTTCCATGCGAAAAGTATAATTTACTAATAAAACTGTGTGAGTTTTTGTGGACCCTCTGGCTTTTGTTCTTCCTTTTGACCATGAGCATTTATGAATCTTGTGTGCTCCTTTCCCCTTAGGGGTGTGACATCACATTTTTGGTGTCATGGGCAGGATTCTGTGGTTGAAAGAGTCCATTTGGGATACCATCACTACCCCTGAGTTCTGGGCAGGGCATTCTGGGAAGTCATATATTGGTTGTTAACAGCCAGGAGGGATCCAAGCAGCTGCAAGCCAAGACTGTCCAAAAATGTCAGTGCTTGACTGCTCCCTAATTTTGAAAAAGTTGAGAGAATATAATACCATCCCAATTCCCTTGGGCACAGAATAAGCAAATGAAAATTGGTATAATCCTGAGGTGGTGGTTAAATGCATAAATGTGGTGTTAAGAGAACAAAAGGTACAAAAGAGGAAAGGTAAAGCGATTTTATGTGCAATTTTGGGAGCAGCTTTTACTGCTGCCCAAAAGGAAAGGTATGCAAACAAACGAGTAGAGGGAGAAAAATTACTGGATGTCTGCAGGATTTGGTGAAAAAAATTGCATGACCAGTTAAATGAGAAGAGAGCAAGCAGGCTTTGGAAGAAAATGTTGTTTGTTGCTGAGCATAAGCATACTAGGAGGCTTCAGGTGGAGCTTTGGAATGTGGATGAGAGA
>VZTN01034411.1:0-14225 GCA_013400515.1 Erpornis zantholeuca | reverse complement strand
CAGCTACAGCTTCTTGATAACGTGAAATATTTTTGCTTTCCTCTGCCTGGTCCAGGGCACATGTTGATCAGCCGAATGATGCTCATGTAAAAGCACAAGCTCTAGTCCCCTTTGTTTTGCGCCACAGCTGCACTCGAACTGCCAATGTGTCAGCATTGGCATCGCTGGCAGAACAAAGGAGACAAAGGCTGACATAGGAGAGAGAAACTTTGTTAGGCTCCTAAAGAGCAGCAATATTAAGGGGAAAAAAAAAAAAAAGCAAACTCTAGGAAAAGTAGGAAAAGGACACAAGAGCAATTTTTAAAGAAGGAAACTCTGCCCATCTGCCGTGTGTGCAGGGCTCACTATTCACAAACCCTGCCTTTTCTTACAGTTTTGTGCAAGAGAGCATGGATTTGGTGAACAGAGACAGATCCAGAGGACTGTTTCCTATGCCACTAGAGCCTTAGCAATGCCTGCACTGCCTTATCTCTTTGTAAACAAGCTAAACTAGGCTGGGCTAAGTGCGCAGGAAAGTACACTAACCACGAGTGGATTTAAGGATCTTGGCACTAGACTCAGCCACTTGGTTTAAGTGGCACGTGTCTCAGTATTGAGGCTCATGCTAAGCAGTTGCAAATGGATGTGGCAGGCACACTCTGCTCCGCACTGAGTTTAATGCAGGAAATTGTGTGTGCTCCAATACTGTAACATAGGAAATCTGAGAGCTAAAAATGCACCCTGGGGAATTAAATCTCTGCCCTTCTCCCCTGTCTCCAACTCAGGAGTGTCCAGAATGGCCTTTGTATAGCCTCACCTCCAGGCATACCCGGATCTTCACTTACTTCCAGTACCACCTAAGATGCAAGGGACATTTCCAGGGAGACAAAAGGCTGTATCTCCATCCCAAGCAGCTCACAAAGTAAGGATATGCAGAGGGAACTGATGTCCCACTTCAGTCTCTCCCTTTGCACAGCTTCAGAGCCCAAACTTCCTTCTACTCACTCACAAAAGTGAGTGAAATTTTGTGAAATTTTCTTTCACAAAAGAAATACATTGCTGCACTTACTTGTCAGTGCAGCAAGAAACATCCTTGTCAGCAGCACTGAAGCTGTGCAAGTGACTCTTGCAGATGCCATTGTTCTTAGACATAGGATTTCATTGCATAAAGCCTGCCCACTGAGAGATATGTTGGGAAGGGAGGACAGGAAGGAGAGGGAGGAAGGAAAGGGGAGGGAGCCTTTTAACAGAGAGGGGAAAAGAAACCCTCAGAGATCCAAAATAAATGATTCTTGATTCACAGGGAGGCAGGAAACATAGCTCACACCCAAACAGAGACACTCCTCTATGGCAGACAAGCATCCTGATGATTGTTGGCTTTGTTGTTACAACAGGAAACTCCCCCGCCGCACTCTGCAGGGCTGGATTCTCGGAAGCTCCTACCAGTACTTGCCTTTTTCTGCTCCTTTTTCTGCTCCCTTTTCAGCAGGAGTGGGAGGAGCTGCTGGAACGTGCTGCACAGCAGCTGAAATGGGAAACATCTCAGGGATGCAGCATCTTTCAACTCACCCAACAAATAATCTGCTCTAACTCAAATGGCTGACAGTGAAAAAGATATTACAAAAACACATTTCCTGTGGGTTAGCACAGCAAACAGCATAGTACAAAACTCATGATACGCCACCATATGGCTTCTGCCATATTATTTTTGCTAATAATGTAAAACAACATGAACTGTGGTAGCCGCAATGACCACAATGCCACTACAGCCTGTTTGTGCCAGAACTAAAGTTACTTCTTATTAATTATTTAGGTATAGCATTGTATTTAAAAAACCCTGAGGATGGAATAGTAGTATTTTTATTTAGTTATTTTTCACCTAGAATATGATTAAACTGTTCAAAAGTCAGAAGTCCCAATTTTTCAGCAAAACTGGGATGAGAAAATATCGCTTACTGTCAAAACAGAAAGCATGATGTCAGCAACCTAGTAAAAATACCTATTAAAAGGCATGGGTTTACAGGAAGCAATAGCTGCAGCCAATATTCTGAGCTGTAAAGATGAGACAGAACCAGAGAGCTCCGTCCTGCTGTGATGAACTGCAAACTTAATCAGGATCTATACTGGCTTGAAATATGTAATCTGTATTGTCCATTTCCCTCCTCCTCTGTGTGTGTGTACAGATGGTCAAAACCTTACAGCTAACCCTGAGCAATGGATAATGAGGTAATAACACTTCCCAGCCTCCAGCCTCTGTGGTTACATCCAAATTAAATCCAAACTGCGATTCACAACACTAGAAACAAGAGTCTAGTTCACCAGTCAGACAAACTTGTTAGTCAGGAAATGGTTAGAGCAGCTATATTTGTGCACTTATTTTTGCTCTTTAAAATTGTGTATGGCTAATGTAAACATACACATCAAACCATCTCTATGTTTCAGCTTCAAGAGAAAAAGAACAACAACAACAAAAAGACACTGAAAAAAAAATAACCCACTCCTACCCAGACTTGTCCTGAATACCAATGCTAAAACTATTACAAAATGCTAATTTGGTACCAACAACCTATGATTAAAAAAACAATGAAGCACCTCAAGCACATGAATTAAGGCATCATCTTAAACATGGTCTTTTCAGCTTAAGCTAGAAAACCCTTATATATACACACATCTGGGCCTTTTCTTGCTCTTGATGATCTCAAAGCTATATTAAAGATGTAAATCTTTATGTAAGCTAGTCTAATGCATTTGGGGTCTGAATGAAAGTTAAAGACACCACAGTACTTTTAAAGACAACCACAAATGAAGCCAAAATCTCAACTAAGATTATTTTCTGTCAATAAACACCCCCTGAAGGCAATTCTCATGGATTACTGGGATGCCTATTGAGTTACTTGAGTACCATTACCTAACACCCAGTATTTGGTACAGAACATCACTACGTGCCTTCATACTTAACATACTTAAACAGTCAGTGGTAAAGATGCACTTTCATGACACTTCTGAAGCAAGAGTCTCAAAGTTTTAATAACACTAATAATTCACCTTTACAGGTTTTTTTTGTTTCCTCTCCAGTTTAAGGTATAGGAAAGGCTGATTTCCTTCTCCGTGCTGCACTGTTCACCATCAGCAAATCTTGAAATGGAAACCTCAATGCTCAAATTCTTTTCATGTGTTCTAACCATCCAACACTACTCCCTCACCACTATATCAATCTTTCTTGCTCTGATCTTGCATTTGTGCATAGTATCTAACTTACCTAATGCCTTCCATCAATAGAGTGAAAAAGTAGGCAACCCCCCCAAAATTCTTGCAAACATACTGGCCATTTAAGAGAAGGAAGAACAGATTGCTTGGCCAGGACCAACTGTTAAACTGCAGGACCTCTCCCACCTCACCCTTCACTTTTTGTATAAAACACTGAAATATTTAGAACAGGGATAAAGACCTAACCTTGGTCAACACTTGGTGAAAAATTGGCAAAAAACCACAGAGATGAAAAACTGAATGAAACCAGAAGCTCCCCCACTCTCACCTAGATCAAAACTTCCCCTTACACAATCTATCTTTACCAGTAACATTGTATAAAGGTTTTAATTTTGCCAATTCTTTATAAATATCAAATAACTCCCTATATCAATAGGATCCTTGACAGATCCGTTAGTAGTATTTGACTGTACTTAGCTTTAAGTAAGTACAGTCTTTGTACTTACAGTATTTGACTGCTACTTTAGCATCTGACTAAATGCTCTGTAGGGAACTTCAATGAAAATAAAAGTTCCTCCTACTAGCAATAAAAACATTTGTGTCATCTACAAACCCAGAAATACATTAAACCAAAACATGTAATGCTGGGTTCTGGAGTGCAGAGAAGCTGAATACCAGGTTAGAATGAACAAAGCCAGGAAGTTAATTTTTTTTTCTATTTAAAATTGTAGCCACATCGGATTGATCATAACCTTCAACTGATAAAACATTTACATTGTTGGCTGATGTTCTTCAATTCACAATTGCATGCAATTAACAATTACAAGGGTGCAATTAAAACTTGCAAGAGGTAAGCAAGTCTCCTATAGGCTCTCCCAGAAGTAGACAAAGTAGCATTTCCACTTCAGAGCAAAGTAAATTACAAAACCCAACTAAATTTACACAGACTAAGTACTTCAGGAAACAAATACTTCACATTTGACAATAATAGAAGTAATTTTTTTCACCATCACTTTCACTATTCTCTTTGCAGAATTTGTCTCCATTAGAGAGGGAAGGTAGTTCAATAACTAGTACAAGGCATGAGAGACTTGCCAAAATGACACAGATTAATTTTAGCATCAGGAACTACTGTAAATCTCAGCAGTTTGAAAGGTACCATCAGCTGGAAAGGGGCGGGGATGAGAGTCATAACCTATTTGAAATTTCACAGAATATAGGCCTCAAAACCATGAGAGAGAACAGCTCTGGAAAAGAAATTATAGCAAATCTAACAAACATTTTCTATAAGATGTCTTGACTTTGAGGTGCTATTTCACAATTTAAGTTTTTTTAACATCTCTAAATCTGGACAACTCTGTATTAGCAACTCTGAGGTATAGTAGTGAATCATCATCTTTTCCTCAGTTATTATTGGGTTCTAGAGCCTGCTTCAACTGTCAGCTAGAAATATTTGCCACTCTTCCTATTTCTTTTCCATCTCAGCCTAACACCACCATCATTTTGACTTTGAGAAAGCAGCAAAGACACAATAATGATGTATACTTGTATATATTTTCCCCCTTTAAAACTGATTTTGCTCATATGAAGGCATAAACAATCTAAAGAAGCACCTCTAAAGAGCCATCCACAGCTTTCACAAAAAGCTGCTTTTAAAGCTGTCTAGCTCTCTTCCACCTGATCCTATAAACACTGCTGGCAATTTTTCCCCCATGCCTCTAACATATTTTCACTTAGCACCAGTTTGATGTATAAGATCTGACAGCCAGGCAGTTATAGGCCACCTGCATCACTGTCGCCATGACAACAGTGAAAGACAATCCATGATCCCATGCCCTGGTCACACGTTTCAATACAGCTTATCTGTCTAAAGCCACTGAGTCTAATGGAAGAGAGTAATTACAATCTTCCACTCATTGTCAAAATTCTCACTGTATAATGCTCTTCAAAATTATTTTATTCCTCTCACATGGNAAAAAAAAAAAAAGGGAAAACAAACCTCAAAAGAAACCTTAAGTGGGTTTGGAAGGGAGAGAAAGAGTGAAAAGCAAGTCTGTGCCTGATAGAAAAATGCAGCAGTGTGAGCAAACTGGCTCTTTGCAGTGCCGAAGGACTAATCAGAAGCAGCGGAATATACCAACCACTAAGAGGGATAAATGAAAATTTCTGTTCTATTTGTAGAGCAGCACTTTAGATCCTTTCAGTTTTGCAGTGAAGGTGAAGAGAGGATATTAGCTGCCCTTTTTTCCCCTCCCCTTCCTGGAAAACTTCCTATGAAAAGGAACAAGCACTATGCTGCACTGTGCAGCAGCAGCAGCCACCTCAGCAAGCAGCATGGCTCTTCAGATGACCATGTCATTAAAGAGAGAGGGAACCCTGTGTCTGAGACAGGAGAGCAGCAGCTCTTCCTCTCCACCCTCTATAACAGACTATCGCTTCATTTTTCATTTTTAAAGCAGAACTGCAGGGCAAAGCTTCAGAATTTTACCCTTTCTGATCCCTGTCCCTAAAGAGTAACTGCATTCCCTCCATCTCTGGCAGAAAACGCCAAAATGTTATTCCTTTGTCTATGGCCACAGCCATAATTAGGATGGAGATCAGGGTAAAATGATATAGAGTTTGCACCTGTAAAACAGGGACATGACTTCCCTGCCTTGTAGGGAACTGAGACGACAGAGGGAATCCAGCCATGACACAGACCAGCACCACCTATTTTGAACTATCGCAAATGTTGGACAGTGAGTACCTGGACTCTCCTCCTGCAGTAGATACAAATACAACACCTTCTGCCACAGAATTTGGTGCTGGAGGATCAGGTCACATCCATAAAAAATGAAAAGCTTTGCTTTCTGCTTGATACTCCTTGTCCCAATCCTTCCTTCTCCTCCAAGCACTTTCATGCAAATCAGTCAGCACATTGAAGCTCCAATTTATTAGGAGCATGTAATAAATACTTCTTGAATTAGTAAAATGTGATAAATCAGGAACAGACAGACAAAAAGATACAGTAATTTATTAAAATGTTTCATCCACCCATGTCCAAACCACACTAGTAAATAAAATGTCAGATGACTGCCCATTTTAGAGACATATTTTTACTTGGATGCTTTAGGCCACAGCATTGGCACCAGGAATGAAAGCTTCATTCACAGCACGTTACTTGCATTTGCCATACGGGGTCCTGGCTCAGCTGACACAGTAACCCCACTGTAGCTTGGGGCCCAGAGTCCTGACTCTCAACTCCCAAACCCAAGGAATTTATTTACTCCCAAGGTAAATAAAAAGTCAGTCTTTTTTGGTCTGTACTTACAGGAACACAAACAGGGCTGACGACCCTCAGTCCTGATGTAGTTCAAGCATGCATTTGAAATAACCTTCAGCATTCACGTCAGAATTACTTTAAAGAGAAGCAATGCTGTGATTTAATGACCATCTTTTAACACGTAAGCCAAATAAAATGTTACAACCAACAAAGATAATAGAATCTTTAAGTTTCTGTAGAGCTGTGACTCCCTCCCAAAGCCCAGCACAAACCTAGTGCCTGCACTATAGAAACACAGCCAGCGCTGTGGCTGTGCACCACAGAGGGCCAAGGCTGCCCAAGGGAGCAGAGGGATGCGTTCGGAGCGGCAGCAGGCATGGCCTGGCATGGGCTCTGCCTACACAGCAGATCCCATAGAACATCAGTCGGAAAATCTCTAGTGATAACAAGTAGGTGAAGACCTGCTTTCACCTGGTGTTTTTAAGGGACTGGACAGATTTTTCAGCTGGCGTAAAGCAGGCACCCCAGCAGATCTGTGTGGCTTTACACCAGCTGAGCAACTAGTCAAGGGCTCCCCCGCGCAGAGTGTCCCCAACTCCTTCCTGCCTTCTGGCACTGATTCAGCACCATCGCAAAGGGAAGGGTGCCACCTACAGCACTACGCACAGTGCTTCCTCCAGCACCATGGCTTGCTTTGGACGTCTCCCAGTAAAGAATTAATCAGGGCCAGCCCCTTAAATGGAGGCTTGGTGATTCTTCCATAACAGCGGTAGGCAACATCCTCAAACTGGTTTCTTATTTTAGGAATGCAGAGGTAGAGTGTCTCAAATAGATTCTTTGCCTTCATTTCTTTGATGTCTTACTGTTGCAGTGTGAGTATTTCCTCTTCTACTATACCTGCATGTCAGTACTATCAAAACTACTGCACTAACTTCTATCTTATTTTTTTTAAGATATCTTAGAGCATCAAACATGCTTTACTTCAGAACCTCTTCAAACAAGATTTGGTTCTTGTCCCCTCACATTTATGTGCTTAATTCCTTTCTCTCTCCTTTCCATGGGAAAGATCAATTCAAATATATTTTCAGTCTTGTACAAGCTACATCTTTTGGAGTTCCTCTGTGTCCAACACCCAACCTCTGGAAAGGTGTTAGAGTTGAGGTGCCTCTTCCTATTTTTAATCTTACTAAACCACTCTTAATTCATACAGGAGATGCGTAACCAATAAGTAGAGTCTGCAAACCAATTCTTGCTTTTATGGAAGAGTGCTGGCTCTATTTGTCAGTGCTAATCTGAGATAAATGTCCCTGTTCAGAATATATGACACACACACACACTGTCCAGAAGGAAGACAAAGAAGCTGAATTAGTCTGACAGAGTCCAGCTGCCACTGTAGATGGAACAATCAGAAAATGAATAGGTATCCACAGCCACTGCAAGAACTAAAAGCATAATCCTGCAAATCAGAATAACAGTTTAGCTAAATATGAGGATTAGGTTCTCCTCTTTTCTTCATGCCCTGTTTTTTATTATGCAAGAATCTTTCTAATTATTACAAATTTGCAATGAAAAGCAAGCTCTGGTCAGAGTGTTGAGACTCTACCAAGTCAGGAAAGAGGAAAAAATAGAATTAATAAGTCTTTAGTAGACTGTTTCATTCATAACTGCCCACATGTTCTCCCTGCTTGGCGTGACTTCAGGAATGACCCCAGGGAGCCAAAGGTCACAACAGCATGCTTCCCTGAACTTAATGTGATCAGAAGGCATCTTATCTAGCAAATTCTGAATAGCAGGAGGTGAAAAGTGCGAGTAAGTGCCTCTCCATGTCCAGGTGCCTGTGCCTGGGGACAGGCACAAAGCAGCCACAGGGAACTGCCACAGACCACAACCACACAGGATCTTTGTCGACACTTCATACAACTAGTCTGGAGTGAAAAATTGTACTGGCAACAGGCCAGAGAAATGTCACAAGTCTACCTTTGCACTAATCCAGCCAGTTTTGGTGTTCTATGTCTCTGGTGCAGTTCAGCTACCAGAGGAAGAGCAGCTGGGAAGCTCCTTCACCAGCATCCCTGAGTTCACAAACCCACCATCCAAACACTGGGCTTCTACATGGTGATGGCATCTTTTTGTCCCCAAGCCTCCCTCACATCTACAGTTGCTGCAAGGATGTCACTCCTTATCATGTGTGGCAGAGGGTCATGGGGAACAGGACAGAAGGACACACTGCTTTTGCCAGGATCTTGTCTGTGCACAGGATCACCAAAGACTTTACACTGCAGCTTCCTGGCAACAAGCTAGCTGGCAAGAGCCAGATGGAGAAGCAAGTCTGGTGGCCTGACCGCAGAAACCCAGTGAAAAAATACGAAGGTAAAAATGCAAGTGCTCAATATCAGAGCTCTACTGATCTGAGGCATTTGGTCTGTTAATACTCTTACTCCTGTGGCTCAGAGCCATCAAAGACCTTGAACCTACACGGAAACCACTACTACCCAAAGAGTCTTAAGCATTCAGAAGGGCAAAATCCTACCACTGACATGGGTCAGAAAAACTGAGATATAGTCTCATCTATCTGAATTTATATATATTTTTAGTATCATATTTATAGCTATTTATAGATAAGTAAAGACTACTGGAAACCAAAATGTATTGAGCACAACAGGCAGCAAAAAAAAAACCCCAAACAACTAAACCGAACCACAAACAGAAATGTGAATCACATCTAGAAGTGAGAGGAAGCATCAAACACCAAAAACGGTGACGAGAGAGATGTCTATCCATGCATCATGTGCTTCCACATCTATCACACATCTCCTCCAAAAGTAGAGCTGCCTTCTGTAGGCCAGTGCTGCAGCTGACAGCATGCAGAAGAGGAGAGGTGTAATACTCAACACCTGCTCTGTCAGCTGGGGTGTTTTTAGACAGACACACCAGATACAGATGTTCCTGCACATATAGTACTTCCATTCAGTGATTGCTTCTATATTTTTGAGCCACCACATTCACAAACAAGTCATATGTTCAACTGGACATGTCAGACACCTCCAGCATCATTGTCACTGCATGTGTTAGTATCTAACTGCATTTTTGTTCTGGTATTTATTTATTTATCCTTGCAGGCTTTATTTATTCATATTTAATTTTCATACAGATGCAGTAGACGCAGGATCCTGCACTCATAACAACACCCATCTGCTAGGCTTTGCAACAAACCAAAGACATGCCTAACTTGTGTTGTCTAAGACCTATTGCTTAGCACTTCCCCCCCCCCACCTCCATGTTTAAACTCTTGTCTTGCAGGTTGAGTTTCAAAATCCCACCTGAAGTCTAAGGATGGTGCAAACTTGCCAGCTGGATGCAATATGAAGAATGTAACTAATCTCACCAATACCTTCCTAGTTTACTTCACAACAAGCAAACACTTTTCACAGTACTGACCTCCTGCTGGAGCCAAGAAACTCAGCTACTTCAATGAGAACTGATGTAATACAGCTTCACTTGTAGATGACTGATAGATACAGACTCACAGGAGTGAAATCCCCTCTCACTACTTCTTTCTCAATGTGTAAGGATGGTTTTGCTAATGGAAAAAATTGTATTCATTTAACTACTGTATTGTAGAACTAGTACAGAGTCTGGTAAGCATTCAATCCATGTAACTTTGAATCAGTGTTCAGTCTTTCCTCAGGAATAAACACAAGAAATCCCCTACCAGATCTTCCCTTCCTGAAAGGCAAACTGCCACAAACAAGCCACAGCATTTCTCCCTTAGTATGATTCCTCTATCTCCCTACAGAAGATACAGACTAATCCTGAAGAACATGTGCAGCAAAGAAAGATTAATAAAAACATTTACTTTTCTACAACATAACAATTAGGATATTTTCCAGATGAAAACAGAAAATACATAATGAATGAAAATTCCTATTATGTCAACAAGTAAACCAATATTAGTTACAAAGAAAGCCACAAATCACAATCAACCACCTCTCTTAGGTGAAGCCTGACTAAAGGGAAACACCTACAACGTGAACCTGGATGCCTTTGCTAATGAGTAATGAGAGGTGTTAAATTACAGGCTGCCACAGGCATTTCCCCTGAAAAAAACCGGCATTTAGGGAAGGTGAGGACTTATGCAACAAGCAACTAACTATGGAGAAACTAAGAGAAACCTTTTGGTAACTCCAAACTCATCTTGAAATGTGCACTGTAGTTTTAGGGAGCTACAATCGGTAAAACTAGGACCATACTTAATGAACAGTTGGACACTATTCACTGCCATTTCCACCATGTTCTTTCCTCATCACGCCCTTTTAATGAGTTTTCATATTTCTCACTAACATTTATTATATTAAACCCTACACCCACCTACAGGTGTGTGTACTGAATCTAATCTCTGTCTGGAACACATTGTACTTATCCATACACTCTGTTCCAGGCCCTTGCAAGACGAGATTATCTGCGAGTTACTCTGCCTGCCAGTATCTACAAAAAAAAGTTACATTTAACTGAGGTTTCAAGCTGCAGGAAAAGTGTTTTTTAGAAAATAGTGCAATAATTTCTCACCAAAAGGAGAGGTGGGGGAAGGGAAGTGACTTCAGTACTATTTTTCAGTTGTAGCAATTAAGGAAGAATAATTAGTATATGAGTATAGATTATTTACTAAAGCATAACTGAGGGCCTGGTCTGAATTTCACAGAATGGTTCCAAGATTTTACCTATTGTGAGCACCAATCAGATTTGGGCCAAGCATTCCAGATATCATTAAATAGAGAAAAAAACCTCTGCAGGTATTTATTGATTAACAACTGTGATGCATGGCAGATAACTTCTACTCTTTTCCCACTTCATTAGGTATCCATTTCTATTCCTACAACATAACCAGATGACTCATTTTTGAAGACTTCATTATATACAGAACTTTAGTGCCAAGTCTGTCTGTAAAGAAGTGATAAAGGTGTATCTGTCTGCATTCGAAGACAAATGTAACTGGGAAAAGCAGATCAAGCCACATAAATGTTTCTGTATTAATTTTTTCCATGTAATTGTTTTCCCTTTTTTTCCAATTTTTGAAAATCTCTTTTTAGTCTATCAGAATTTGATCTTTTTCCATGGTCAGAAAGAAAAGGTTGGTCACAGACAAGATTTGCTAATGTTTTCCTAATCACAGAATCTGTGGGAGAAGAAAAGTATGCAAATATATTTTATTACCCTTCACTCAATATCTAACTCCAAAGAGCAAAAGAGAAGAGAGTTCTCCCTTACATGCATATCTACAAATTAAGAAAAGATCATGATATTCAAGCAACCTCCAGCTAAGCCCTTTCCAATATGGTCAACCAGGTTACAGTTGACAAACTACACTTAAATTGTTCCCAAGAGACATTTACTGGATTTGCTAGATCTCTATGGACTGCTGAATTGGCAACAGTATCAATTATATTTTCAATAGGTAAACATAGTCTTACATTAGCATTTTTGGCAAAACTATATGTAATTATATATATATATACACACACACACAGAGTCTTTAAACTAACTGCTCATTTCAGTCACTTGTAAAAATAACAACCTCAAAATTTGTTTCTTGACGTTATCCATCTCCATTATGAAGGAAACTTACTGACTGAAACCACAATGAACCATGCTGCCTATTCCCTCTGATCAATGGTGCATCCCAGATGTGCCAGGTACTTCCCAAACATAGTCACAGCCTTCTTGTTCCAAGGAAATACCAGGATAGATTAAAATTTCCTTCCCTCTCCTTTGCTTTCTACTGTGGAAAGATCTGTACAATCAGAAAAGTAAAACATCTGCCAAACAAGTTCTCTCTTTTAATCCCCACATAAATCCATTTCCTCAAGGAATTTTACTATCCAGGACCCTCATCTTTCCCACCCATATTATTCTAAGGATAAAGAGCTATCAGGATCAGATCTCCAGCAAATCCAACACAGACTTAAAACTTGCTGGTGATGGAAACATGTCCCAGTCTGCACTGATTTTTATTGCTATCTATACACTAAATAATGCTGAGGAGGAAAGTATAAAAAAAGATTCATTCCAACCAGCCAGGCTAACAGAACAATACAGATTGGACACTTGAACTCACCTCTACTACTACTTCAAACTTTCTGGATTACATTTGATTCCTTTCCCTTGAAGAACAAGAAAACAAGCCATTTAAGAATCAACACTGAAACTGAGACTCTGGAGATCATAGAATTCCACAACCCTCAAGCCCATCTCCTAATTAAATGTTGTGGTGTGAAATGTGATGTACTACTCTTCAATTTAGACACAAATACATCTTTTGTCACAATGTCTGCTGACTAGTTTTTCAACAGGGAGAGAGGGTGGCAGTGTGCTCTTCAAAACCCTCCACCAAAGCAACTTTGCACTTCGAACTCCTACTAAATCAACAGACCCCTAGTTTACTACTAAATTTCTCTAAAACTTTTGTGTTTTACTTGAACACTTTGTCCTTCTTCATTGTTTTTGATACTCAAAATGACAAATGATTCCAAAATGCCAGCTGGTGAGTCAAAAAAACCTTCGTTATGATAAATCATAAACCATAACTAACTTAAGTAAATAAAAGTCATCAATTTACCCTAGTGAGTAGAACAGTGCATTTACGAGATCTGCTTGCTCTAAAGATCACAAGACACCTTCATCACCTGGCAGCTGAGCACAGATAAAGCCCATCTGATCTAGAGATTGAGGTGGAAAAACTACCATTTTCTCCTGTGATTTCAAGTTAAAGGAAAAGAGACAGGCAAGGCCAGAGTCTGATGTCCTTAGTCAAGAAAGAGAAAAAAAAATCATTAAGATCTCACTGAATTTTAGCCCAGTAGAAAACAAATAGAACTCCAAATACATAAAAGAAATTAACTTATTAAAAATTAANGACTTAAAATAGGAGGATGGAATAAGTGTAGCGCTAAATGGCAAAGGGCCTCAGTCCTGGCACATTCCCACTTCATTAGAAGGCAGAATGGCTGATATAAATCAGGATGATTTAAGTTGCTGAATTTAAACAGGATTTAAAGTATCAAATCCTGATATGAATAAATCAGTTTGGGAGAATGGTTGGATTTGTACTAATTTTTCTAAAGAAGGGTCAATTCTTACTGATTGGTAACTATTAAAGTGTGTTACATGGCAACTCCGTATGTCCTTTGCATGAGCACACAAACCATTCTACATGCTATATACCAAAATACGGTTTTCTAATTAATTTTTAAAAATACCTTCAGCGCACCTGTTATGTAAGAATAAAAGTTTATCAAATTGGGTTTTATCTGTATTTACAAATATTTAAAGATAAGATACCTTGCCTTTCACCTTATGGGAAGCAGAAATCTCCTCCAGCTGTCTTCACACTCAGCTTTCAGCCTTAAATAAACTGACTGAATCTAGTAAACTGATGAAGACATCATGTCACTATCAGCACAGAAGGCTTCTATCTTCTTGTTTAGAATTTCAAGACCTTCTTCTTCCAGAACACTTCCTAAATGTCCACCTTTGCTGGTTCAATTTCCTTCAAGTTTTCAGTATAAATATGGTGCTCGGTTGCTTTTATTTTTATTGGTTGGATTATTTTAACAGGTGACAGTAAGTTTAGGCATAAGATATCCTATTTTCACATCTGATTTGTGTTTTGAAAATTAATTTTAACTTTACTAATAAAACTCATAAATTGGAATTAAGAACTAGGTAAAATTCAGTGTTTCAGGTGGGGAGAGTATGTGTACTAAAAAAAGAAGAAAAAAAA
>VZTN01034410.1:13337-29864 GCA_013400515.1 Erpornis zantholeuca | reverse complement strand
CGATCCAGTCTGTCCAGATCCCTTTTGCAGAGCCTTCCTACCTTCAAGCAGATTAACATTCCCACCCAGCTAGGTGTCATCTGAAAACTTACTGAGGGTACATTCAATCTCCTCATCCAGATCATTGATAAAGATATTAAACAGAATTGGCCCCAATACTGAGCCCTGGGGAGCACCACATGCGACTGGTTGCCAACTGGATGCAACTCCATTCACCACAATCCTTTGGGCCCAGCCATCCAGCCAGCAGAGTATGCCCATCCAAGCCATGAGCAGCCAGTTTCTACAGGAGGATGCTGTGGGAGACAGTGTCAAAGGCTTTACTAAAGTCCAGATAGACAATATCCACAGCCTTTCCCTCATCCACTAGGCAGGTCACCTGGTCATAGAAAGACATCCGGTTAGCCAAGCAGGACTTGCCTTTCCTAAACCTATGCTGGCTGGGCCTCATTCCCTGGTTGTTCTGTATGTGCCATGCGATCGCACTCAAGATGATCTGCTCCATAACCTTCCTCGGCACACTTTGATATGTTATGGTGATCTGTTTTCTGAACTTAGCAATGTTAACCAATAGAAATGGACTGGTTAACCATAGTCTGCAACTGATTTAGAATCGGCCCTAAAACTAGGACGCAAGTAATAAAAGCTTTTTCAAAAAAAAAAATCATTACCCAGTAAACGGTTTATATCTTCTACAGAGCTGAATGAAACATGGAAAAATCTTTAATATTCTTTTTGCTGACTGATGGACAAGCATGACAAATTTGCATTGATATCTTGGGGTGACTTTATGATGTATCCCATATTGCCTACTCTATGCCCAGAAAATTATTCTCNTTGCCTACTCTATGCCCAGAAAATTATTCTCGTGCCTTCCTGTGCCTTTAAACTGAGCCTGAGAGGGGAGAGAAATAAAAAAAAAACAGCCAGAGGAACTTTCTCAAAGCAGTTCTGTGCTTCAAGGTCACTACTCCTCTCTGTTGTTCTTCTGCGGTGAGGAGATTGCTGCTGCTGCTGCTGCTTTCCAGCCAGCTCTCAGCTCTGTTTCTCCAGAGAGAGACAGAGAGTTAAACTTTGTTTCCTTGGGACTTCGGCTTCTTCTTCTGGAACTGTGCAACAACACCAGAACAGCATCCAGGAGGCCCAGAGGGCCCCCACGCTGACCCAGCTCCAAAGAGGGGAGAGAGAGCGCCACATCCACAGAAGGACTCTAAATTCTTCCAGGTTTCTTGCCACAGCGAGAGATTTTATTATTTAGCATTATTATTCTTTTCCGGTGTGTTTGTTAAATAAATAGTTTTGTTTCTTCTTCACTTTCCTCCGAGGAAATATTTCTTTTCCTGAACCTGGTGGGGGAGGGGTGACTACAACCTGCTTTCTATCAGAGGATATCTTCCTCTGAATTTGTCTCAAACCGGGACACTTGAACATTAATATGACCAGCTCTAGTGGGAAGTTTAATTTGGTTTCTAGGCAATTTGATGACACTAGGGGGTTGTTTATATTTAGATAATTGCATGACTTTTCAGATAAAAATAAAAAACTATTAGAATTTGTAGTGATTTTTCCTTCCGCATGTTTTCCCATTTTATTCAGTTCAAAACAAGTGTCATCTCTTTTGAGAAAGATTGAATGATATCCCACTCATAAAATCATTTTAGACAGAACATTTATTAAATCAATGAACAGCTAACAGGTTTGGACCTCTCCCATTCCCAACATTAGTTGAAGAGCAGGCACATCAAAGGCATGTTTTAGAATAGCCTGATGCACAGGAACAAGAGGGGAATCATCTTTCACTTCATATTTCCCTCTGTTGTCCTTAGTGGGAACCTGTAGAGGGATTTCATGGCAGACCTCAGTGCTGTCACGTGTGGTGCTCCACTGTGGACGCTGGCAAGTTGGTCAGGGAGAAATTCTCCAGCTCTCGCCCTGTTTGTGAGAAGAAGTTACATTCTCATGAGACAGGGCTGAGAAACTAGAAGAGAGGGTTTTGCTCTAGCTGTGGGAATTATTATCTTCCCACAGCTTGAAGCGTAAACTATTTCATGTTTTGGGAAACTCGTATCTCACTGACGGTGTTTGTTACTTTGTTTTTCTAACTGAATTCTCTGTAACTGACCAGTGATGTGAGAGAGGAGTTCATGGAATAGCCAATGGTAGCTGTACCTTGTTCAGCTCTGCTCTTGCTCTCTGCTCCTGACCAGGCAGGCCGGAAGCTGCTGCCAGGGCAGAGAGAGCACCTGGGTCTCGTTTTAGAGATCTCTTTGTCCTGTCTGCCTGTTTGCTTTGCATGATAAATGTATGAATTAAAGAAGCTATCTTGCCTTCTGAAAATCTGGAGTCATTTTTATGCTGCAAGAAGCCAAATCTGGCCTTGAGATGCAACAATCCACCATCTTAGATTTTTGTGTTTCTTGTATAAGGGATCAGACTCTACTGCTGAAGAGGCAAACTTAATGCTTAATACCTGGTTTTGCACTTCAGCATTGGTTCCTGGATATGAGTTTGGGGTTGGTTTGGTTTTTTGTGATTGCATATTTCTACCCCCTTAAAAATTGCATGCTCTCATCTTCACTGTTGTAAGTTATTGTCTTTCATCCAAATATGACAAACATTTATAGCAAGTTGCTTGAAACAAACTAAAAATACAATGTCCTTCTAAATTCCAAATATTTCATGTTATGAACTGGATTAAAGGTACACTATTCAACTTGTATGTCACAGGATCATCTAGCCTCTATTCAGAAGCTACCACTAGGTCAGGATATATGGAGATGTAGCTCTAAAAAGAGGAAGCTGCAGCTGACAGGGAGTGAACAATTACTTAGAGAACAAATAGATTACTTTTTTCCTATTTCAAGAATATCGTTCAGAGGGCAGTTGAAACACACCTGATGACACATCTTTGTACATTTCTTTCACTAGGAAAAAAACCCCAACCTTTTTAACTGTCATGCAATTATAAGTCCTTGGCATCTCCTAAAGTTCTGAGAGTCTGAAGAAGATTCTGCTCAAAATCCATGGAATGTGGAAAATCTGTGACTAGACTCTTTGAGTCCGGCTGGACTCTCCAGTCAATTCAATATGCCTAGGAGCAGCTGTCATCTTGTAACAGAAGCCTACTGAAAAATCACATTGGATGCTTGACTCTTTGCAGTTGCATATGGCCATATAATTTGATTCACAGGATTCAGTTCAAATCAGCAGCATTCACATTAGCAAAGAAGTGTCCCTGTAGAAAGTTCATTACTGGACAAAAGCCAAGCTTACTCTATCTGTTCTGAAGAATGTTCTTTGATTCTGTAGCTGAACTTTTGTGAGTGCTGCTGTCCTGCAAAAAACTAAGGTAGCTGTAGTTTATGGTAAATTACTGGCTGATTTTCCTAAAACATGAAAGGCTTAAATTTAAAAAGGGATTAATAAGTGCTATTTTAACTAGATAACTGGAAAAAAATTGATCAGTTTTGCAGTGTTGCCTAATATCTCTCAGACATTGGAGTTTTATGATTCATCACTCATTTTTTTATGGATAGATGATATAAGAGTCATTAGTTTTATATCCTGGTATAGCAGATTTGTATGCATGCACAGGTATTTTAATATTCAGAAATATGAAACATTTGGTTTTTTTAAGTGGACCCCCCATTTCTTAAAGAATAAAACTGGTAATTTCCAATTTTATATTAATGCTAGTGTTGCCAGAATGATTTTTGCTTTTATATTTCCTTCATATATATATATATATATATATATTCACAGCTCTGTAGACTACTCTTGTATAGTTATGTAGTTCCTAGCTAGCTCCATTACTTTTCCCTACCCTGATAGGCAGAAAGACAAAACACATTCCAGAGGCTCCAAACCCCGGGGGTACAAGGCCCCTATCCTATCTTGGTTCTTCCTGGGAGCCAAGGTTGAAACTGGCTCTTCGAGACATTTTCATAAACAAAGTTTAGTTCCTATCTAAAGGGGGGCTACAGAAGAGGTGGAACCAAAAGGGGGGAATTACTTCATCACTTGTGCTTCTAATTGGCGATTCTTGTCAATTATGCTAATTTGCTAAGCTTATAAAACTGTATTCATCCCATGGGGGTTGGGCATTTTTCCATACCTGCCCCTGGAGGCCTCCAATAAAGACCAGCCTTTATATTACCTCCTATACTAATATTGTCTTGAAAGCGTGTTGTTTTATTTCTAGGTCTTTAAGGCATCACTAGCATCACACATCACCTAAAGGCTGAAAAAAAATCATGAGCAGTGGTTGTGGTCTAAAAATATAGCTTCAAGAAAATGTTGCACAAAAATGCTCAAAGTGTCTGTCCCTTAAATGACACTGATGATAATTTAAATTCTGACATTGCCAGATAGCATTAGAAACTTTAGTTATTAAAAAGGGTTGTGCTGTCATTAGAAAAAAAAATAATTAATCATTGTCACGCAGCTATAAAGGAGTTCTGAGTACATAATCATAATGAGAGACAACCTTACTTTTTATATTTCCTATTGGTTTCAATCAAAACTCAGGCACAAATGACTCACAGTGTTATCAGTGGGGGGAAAAAAAAACCCTAAAAGATCTTTCTGGATTCTCCATAGTTGGCAGTTACAAATTCAAAATTAAATAAAAATGCTTTGACACAATAATTCACGCATTTAGGAAGTCTACTGTTTGCATTATACAAGGAGTTAGATCCAGTGTTTGGGTTGTCTATGTTAGTAGCATACGCCATAAAACCTACTGTAAAAATACCATGATAATTTAGCGGTCTTTGGTACCTTTAACACCAACAGTCAGGAACAGCATTTATTGGACTCCTGAGTCCTGGCTGCTAGCCCGGTGAACCTTGCCTTAGGTCAAAAGACACTTTGATACCAAGCAATGATGATAGCCCATTCTTTCAGAGATTCAGCTGTGTGCAGTATACAGAAACAAGATGCAATGGCAGTGCTTCATTTCTGGAATGTTGAGGAGCTGTATTAATATCTTGCAAAGCTCTACTGACCAAAACACAAATCACAGATAGTGATTTTCAACATCTGGTAACATTAGACTTCTAAGTAAACAGCAAGACACACCTTATTGACCCCAGTTCAACAAAACAACCTTCAGATCCCAACTGCAAATCGCTGAGTTATCTGGCTTTTAAAGTAATTTCCCTTCCCCAGCTTCCTACCACCCCCACAAAAATGTGCAATCCCTGCCCCCACCATATGTAGTGGAAAACACTAAATAACTTGAACAGAGGTCACCAGTTACAGTAATTTTTAAGCAGTGTCCTGGAAAAAACTTTCATATCCTGTAAGTTATTGGTATTTTCTAAGTTTAGGAGATTGTATTATAGCTTCCCAGCTGAAACCTAGCCCTAAGAAACCATTGATATAAACAAGACAAAGGAACTGAAGGTGCTGAAACTCAGCTCTCATACTAATCACTGGTGTAGCTCCAGAAATAGTTTTTCCCTATGTAGTTGATACATAGCATATACATTTCTGATAGTAATTTGATCCTTATGGCTGTTACTTTACACAGACACATTAAATGTTTAATTCACAAACAACCTTACAGATTACAATTAAAGCATTTTAAAGCATTTAAATAAAAATTTTAAAAGTTTCTTTTTCACAAGGAAGAACAACAGAAAATATTGTTTTTCACATAGTTCTCTTAAAACAAAGTCCATAAGGACATATTCAGCACCAAAAGTTAATTAAAAAAAGAAACACAACAAAAAACCCCAAAAAACACCCAACCAAAACCCAGCCATAGAATAGAATCTATAAAGCAAATATTTAATATTGCACTTTGTTTCTCTGATGCTTGGATTTTACTTTTTCCTAATTCAGATGAAGATTCTATATCAAATATTGGGCTACAACTATGAGCTTATAATGCCTCTAAACAACTAATAAAAAAAGTTTAAGTGGAAAATCTTTAATAAGGTTTTAGAATTTTTCACTCTGATCACAGTCTGTGATGCAACATCAATTGTGACAACATTGGTCAATTCCGCTTCTGTCCTGGGTTGCAGTGTATTCTATTACCATCTTCATGAGCTGTTGAAGGAGGTGGGGCAGTGTTCCTTGTCTCCTCCCTCTGGACTATCTGCTGTCAATGAGCCCATCATGCCTCATGACTCACCATCCCATTGTGAGATGCTCCACCCAGAGGGAGGAACCAAGCATTCCATCCTGGATATAATCTGAGATTTCAAACGCCACAAGCAGCCTTTCCCACTGGATTCCCAGAGAACAAGAGCTACATAGCCACCACTGGACCTTCCAAGGAAGACCAGACCCTTTCTACAGGATCACCGCTTCAACAGAACCACATCCATCACTTCAGGAGGACTGCAGCACCACCATTTTATCGGACTGCTACTGCCACCCTGACTAACAGGGTGGCAGGTTGTATCCTGATTCTCTCAGTTTAAACCAGTGTTTTCTGCCTTTATTTTTAATTTTCCTATTAAATTGTTATTCTGACTTGGTGTCTCCCACTGGTTTGTTTTCAAACCAGAGCATCTTCATATATAGTTTTTCCATTATACTGGGATAAGTGCTTCAATGTATAGTATATCAACAGTATATCAACAGTATATCAACAATTCTTCCCTAGTCTGTTAACTAAAAAGAAAAAAAAAGGAAAATCATCAAATGCCCTTTTATGCCAACAATCTTAACTTGTAAAATTTTGTTTGGTTGGAAAGGATTGAAGGAAAGGACAGTCACAAAAATGCCAGCATAAGATATCACCCAATTTCCAATTCTTGCTTATCAAAGCCCAAACATTTGAACTGAATCACTTAAGACGTGACTCATTTAATCACCCTGTCATCATTTCTGGAACATAAAATGTCTTTCATGTTCTCATAAAGGTCACTTATGGAAAAGCCTATTTTATTGTATTTATGAAGCCTCAAAAATAAGGCATAACTTTGTAAGAATGAGCACAATACAGAAACACCAGCTTTCCCTCCCTTCTGAGCTGTTTCATTGCACAAGGATTGACACACTGAATTAGTTTTTAAATAGTCAACATCAGACATGTCTGAGACAATAGGTTTTGTTGTTGGTTTTTGGGTTTGGGTGGGGGGTTTTGTTGTGGTTTGTTTTATTGATTTTTTAAACATGATTTCTGAAAAGAAAATTTACATTTACAAATCTCTAGCATGAAAACACTGATCAGATCTAATAGCTCCATCATTCATTTCTTCTTTAGAATACATTCAAGGAGTCAGTGCTTTTTCTATATAATTTCTCACATTCTAGATGAATGTATGATTAAAGTCATTGGATTTTTTTGTTTGTTTCATAGGATCATATAATATCTTGAGTTGGAAGGGACCCACAAGGATCATCAAAGTCCAACTCCTGGCCCTGCGCAGGACAGTCCCAAGAATCACACCCTGTGCCTGAGAGCATCGTCCAAACACTTCTTGAGATCTGTCAGGCTTGGTGCTGTGACCACTTCCCTGGGGAGCCCGTTCTAGTGCCCAACCACCCTCTGGGTGAAGAACCTTTTCCTAATATCCAACCTAAACCTCCCCTGATACAACCTCAGGCCATTCCCTCGGATCCTGTCACTGGTCACCAGAGAGATCAGTCTCAGTGCCTGCCCCTCCACTTGCCCTCACAAGGAAGCTGTAGACTGTGATGAGGTCTCCCTTCAGTCTCCTCTTCTCCAGGCTGAACAAACCGAGTGACCTCAGCCACTCCTCATATGGCTTCCCCTCTAGACCCTTCATTATCTTTGCAGCCCTCCTTTGGATGCTCTCTAATAGATCTATATCCTTCTTATATTGTGGCACCCAAAACTGTCCCCAGGACTCAAGGTGAGGCCACACCAGTGTGGAGCAGAGCGGGGCAATCACCTCACTTGACTGGCTGGTGATGCTGTGCCTGATGAACCCCAGGACATGGTTGGCCCTCCTGGCTGCCAGGGCACTGCTGACTCATATTTAACTTGGCATTGACCAGGACCCCCAGTTCCCTTTCTGCAGAGCTGCTCTCCAGCCTCTTGTTCCCCAGTCTGTCCGTACATCCAGGGTTGCCCCATCCCAGGTGCAGAATCTGGCACTTGCTTTTGTTGAACTTCATACGGTTGGTGATTGCCCAGCCCTCTCATTTGTCAAGGTCTCTCTGCAGGGCCTCTCTGCCTTTGAGGGAGTCAACAGCTCTTCCCATTTTAGTATTGTTGGCAAACTTAGTATACCTGAGTCCTGCATCCAAGTCATTTATGAAGATGTTGAAGAGAACTGGCCCTAAAATGGAAATTTTTTGGTTATAAATTGTTTTAAAGCTCTCAGGACTAGCCCAGAAGCAATCAGAGCAATTTTCAGCAAACTAATTTGAGTATGGCTGGTAATGCTGATACTCTGGCTGTTTTATAATAGTTTTAGTCTACCAATNTGAGGGAGTCAACAGCTCTTCCCATTTTAGTATTGTTGGCAAACTTAGTATACCTGAGTCCTGCATCCAAGTCATTTATGAAGATGTTGAAGAGAACTGGCCCTAAAATGGAAATTTTTTGGTTATAAATTGTTTTAAAGCTCTCAGGACTAGCCCAGAAGCAATCAGAGCAATTTTCAGCAAACTAATTTGAGTATGGCTGGTAATGCTGATACTCTGGCTGTTTTATAATAGTTTTAGTCTACCAATCTCCAAACCAAGAGGATAAGGCAAATGGAGCAATATTTGGGTCACTTAAACAAGCTTCAGGTCAACAGGACCTAGTTCTCATGGATGAATTCAACTACCCAGACATTTGTTGGAAGAACAATACAGCAGCTCACATATCAGCCATCAGGTTCCTGGAATACGCAGAGGACTGCTTCCTCATACAAACGTTAGATGTGCCAAGCAGAAATGAGGCACTGCTGGACTTGCTTCTCACAAACCAAGAAAACCTGCTTTGTAATATCTGTTAGTGATAACCTTGGCTGCAGTGATCACAATATTGTGGAATTAGAGAGCCAGTTGAGCATGCTAAAGGTTAGTATNATGGAGCAATATTTGGGTCACTTAAACAAGCTTCAGGTCAACAGGACCTAGTTCTCATGGATGAATTCAACTACCCAGACATTTGTTGGAAGAACAATACAGCAGCTCACATATCAGCCATCAGGTTCCTGGAATACGCAGAGGACTGCTTCCTCATACAAACGTTAGATGTGCCAAGCAGAAATGAGGCACTGCTGGACTTGCTTCTCACAAACCAAGAAAACCTGCTTTGTAATATCTGTTAGTGATAACCTTGGCTGCAGTGATCACAATATTGTGGAATTAGAGAGCCAGTTGAGCATGCTAAAGGTTAGTATTAAGACAAAGGTTTTAGATTTTAGAAGAGCAAACTTCAGCTTGCTCAGAGCTCAATTGGGAGGGATTCCATGGGAAGCTTCCATGGAAGATTAAGGTGCTAGTGAGGGCTGGGAGTTTTTCCAAGAATGCTTTCCTGGAAGCACAAAAGCAATTCATTGCCTTTAAAGGTAGAAGAAATAGGCAGAGCAAGAGACCCCCCAGGCTTAACTGCAAGCCTTTGAGTCTGCTCAAAACCAAAAGAAGCATACCAGAGATGGAAAAGCAGACAAATATCTATTGAATACTACAAAGGCACTGCCAGGGCATGCAGAGAAGCAGTTAGAAAAGCAAAAGTTCAGCCCAAATTGAAATTGTCCAGAGATGTCAAAAATCCCAAGAAAGGGTTCTTTTGTGCATGTAAACAGTAAGAAACAGAAGGAAAATATGGACCTGATGTTAAACAGGAGAAATTAATTAGTCACCAACAATGCTGAAAAGGCTAGAGGTTCTCAACACCTTCTTCTCCTGTCTTCTTCACCCAGCACTGTTGGGCCCCAGGCCTTGGGAACAAAAATCCAGGTTGATGCAAACACAGACCTACTGTCAATGAAGAAAGAGTTGGCGTGTGAACTGTTACAGGAGCTTGACCCCAACAAATCGATGGACCCTAACACTATCCACCCAAGGGTGTTAAGAGAGTTGGCTGACATCGTTGCAAGGCTGCTCTCCATAACCTTTGAGAAGTCACAGAGATCAGGGGACTGCCCAGGAGATTGGAAGAAGGCTAATATCACCCCCATCTACAAGAAAGGATTAAAAGAGGATCCCATAGATTATAGGTCCATCAGTCTTATTCAGTTGCTGGGGAAGTTATTGAACAAATCTTCCTTGGGGCTATCAGAAGTCAAATGAAGCATGGGATTGGGAAAAGCCGACATGGATTCACCAAGGGCAAATTATGTTTGACAAACCTGATCACCTTCTATGACTAAGTAACTGGCTCAGTTATGTGGGGTAAGCAGTGGACAGTCTACATGGATTTCTCCAAGGCTTTTGATGCTGTTTCCCACAGCCTCCTCCTACAGAGACTAATGTGTTATGGTCTAGACAAGTGGTCTGTGCAGTGGGTGGGGAACTGGCTGACAGGCCACACCTAGAAGGTGGTGGTAAATAGCTCCTTTTCAAATTAGAAATCTGTCACAAGTGGAGTCCCACAGGGATCAATATTGGGCCCAATGCTCTTTAATATCTTCATAAGTAATCTGGATGATGGAATCAAGTGTACCCTGATGAAGTGTGCTGATGATACCAAGCTGGGTGGGGAAGCAGACACTTTGGAAGAAAGATCCACCCTGCAGGAAGACCTGGATAGGCTGGAAGAGTGGGCTAACAAGAACCTTATGAAGTTCAACAAAGACAAACATCTTGCACCTTGGAAAACATGATCCAGGAACGCAGCATAGGCTGGAATCTACCCCTCTGGGGAGATGTTCTGTGGAAAGGGCCCTAGGGATCCTGGTGGACAACAAGCTGAATATGAGTGAACAGTGAGCTGCTGTGGCAGAGAGCCAACAGGATGCTGGGTTGCATCAACAAGGGCACCACCAGCAGAGATAAAGAAGTCATTTTCCCACTCTACTCAGTGCCTTGTCAGGCCACACTTGGAATACTGTGTTCACTTTTGGTCCCTGATATACAAAAAAAGATGTGGGCAGGCTGGAGAGGGTCCAGAGAAGGGCCACGAAGATGATTCAAGGACTGGGAAGCTGCTGTGTGAAGAAAGGCTGAGAGAACTGGGTTTGTTCAGCCTTGAGAAAAAAAGCCTGAGGGGAGACCTTGTCTTTGTGTTCCAGTATTTAGAGGGCGGCTGCAAAGAAGATGGAGAGTTCCTTTTTACAAGGAGTCACATGGAAAAGACAAGGGGTAATATGTACAAGTTACTCCTCAGGAGATTCCAATTGGACACAAGAGAACAATTTTTCACAATGAGAACAATCAGACATTGGAATAATCTCCCCAGGGAAGTGGCAGATTCCCCAACATTGGACACTTTTTAGGTGTACTAGGTCATCTTGTCAAGACCATGCTTTTGCCAAGAAAGGTTGGACCAGATAATCCTTGAGGTCCCTTCCAATCCAGTATTCGATGAGTCTATGACAGAGTATCATAAACCCTGAAGATAATACCAAATGGGCAAACTGAGCTGCTGCTTAGTTGCCATAGTTCAATTTTTTCTTGCAATCTGAAATGCACTTTTGACTGGAGACTCATTTTATATATAATTTTTGATGATTAGGTAACTACATATTATTTAAATAAAACCAAACAAACCAACCAACAAACCTTCTCCTTCCCATCCCTAATAGATAAGATATCTCTGCCCATGAACCCTGGACAGCATATGATTATCCCCTTTTCACACTTTCTTTTCACATTTTGCTAGTGTCTGCTGGTGCTGCTTTCACTTTGCAAGTTTTGCGCATGTCCCTGTTCAAAATCCCCCTCAAAGAACAAAACCAAAACACAAATATAAATAACAGTGCAACACAACAAAACAAATAGCATTCTAACAGTTTGGCAAGTGATGAATTCACCTGAGATTAAGTGATCTTTAGGCAGTCTGTAACAAAACATTGCTTTGCAATAAAAGCAGAAAGGCAACAAATTCTTTTAAGAAATCAAGAAGTTATGCAATCTTGATCACGTGTCTTCATGTCTTATTAGTTTCCTTCTGTTATCTCTTCCCCCACCTATCTGTTGCTTGTCTACTACAGTTGGCTGCAAAACATACAGCAAGGATTGACTTTGAAGGCATGTAATGTTTGTAAATAAATCCACAGTAGGATCCAAGCTGAAGAGGTGATACAGGATCAGCCTACTAGGACAATTCTGAGCATGTGCATATGCAGGTTAAGTCCAGGCTACATCAAATTAAAGTCAGGACATGTCAGCCTTCATCTCTTCTTTTTTTTTTTTGTCAAAGCTGTATTTTGTTCCTTGTTGTACACATCACAAACAATTGCGGGGGGTGGTAACAACAGTCCATCACAAATGAAATAAGTTGTAGTGACACTTAACTGTATAAGTAATAAGCATGTGCAAATTTTCATATAATCATAGAAAGCAGCCATTCCTCTTGCAACATGGTTTGAGTGTTTTGAAACACCTGACTGCACGCTAATAAGGCTGCTCCTAGTATGTGCCACTGTTTAATGGCAGGGGACACAGGTTTTCAAGCATGTGGAGCAGTCCTATGGTGTGCTGTAGGTGTCAAAGCATGATCACAGGTTCTTCTCATTTATTCACCATACAGGCAAGAGCAATGCCATTTCCTTTAAAAGCAAGTCTCCACTATGACACCTTGATCTTCAACACAGAAGGTGTGATTCAAAACCCAAGTCAAGTCAGCTTTTTATGGATTCCTTCAACGAGAGGGGCAAGACGGTATCTCATCTGTGGGCTGATCTGGGTTTGGATCAATCTAACCAAAAGAAAAAGAAAAAAAAAAACCCAAAACAACAACAAAACCCAACCAAACAATTGACCAAATAAACCCAGAACAAAAAAAAAAAAAAAAAACAAAAAAAAAAAAAAAAAAAAAAAAAAAAAAAAAAAAAAAAAAAAAAACAAACAAAAAAAACAAACAAAAAAAAAAAAAAAAAACAAACCCAAAAATAAAAGCCACAATAACCCAGTGCATTTTAGCATCAATTGCTAGGAATAAAAATCAAAATTCACAAGTTTAAGACATAATGATATGTGGCATTTCTAGTGTAAGGGTATTGAAATAATTTTAAAACTTCTAGTTAGACAAAACTTTGGATAAGCAGTAATAGAAATATTAGATCCAGTGGAAGACTTTAAACTACAAGTTGATGGTAATTTAAGGATAAGCATGAATAACTGCTACAGAAAAGAATTTTCTCCTTTACTCGCACAGACGTCTTTTGAATTATCTATTATATATACGAAAAAGATGACTTGACACATATCACTGGAAACATAATTTAAGAATTATTTAACTGAGAGAAACGAAGAAGTTTTTCTTGAAATGGCAGAAATTTATCAATAAAAAAATCATTCTACTTTTAAATTAAAGTAGTTAATCCTCAAATATCCTATGGGATGTTTCAAAAAGTTAATGTGTTCTAAACCTTGCTTCTTCTTCCTCTCTATAGGAGAAATAAAGGGTACAAGCCTGCTAACTTAGGTCTCAAAAACTAGATGGTAAGAATAGTTTAAGCCTACATTGCATCTTTTAGACAACATTGAATCAGTTAACTTCATATAGCCTTTTTTTTGCATTTCAAGCCTGGAGGAGGAAGTTGTGCTACATAATGCTATTTTCCTAAAGTGGATCAATTAAGACAAAATTTGGCCCGAGGACACTTCATTTGTCCTATATCACTTCTTTTTCTTGAAAAAGAAAAAAAAAACAACATGAAAAGCTTTGAAATTTGTATCTCATTCATGGTTATTCGGTGGCTGCATTTTTATTTCTGTAAAGGCCAAAAGTGTTGAAGAACTGTGTACTTCAGAAAACTTAAGTCATAAATTAATACCAATACATCACTTTTCTACATGAAACTTCTGAAAGGCCTACATTCACAGAATTTAAACACACATGCAGGCAAAACAGTTTAGTGGTTGCTATAAAATGTTAGGAAGCAGCAAAGCTGAAAGAGTTGAAACCTTATTTTTAATAGACAAATTTTTAAAAAATATGTTTCTAAAATGGTTAACAACACTTTGAAAATGTCCAGAAAGTATTAGAGTAGGGAAGAGTGCTGCCAAGAAAAATTACTTCCCAGGTTGGCAGCTCCAGGAAATAGCATGATGGAGAAGCCAAGGCACCTCATGGAGCACCTTTTAAATTTAAGGTTGCAGAGTTCATGTAAAAAAAAAAAAATTAAAATATTATAAAAAGGGTAACCCATGCTGTAAAACAAGGCATGGAAAACTCTTGATGCAATTCATCTGCATCTTGCAAACAAACAAAAATCCTCCTCGAAACCAACTTATTCCATGCTCATAATTTTAATGGTTTCTCCCATTTTTAGGAAGGAGAAACAGCTTTCTAAACTTATTCCATCAGACAAAAAAACCCCAGTCACAAACAATATATAAATCATCATAGTCTGACAGATATACCTACTTCTGAATATAGGGGAGGAGGCAGAAAACGAAACTCCTGGATATATGCAAATAATGGTCCTTGCAGTGCTCTCTGAAAATCATCAAAAGCAGCTACAGGTGCAAGGCCAGACTGTCTGTTTTCTTCTGTAACCACTTCTGCATAGCTAGGAGGTGCTGGAGGGAGAAGGTACATACAGTTCAAACAACAAGTTCTTATGCATGACAAAATATATAACATGATAAATTTTAAACTTCAACCACTGAAAGATTCACCAGCAGATAAACAATGACTTAAAAACTGTTAAACAAAACAGGGAGACTATTTTGTTTTATTCTAATGTTAAGCCTATGTTCAAAGACAGACTAACCACTGTTTATTGTGGCTTAATTATCCCCTTAAAATTCAAATCATACCAAAGGTAATTTAATCTCTGTTCAGGTAGAAATGACAGAACATTGCAGTCCTCTGTACTCCAGAAGTCTCCAGGTCTGGTATTTGTACTTAAAAAAAGCAAGATATTAGATATGCAAAAAGAGAAGGAAGGAAATACATAATTCTTTCTTTGGCCATGAGAGATCTCCCATAGAAAATAATAAATATTATCTTTTCACAAAGCCTTGGCTACTAAGGCTGGTGAGAAAGCCCAGAAACTGCTATTATGGGTTGCAATGCCTTATAAACAAGGATGCAATTGGGATACTGGAAGTGGAAGCAATGAAGTTATGCACGGATACACTGGTATCCTGTGCTTTTATTTCTGCCACTTTCCAAAGAAGCTAGATTTCACTGCCTGTCCTAGAGACAGAAAGGCAGGGAGTGAAAAAATTTCTTGCTCTACATAGAACAAGCAGGTGGCAAGAAAACATCCACAACGGATTTCCTGTGGGCTTTATTATAAAAGGGTGTAATTTGACTCTGTTAACAAGACTGCAACAAATAAAGGAGACAAAAATCAAAAGAGAGTAGTGAATTGATTTGGATTTGTATTATCAAGTTACCTTCTAGTCTTTCAGGCAGTGTCAGACCAAGCCAATTCATGTTCATGCTACCTTGGCTGCTTACACTTGATGTTCTGCTACCAAATGGATGTAGAGGAATGGTACCAATGACCAGTGGTAAGTTAAGGAATAAATCCACAGCTCCTGGAATATCAACATATACCTGAAGAAAAATGAAACAAGTATATGATTAAAATGTGGGGTTTTATCAGCATTTCATAAGTATTAGTCTACATTATCTTTCTATTAAAGTTTACATGAGGAGCTTGTTTCTAATAGTCCCTTTTAGGGCCCACGCCCCTACGGAGACACGAGCTCTCGTTAGGGTTTTGGGAGTTCCCCTTTTGTTTTTCTTTTTCTCTTAAAGGAATTTTCCCCATACTTTGTTGCTAAGGGACAAATTGCTGGGTACTTAAGAGAGACAAAAAGACCTGGCCACAGGGGGGTGAGTCCAGCTGGCTACCCCCTTTTACCTGGGGTTTTCTCCTTGGGGCAGAGATGCTGCGAGATTTGACCTGGCAAAAAGGGGCTGGGTACAGCCCCTAGGGCTCTTGTTCTCCCAGCATTTGGAGGAGAGAGAAGGCATTCAGAGGAGAGAGAAGCTGCTCTTGTGGTGGAGGGAATTCGTCGTCCCCTGTGAGTGGAGCTTGCTCTCTGGAGTGGCTGCTGCACTGGGACTCTATTTAAAACCCTACCTCACCAAAAAGGGACTTTACTTACCATCTGCTCGGGCGCCTCAGGGGACCCCGGGATCCCAAGCCCGTCTTTCCCTACCCCACTGGGAGCCAGGCCGAGGCTGTCCTGCCCCCACTGTTCCTTTGCCACTGCTCCAAGCCTTTCGCTACACTGTAGTGCTGCACCTCCTGCCTGCTGAGACGTCCCAGGGCTCCTGCTGCAGTTCCGGAGCTTGATACATCTCACCTACAGCCCGGGATTTTTGGGTTTATCCCTGCTGTTCCAGCCTGCTGTCCCCGAGGGTCCTGCTGGGGCACCGGGATCGGCTGCCCCATGGGGTTTGTGAAGCAGCTTCTCATCTGCCATTACCGCGTGGTCCCCCAAGATCGCTCCGGAGCACCCCCTGCAGCCGCGGGG
>VZTN01034410.1:1845-13314 GCA_013400515.1 Erpornis zantholeuca | reverse complement strand
GAGGGAAGGGGGTTGCATCTTCCATTCCAAGGGAGGCTCCTGCCTTCCTTAGCAGACACTTGTCTTTCAAACTAAGACAGCTCTTCAAGAAGAGTGTTAACATGAGCCCTCACATGGAAATGCAGTCTACTCATTAAATGCTTGCTTAGTTGACAGACAGCTGCTTTAAGAACTTGCATGATTTAAACTAAAGTTACTTACCAGACCTCCTGTCAGGACACTAATACCAGAACACGTATTTCTTTCATAGCTAATGATCACAAAATGCTGTGCTAGAAATTTGTATGACATGTTGGAAGCTACTCACTCTTGCGAGTGAAACAGACTGCCCAACATACCATCAGTGAATACTCCACACGGATTATACTACAGTCAAGGATTGAAGGGGAAACAGGTGGAATTTTCAACTGTTTGCCATTCCAGGTTTCTGTTTTGCCAGATGACAAGGATTCCCCACGGAGATTGGCAACAAGCTGTCTGACTTCCTTCATTTTCCCTTTGGCATAGAATGCCTGTGTTTGGTAAATGGTTGCCTTTGGCACCACCATACGGGAAGAGCAATTCTCAATCTCAGCAAAGATGTGAATTGATTCACCTGAAACAAAAAGAAAAAAAAAAACACCAAAAAAACCCAACAAAACACACTAGAATTTCATTTTCTCTTTACATTTACAAGGCAGCTTAAGCAAACTTTCACATTCTTTATACTGTTATAATGATGCTGCTATCACTGCTCTACCTGAAAAAAAAAACCATCCACTGATGCTAATGGAAACAAGATCCCCATGAGCTGTTCTAAAAGGAAAAAGAAAACAACACATGCAAAAAAATACCAGTCTAACACCCAAAACATGCCAGTCTAACAGATGAGGTCATTGAACCATCTAGAGATACAAGTAGCGCTGTCTTAGTTAACAGAGTATACGGAGAAGATTGCTAAATGCAGACCGATGTGGTACAAATATCCTTAATGTTTCATTTATGTAAAAACAGTAGTACAGACTCTAGCTTTAAAAAGGAAGGAAAACCACACAGAAATAATTATAGGATGACATACCTGGGGTGTAGCCCTTTCTTTCAATTTTGGCACTTAAAGATATTGGGCCTGAGGTACAAAGCCAACAACATAGAGTCTTTTCTTTTGTGCCTGCTTGGGGTGACTGCAAGAAGAAGAAAAGTATTGTCCATCAAATTAGGAGCTCCATGAATCTCATCAGGTATTTAAAACAACACAGGAAAATAATAATTTTCATAACGTGCTTATTATTACATATTTTGATAAACAAAGCTGCTTTCATAGGAAAAGTCTCAAGCAGTTTAAACAGCATTATATAGATACAATGTTTGTCCTAATTCCACTGGTGTATTCGTATTGCTTTTTCTGCAATCCTCCATACTACAGCCACAATCAAAACAATACTAAAACAAAATACTGTATAGCTTAAAACAAAAGGCTTCATAGCCTACACATCCCAACATAATGCTGCAGAGCCTTTCATTTACCTAACAGCAAATTAGAACATCTTCACACTTTCCATTAAGCTGCATTTCCAAAGCAAATTAACTAAGCTAAACTACTGTAATCTTAACTCCCGCTATTTCCTCAGTTTCTGAATAATCCTGTTTCATCTATGTTAAAAAGACTTATTTTACTCAACACCAGGATTTAGGGCTTGATCCAAAGCCCACTAAAGTCAAACGAGAGACCTTCAATTTTCACAGAGTTTGTGCAAGGTCCCTTTGCAAGCTGATTTTTCACCCATACACACAAGAAATCTGTTTCGATGGACTTCTAATTTTTTCCCCCCTAGATCAAAATTTGAGAAGGGGATAAAATAAAGAATTTTTAGGCCAGACTGAAATCAAATCCTCACTGAAAGCAGTTGCGATATTAAAGTCATTTTGATAAAATGATATTTCAGGAAAGGATTATACAGAATTGCAATAATTTCCTCCCCATCAGGAGAAAGCCATCCATATGGAAATTATCAATTATGCACTGCAGCAAATTTTTTACTATGCATTTTTAAGTTAGCAGTCCCTCACTAAAATACTAAAAGTCGCATTGTTCCTTCATAGATTATTCTTTATTTATAATTGAAGAGGATCGGTTCACCAAATTTTCTTCCTTAATGAGAGTCTACAATTTAATGGTATCAGTTTAGACCAACAAATGCATTTTACATCTTGTAAAAATCAAACAACTCCAAGTACAGGATATCTTAGCCTTCAAAATACCAGCAGTTAGAGTTGTTAAACTGATATAATACTTAAAATAAGAGCTGTACTTAAACTAGCAAATAAACATTAGGTAAAGTCACATGCTGGCGTTGTTTAAGTTATTATACTTCACTATTTTTATGCCAGAAAAGGAATGAGTAGTTCTGTCAGTTCTTACCAGTAACGAAGGAGTGTTGATATCTATATGTTCAAAGACTGTAAATTCCTTCTTTAATTTTACTGGTAGAAGCCAAGGCCTATGCAATTCAGCTTTCACCCAATACCGCACACTGCCGTGTCTGCCTTCGAATGAGGTAGCAAGTGGTCTGTGCAGGACAAAGGTCAAAGTTGAGTAAAGTTTTTCTCTCATTCCAATAACGATGCAATTGATCAGATTTGGAATTAGTATGTTATTGAGGTTTAGGATTTTTCCTTTTGTTTCTTAGGGAATTTTCTCCCATTTTGTTGCTAATAATGACGGGTACTTAAGAGAGACAAAGGAAGTAACCACAGAGAAGGGGGAGGAGTGCAGCTGGCTTTACTATCCTAGCTGAGGGGCATTCTCCTGGGAAGGGCAGAGATTTGGGCTGGGGGAAGGGGTTGGGTGCAGCTCCTAGCTCCTCTTCCTCTCTCGGCATCGATCGGAGGACGATCGAGTTGCTGCTTGCTGGGGGGGGGGAGGGAATACGCTGCTGCCGCCGCCGGAACCCATCCCTGTCCTGCTTCTTCTGCCGTGGGTGAGCCTTTGCTCGTGAGAGCAACCACTGAACTGGGACCTTGTTAACACCCTACCTCACTAAAAAAGACTCACCATCTGCTCGGATGCCTCAGGGGAAACCCCGGGATCCCGAGCCCTTTCCCCCTCCCAGGGAGCCTCTCCCTGCCGTGTTTGGGAGCCGGGCTACCACTGCCTGCCGGGACGTCCTGCGGTTCCAGCTACAGCTGCGGAGTTTCTGATACATCTCGTCTACCACTCCAGGATTTTGCTCGTCCCTGACGTTCCAGCTTGCTGCTTCTGAGGTCCCAGCTACAGCGCCTTTTGCTATCCAGAGGGGCACCAGGATCGGCTGCCCCTGGGTGTTTGTAAAGGAAGCCCCTTTTTCATCCCTTCTACCGGCTGCGTCCGGCATTGTCCACGTGGAGCGAGATGACTGAACTCGCGCCACAGCACCCCCTGCAGCCGCGGGAGAATCATCGCACCTGCCCTGCCCAGCCTGAAGCCAACAGCGCCCCTGCCGGCTGTGACCATAACTACACCAAAGGGGAAGGTGCCTGACAGCCGAGAGAAGGCCGTTACTGGGTTTCTGGTTTTGTTTGTTGTTGCTGCCGTTGTTGTTGGGGGGGGGGGTTAATGATGCCTTAGGTTTTAACTTTTATATTTTTCAAATTCTGTACTGCTTAGTGTGTAACTGAAGTTTTGTGTGGCCTGTTAACTACTGTTCTCTCATGCTGGTTAGACATAACAAGCCTCTCTAGGTTTGCTCTTCAAGGACACCAGGCCCCAAAATGTGTAAACTAAAAGCCTCTGAAGAGGGGGCAAACTTGGGGTAATTACATCATTAACTAAGGCTATAATTAGAGAATTAACCCTGATATGCAAATGGACCAAACTTATAAAAGTGTGAAGAACCTGTGACCCAGTGTCCATCTTGGGTGTAGTCTTTTGACTGCCCAGGGTGTACCTTTGAAGGCCCTTCAAATAAATACCTACTTTTATTCTCTTATTTTGTCTATTCTCTGTGTTTTAGGTGGCCATCTCAAGGCATCATGCCTTGTTATACATACTAGCAAAGAACTGTTATTCCTTCTCTCATATCTTTGCCTGAAAGCCCCTTAATTTCAAAGTTATAATAATTCAGACAGAAGGGGGTCATATTCTCCATTCCAAGGGAGGTTCCCGCCTTCCTTGGCAGACACCTGTCTTCCAAACCAAGACATATGTAGAACTGTATTTTTAATGTATCATAATAAGCATAATTTATTTGCAACATTTCTATATCTTAGAAAAATATAATGTTAAAGTTGGGGAAATATATACTCTCCAATTCATTCAACAGTAGTTTTGTAGAAGTTTTAAGAATCAGTTAAAGAATTCTGCATGAAAGTGCCAGAAGAATACACATCTCCTTTAGAGGCCATTTTCAAGTGTAGAGTAAAGCATGCCCTTTTAAGGTCAAATTAAGACCACCAAGAAAAATTAGCATTAGTACCATCCAATTATTATTTTGGACATTGTATTCTGTAAATAATTGTGTATTATTTACTTGGCTGGCATCTCAGTGGTTTAACTATAACTAAATGCTTTTGTAGTTTGTTTTGCCTTAAGTACAGTAGTTAAATATTTCAGTGTAGAGTTCTGAAGAGAGAGCTTTTGAGCATCGTCTAATTTTCCTTTACCCTGATGAGATCATCTTGATATATATACACACACGCATATAAAAAAGATAAAGACTATTCTGCTCTGAACACTGAAAGACAAAGTCCTCGTGGGGAGTTGGAGAGGAAAAAAAAGAAGTGGATAGGGACTTCAAACCTTTCAGCATTACCCTTTTATCCTCTTCTCCCTCCTCCTCCTCCCCCCCCCATCATAAGATGAAGGACATAAGATTTTTATATTCCAGTCATGTCCAGTTAACTGTAACTTGTCTTTTCCTAACATTTTCATCCTTTAATCTCCAGGAAGAATTTTTATATTGCACTATGTTTGAAATGCATCAAAATAAAAGATAAGTTATGGGCAAAGCTTCCCTCCCTACATTCTATATCAAATAATGCTAGCTGTGCTATTACTTTACTAGAAAGAATCATTCTGCTACAAGTTTGACATCTCTATTTGCACATCTGAAATGTTTACTTTTCTCTTAATAACACAAATGAAAGGATTTTCTAATCAGCCTTCAATGTTTCATCCTGCTGCAGTATCCTTTAAGAAAAAAGAAATCATCAAGACCAGTCAGCATATTGGTTCTTTTCACTATTGCTTTGTATTTGGTTGCACTGGGTCTGGCTGGGATGAAGTTAACTTTCCTCTTAACAGCCCATATAGTGGGGCACAGACACACACGCTCAGGACAACCAGACAGGACGGACTGACACAGACATTCATGGCTATGGTATTTATCTTCTCAAGCAACCACTACACATACTGAGGCCCTGCTTTTCAGGAAGTGGCTGGACATTTGCCTGCTGATGGGAAGTAGTGAATTATTATTTTTGCTTTGCTTCTGCATACAGCTTTTGTTTTCTCTTATTAAAACTGCCTTTATCTTGACCCACAAGCTTGTCCATCTTATTTTCTCTCCCTGGCCTGTTGATGAGGAAGAACAAGAGCGCAACTGCGTGGAGGGCTGGCAGGCAGCCAAGGTCAACCCACCACAATGGTTTTGTTTTAAATAAATTTTAGAAATATTCTATGGATACAAAATAGCAAGAAATGGTAAGGAGGCAGTGTCAAACTAGTGTTCTTCAGGCCTTTTACTACCAGCCCTCATTTTTTCCAGTATTATCAAAGATGGCTTCATAGTTATTCTTTCAAGTCACCTGACAAGACCTTTAGTGTTTTAATCATTTCTTGTGCTATTTTAGTGGTCATATTTGAACATTTCTTCCAACTCAAGGGAATATCAGTATCATCCTTATCACTTCTTATAGGAGAGTTTTTCATCTGAACCTTAAATTGACTTCTAAAAGTCTCCATATATATGGGTCTTCTTCAGCATTCTAATAATGTCTACTGTAAAGCCCTGCGCTATTCGCGGACACTGATCTGTAAAAGCATTTATCATCTGCAGGTTCTGTTAAAGCCAGTCCCTCTAATAAGCAGATGTTTTATTAGCTTTAATATTAGGCATCAGTCTAATATTCTGCCAACTTTTTTAACCTTAATGACTTTGGCACTTGGCTTTTACAGTAAAAGACTCCTCCTACCTCCTTTCTTTCATCTATTTCCAGACTCTCTCTGTTCCTTCATATTTAATTTTCCTGCAACTTGTGTTTGAGCTAATTTCCATGTTGGTAACTCCTCTATGTATAAATCTTCCCTTCACAATGTATACATTAGACACTTCAAACTTGTGTGTGTGTGTGTGAAGCAATTTATCTTAAGACTTCTGCTACCACTCTTGCTTCACCTTTGCTTTCTGAGACAAGCGGGATTGCGTATGGGAATGTTTCTTGCTTCATCCACCCATCCACTTGCTTCTTTCCATCCTGGCTTTTTTTGTCTAAAGGTCAGCCTGAGTATATACATCCTATTTGAAGTAGAAAAAAAACCCCAAACTCTTATTTAGTTCAAATGAGGTTAAACCTGCCACATCTGTTTCAGACTGAGCCTGAACAGTTAAGCTGTTATCACTAGGTTCTGATGGCCCACATGGCTCCAGTAAAATCTTGTTTCATTTAGAAGATACCTCAGCCCCTCTGCAGGACTCAAATGACACAAGTTCCCCTCCCTTCTTCTGTGAAGGGGTCCAATCCTACAAGACATAAGAAGCCAACATACCTCAGTCAAAAGAAAGAGTAACCAACTGGGCAACAACGAGCTCCTGTTTTGTGAACAACTCTTAACCAGTTTAAAAGCAACCTCTTCAGTTTAATGAGATTATGTTCTCTATTGCATATCTGAGCACAACTCTTACTATCACTGAAAAGGTTTCTCTTCCCCCCACAATAATTTTTCTTAAGCAGGTATGTATCTTAGCCTTCTCTCACACAAGCTGTGTACTGCATGTAAGTACTTACATCTGTGGAAGCTCAAAGCTGAATGCATATTCATGCCTTCCTGAATGAATGGTGTGAAGGCCTTCTTCAGAATTGTCATCATCTAGGAGGGAAAAACCCAATATGCTATTCCACCTGTGAACATTTTACACAGCATAATATATTATATAGGTTTCTTTTCCAGAACAAGAGGGATTTATACATTCTTTACAGTACTAAGAATACAGTGTCCCAGAAGCAAGTCTCTCCAGTCCATTTGTATTAACTGCTAAATGTATAGCTGCAGAATTTTTAAGGTTAGGTGAGATTCCAAGACTCGCCTGACATAAAAGCAGAAGTTAACTTGTTTTAATTTATGATCTTGATTCCAAGTACTGACATAGTTGTAACTGCTGCCATTTCAAGGTCTGCCCAAAAGATCTGTAATGGAAACTGTTTTCCGATATGACTTCTAGTTAAAAAGAAAGAGAGCTCTCTAATAGTATTAAGTGATCTTAGCATTGCCTGCTACATTAATCGATTATATTTAGTAATACAGCTTCCTCCTATCGCCTGCCTAGCAAGTGTCCAAAAATTGATTTTTAAAAAAAGTGCGCAAGCACCACCTAGAAAGTACCAAACAAATTCAGGGGCACGAGAAGTGGCAAGCTGTCCAATTTATGTTGTTAAGAGCTAATGTATCAAAAATTCAAAGTTTAGCTCGATTTTACTTGGATAGCAAAGACACAAACATTTCCTAATTTCAACGAGAAAGCTGACCTTGTTTTATGGTCATGATTCCTTGTATTGCTTTAAATGCTCCAATAAATTTGTGATTTGTTCCGACATAATTACCATGAAACCAGAAAAAACCCCCGCTGATTCCAACAGGAAGAAAAGTTATTTAGATAAAACTATTGAGCATCTCATATACAAAAGGGCTGGCATAATAAAGGCACATATAGTGGGATTACGCAAAAGACCCTTCCTGTTGTTAATAGTCTGAAGCATCATGAAGGAATACTGCTACATTTTAAGATTTTTTTAGTTCCCACTGTTCTACAAAAGTGTTGATGCTCCAATTTCTTTAGTGCACCAGAAATGCTGAAACAAACCTATGCAAAAATATAAAAACACTCAAACACTATTTACACAAATGCATCTGCAGCATGTAATGTCACAAAATAGCAATCTTCAATACACTGAAAAAGCAAAGCAATGTGTATAATGCTTTTTCGTTGTTGTTGTTAAACAACACTTAGAGGGCTTTGTTTGTTTTTAATTAAAAATAATAATGTTTTCCTTGCACGTACTTTTTTTCATCCCTTCTTCACTTCCTGTCAGATCAGCAGTCCCATTGAGCCTGAGCAGCAGCAGCAGAATTATGGTAAGCAAGTACTGAGCTGTCAGTCACAGACTAGGCTGGAGCAGGAGAGGACTGGCCTAAACAGACACGAGCACATCCCCTGCCAAACACTCATACATACAATATACATTACACCCCACTACATTTGTTCAGCAACTGCTCAGTCTGGCCTGACTACCGCAGAGGTAAGGAGAGAGGGAGGGGCATCACCCATGCCTCACCATCCGCTCTCCTCAAACCACAGGGCCATGCTGCTGGCTTGTCCCGTGCAGACACCCCAATCCTGCACTTCTCTCGGGAGCATGTGCTGACCATTACCGAAAGGCGATTACAGATAGTGCTGGCCAGGGGCGTGGGACAGGAGAGATAACCAAGTGAGCGATGCAAGAGGCTGCAGGGCCATGTGTCCCAACGGCTGCCCCTGCTCACAACTCCTTGCTGGCCCAGTGGATGTGCGTGGCAGGAACTTGAATACTTCTGTCTGTCCCCAGAGGCGGGCATTCCCAAGAAAGGCAGTGTGCCCTCTAGAGTCACTTCGCTCTGCCCCCCAGCACACACTAGAGAGTGGGCAAAGGAACTTCCCCCACATCCCATCCCCCTACAATCAGCATCTGGCATCACCTTAGCAACAGGCTAACAAACCCCAGCAGGCCAATGACAAGGCGGGGACAGGGAGCGGTCTTCCAGACTATAGTAGGGTACAAGGCGTAGAGTTAAACTCCACTCTGTGCAGCGAGTGTTCACAGTCCTGCTGCTGCAGCCAAGGGAAGGACAGTGGTGTCCCAGGATAACTGCTTAAGATTGTACGTGCTGCACATGCAGCACCAGTCTTGCTTCTGGTGTCAGAACGTGTCAGATCTGTCCCTTCCCTGCCACCTTTTGTTCCCTTTCCAGACAAAACCAAGCACCTACTATCGAGGTCAGCACTTGGATCCACAGGCCACATACAAAGTCATTGCTGCTGCTTAAGCTGACAGAAGCATAGGATCGCCTTCTTACTCGTAAGGATACATCCTGCTATGAATGACTCATGCATGCTTGCATGTTTCTGTCATCTGCAAGCCAGAGGCGAATTATTTTTTCGCATGAGAGAATTATTTCTAAGGCAGCAGTATAAAGAACAATTGAGCTAGAAAGACACCTCATGAGTGACCCGAGTTTACTTGCATCATGGTAACATAATTAAAATCAATAGCAACTGCTATTTGCAGAGGATCTCTGCAGTAAATATGCTTCAAATTAAAAAACAAAACAAAAACACACACACAAAAAACCCCAACACCCCCCCAAACCAACCAACCAAAACCAAAACAACACGCCAAAACACCCAACCAAATTATGTACTCAGTTTTAACACTTTCTTGTTCTAGGAATTGAGTCATCACCACCACCTGACGTGTGCAGCCAATCTGAGGAGAGAAGGAATACTCCCTCCCTTCTTCCCAGGACCGGTCCCAAACAGGATTGAACCGCTTCTAACAAAGGGTGGAAACTTCAGAAATAACAAGCTTAGGGTCCCTTGTACTTTCACAACGTAACTATGCAAACAATAGATTAGCAAATTTAAGACCCACAGTCCCATTCACAATGTAATACCCCATTTCCATACCCCAAATAAGGGGATTTGCAGGGCACTTTCCATTTCTATAGGGGCTTAGCAGACCAGATTTTCATTGAATGCAGATTCCAGAACTCCTCAACTCAGAAGCAATGCTCCAATCATACAAACATGACCTCTTATTTGGCCTTTCAGACAGATTTTTACATCTAGGTCCCCCGTAGAGGAGTCGAATAAAAGAAATTAAAGTAATTTACAAGTATACTAGTTTAGAACAAAGGCAGAAATGGAAAATTATGGGTGCGGTGGTGATAGCACATCAAAGTAATCCACGGGAAATCTTTTATCTGCCAAAAATTAATCAACTTTAAAAATAATTCTGCAAGTCAGACCTGTATCTGTTATGTGTCAAAAAGTCTAATGTTACATTTTAATTACACTTATGATTCGATAGGATGCTACCAAGAAAGTAATTTACTACATATCTGGTTTTGATTTAATAGCTATTTTCCCCATAGAGAAACAAGTCACGCTAATATCGCTAAGAGGGAAAAAAAAAAAAAGGCATTGTATATTAAAAAACACATATTAAAAACAATGCAAATCCTTATGAAAAGACTGTTAAAAGGCAGGTATTTTTAAAAAGTCCTGCTTTCAGGTACTTTGAAAATGCACCTCAACATGCTTTTAAGTAAACGTTCAAATAATCAAAAATACAACCTAAGAATGTAACCAGCATTTCCTCATCTTTAGAAATAGTGAACGCTCTGAGACTGCATATTAAAAAGGGACGAACCAAGCAGAGATACATCTTTTTCTGGAAATATCTCTGCATGTAGTGAATGAATAAGCGAAAAGCTTACCTCTTGCATGCCCGACTAGAACGTCCTTATGGTTAAAATACTCTACTTCTTCGGTGTAATTTTGTGTATAGGCAGTGTTGGATCCAGCATTTCTAGATTCGCTCCAACGTACTTTTGCATGTCCTCTTGCATGAATTTTAAGAGCTTTCACTCTAATTTCTCCAGTAACTTCTAAACTGATCCTTCCCGAGACTGTGTCCCCGCTAGAATAGACGGGGATATTGCTGTTACTGAGACAGTCAAAGCTTATCGTCAAACTCTTCACCTTCCCCAGCACCATGGTTTTTTAACAAAGTGTATAAAAATATACTGTAAGGAAAACAAAAAAAAAAAGTCAAGGTCTCATACAAAACGCGACCTTCAGTTTACACAGAACAACTCCTCTGCTGCGTAAAGAGCCTGCCAACAAGATCAGCGTGTCCCCTACGAACGCTTCATCGGAATTACTGAGAAGACAGCGGCAGCCGCCCAACACTGCGATATCCTTACAAAGGCAGCTGCCCGCACGCTGCCAGCTCACTTTAAGAACAGCTTTGTGAAAAACAACCACCCCCGCGCATGCGCGAAGGGAATCGTGGCGGCGGTTTCCTCCACCGCTTGCGTGTCTTTCCTGTCGCGTTCCGTTTTTTTGTGTTATTGCTTCCGTTTCATGCGGAGTCAAGGCACTCCCTGGTGGAGTCAGGGCTCTACTGCGAGTTCGCAGTACGGTATTGAGATACGTACTTGAAGAACTGAGAGAAAAACGTCGGGGGGGGGGGGGGGGG
>VZTN01034408.1:109503-135415 GCA_013400515.1 Erpornis zantholeuca | reverse complement strand
CACTCTGTTCCCAACTGCTATAAAACGTGAACTTTCAAAGATCTCTGGTTCCCTGGGGCATTGCAATTTATTGTTAGAGAAGAAACATAAAGGGGCTTGCCTTTTGCTCCTGCCAAGAGCATATGGTGGGATTTTTTTCTTAAATCACCCATAATCCTTGATGTTTTTCTGAATAATCCATAGTCTTCTACAGAAACATTTGCATCTTGAGAGAATATAAAATCAATTATGTAATTGTTTCATACATGATTTTTAACTTAGCATTACAGAACAAGCATTTAATCTCTCCTATAGAAGCGGTGAAGTTGCCTTAAAGTTTTAGCTATGGCTTTTTCTCTTTTAGTCTACAGAGTGAAAGTGTAAAAATGAGCTTACTAGAATCCTGTGAAATGTTTTGGAAATTGTGCTTGGTTAGTATGTGACTCATTGCATTGCCATGTTATCTAACGTGTCAGTGTTTGAGACATGCATTAATCTGATTCCTATACTGAGGAAATTGCTAATAAGGTATTAATACTGTAGAATTGTTATTATGAAGCTTATGCTTAACCATAAAATCTGCATGAAGGAATTCTGATTCCTAGGATGAAACATAACTATAGAGGATATTCGCACCCATAAAGCCACCCGTGGATTTAAATAAATAACAAGTTTGTAAGAAATAAATGACACAAGTGAAAAAATATTTCTACAGTTTTGCATCCAACATCTCTACCAATCAACTGCCATAAGTTTGTTTGGTTTTCTTTTTGTTTGTTTGCTTTTTGCATCTCTCCAATCCATAATGCTTCCTGTGCCATTCTTGCACTGTCTGAGAGACAGCAAGCAGCAGGGTATAGCCATGTGTGGCAGGTGATGGTTGAGTTCACAGTCAGCCTCTTGCCCTTAGGCAGAAGAGAAAATGAGTTTGCTCTATGTCTTTTTTTTTATCAAACCACTAATTTGGAAGGAGAAAATTAAAAGAATTTACAATTCTTAAGACTTGCAACATTTTACCAATATGGCTGAAGCTATACAGTGGGCTAAAACTACTCAAGAGAATTGAAACTGACTTGGCTCAAGGAAGCACTCCAAAAATACAGTATTTGATGTGCAACAATGCTGTTCAATTTATTTCAGAAAAGAAATCTTGTGAAGGAAAACTATTTGAAAAAACCCAAAAATCGAGTTAATTTAGCTTTTGAAGAGCTCCCTAACTTTGAAATTTTCTTTTTTAAAATAAATTCCACTTATTTTTTTATCATATAAGTCACCATTGTGATAATCTAGCTTGACTTTTGCCTAACATAGACCATAGAACTTAATTTTTTCTTCAGGGAGAGACAAATTACCACTAAATTTCAAAAGATTTTTTTGGGGTGCTCTGATCTCACCATTTTTCTTGTCTTTACCTGTATGTGTAGCAAAGTAATATTATTGGGATATTGTCCATTCTTAATCATGGGTTAAACTTACATGGAGAATACTGTAAATATTTTTTTTTACCAGCTGCAAAAGGACTAGCTAAACTTACTGGTTTAGATGTTGGTCAGATAGCAGATTGGTCTGTAATCTCAGTGTCAATACATATTGTTGTTGATAGTTGTAATGTTGACAAAACAAGTAGGTCTGTGAGCACTGGAGTTTATGAATCTTAACTTCCTAAGAATTTGCATGTTGGTCAGGCTTTTGTTGCATGTAAGGAATATCTAGTTAGGAACAAGCTTTTCTTGCAGTCTAAATACACACGATGGCTCTAGTTAATGCAAATTCTGTGGTGTATTGTTGGAGATGAGCTCATGAAGCATCTTCTGCCTCTGTGGAATTCTTCCTTTGTCAGACTCCTCTTCCCTGTCTGGCTGCTTATCTTTTTATAAAAACTTGAAGGAAATTAATGTCTCTCAAGATTTCACCACCACCACCACCAACATAGGCTTGAAATGCTGTTGGGATGTAAAAGAAAGAGGAGGAAAAGGATTTTTTCAGGCAGTGTGATACATCAATTTAATTTGCTTGTAAAAAACCCACTAATGATAATGACTAAGGAAGAAGAACACTTAGTTTTAACTGTAATACAGACCCTTTAAAATATTGTGTTTAATTCAATAGCGAGAAATTATTTAAGAAAAATGAAGCTTAAAAAGGTGGTGGGGAAAAATAATTGATAGATACTAAGTACACCCTCTCTGAGAATAATCTTAAAGCTGTAATAACCCTTATATTGCCCACTTTGCTGGCAAAGTTGTACATTTTATTGTCGCTTCAACCTTCTTCCATCTCTGCTCCGGGGATTACTGTGTGGGAACTATATAATGAAGAGCATCTTGGGAGTCCCTGCACGCTTATAGAACAATGCAACTGAGCAGATGCAGAACATGTGTCAGGGCTTCTGATCCCAGGCTTGTGCCTATGAAACAATGACCAGGACTGAAAGTATGCTATCTCCTTCTGTTCCCCAAGTTTCCAGACATTTTGTTATGCAGTTAAAGCTTATTTTATCTCTGTCCCAGTGCAGCTGGCATTTCTTTCTACACAGTGACACAACTTCAAAATGGAGGAAAGCAGAAAAGCCCCTGTCCCAGCATAGGTTGTAAGCTGATAGGCAGGGAAGCTTCTGAAAAGGAAGGCATCATGGGCTTGAACTTTCCACTGCGAGGGTGCCCTGAACCTTAGCTTCCAGATAGATGAATTTTTGTAGCCACCAGCAAGTTAATCAATAATGTATTTCTTTTTAGAGATGGTCATGAAATGCCAGACACTGCTTTGTCCTGTCAGGTCTTCAGTGCATTACACACGGACTGAAATAATTTGCTGGATTGGGTTCCCCAAACAAGATGAGAGAACAGATCCCTGTTTCTGGAACCTGACAGGTTTGGGTATGAGCCAAGCCATGAGCTCCTTGGCACTGTCGAATTTAGGTACTTTTAGGTATGTGCAGAAGCACAGCTCTTGTTGCCTGACAAACTTTATATGTGATTCCTTTTAGATCTTAGACTTTAGTAACATCTATATATAGGACTGAGTTTTGGATTGGGGCAAATGGTCATTGCCTGAACATTTTTGTATTCCATGAAGTTTTTAACTTCTTTATAATATATTTTTTTGCATTTCAGACAATAACCTTGATGTGCTTACCGGTTTATATGGCAATAAAATTCATTTCTATTTCAGGGCTTTTGTTTTCACACTTCAGATATTTGACTTGTTATTTTCAGCACAGGAATATGCTCCTGTGATCTTTTCTTCTTGTGAAGGTAGACTTAATTCCCTCTTTTCTGCAGTTTCTAGCTGTTAATAACTTTTGTTTGAATAGAGTGCCTCAAGTTAGGATTTGTCTTCCGTATTTTAAATTGAATGTGAAATGTATGACTGTATTCTTTAGCTGGAGATGTGTATTTAACCTTAATTTCTTTGTAATATTGATATGTAATTTAAATTTAATTTTTTAAATATTCATTTGAAAACAACTTCAGTTCACGTAGCTAAATTTGTGCTTATTATTAAAACAATGCATAGAATTTTCTGGCTATGACAGCCTTGTTAATTGGCCATAATCCAGTATTAAGTTTGCTTTTCCAGAATTCCTATATACTGTTTGCTGAAATTCTACTCTTACAGATGCAAAAGTATGTTTTCAATGGAGAGGAAGTTTCTCATTCTCTTAGTTGATCTCACTAGGGGACCCACTAGTACAGGAAATAAAGGATAAAAAGATTCAATGAATGGAATTTAAAATCAGGACAAATACTGACCAGAAATACTAAAATGCTAGTTGCTCTAAATGGCATTCTATGGTATAAATTCAGTTTTGAAAAGCTAAAGTACTTTTTGATTTTGTTGCATTCAGACAAGGGCTGTTTTAATATATTCTCATCATTTTAACAATAATGGCCAGAAAACAAGTAAGTGCCATAAAGAAGAATGGTAAAAGTATAGAATTTTGGTAAAAATGGTAACGAAACAAAAAAAGGCTCTCTAAAAAAATCTTTCAATATTGTGGTCATCCTCGTACTGTTAAACAATTCTTAAATTTGGTATTGTTCAAAATCTTATAAATGGTTTAATAGTAATTACACAGGAGTCCTAAAAAATAGGATTTTTTTCAGAGCAGAAGTATACAATTTAACAGCCTCCAGTCAATGGAATGCAGCAGAGTAAATTCATACTCTCAGCTAGGTTTTTGCTTTCATTTTTTTAAACTATTTCTCAGTAAACAGGTACTATAATGCAGATTCTTGGAAGACTTATCAATCCTGTCTGTTATGATGGCAGCAGCTTACAAAACTGTAAAACATACAGTAGTGTCTCTTGCCTTTTATTGTGAGCTGTCTAGTCAGCAAAGCTCTCAAATTTCTGCCTGACAGCAGGTCCTAATCGTATAGGTTCCTCCCTCCATAGGGAGAACTGTAGACTATGAGGAATTCTAGAAAGAGTCTTTTTATCAGTCATCTTTTGCAATTTTCTTAAGCAAGCTGAGAACAGATAGTTTTTAAAACCATCTGATATGTAATCCAAATGTAAAACATCTCATTTTAGACCAGTTCTTGCGAAGAATATGAAAAAACCTAGTCAGTAGTACAGATAAACTGTAACAGCCATTAAGCTCTTGTAAGCCTTTCTGTCTTGTAGAAGTATTGTCATTGCTTAATTCTTTTTTATTCATGTAGTTCCATTTTTGGATTGGAGGTTTTCTAGTTCTGTCCTCTTTTATGAGAAGCTGCTGAGATGTAGAATGGTTGAAATTAAAGAAAAAACCGAACTGTGACAAGGCTGTGGAAAACTTCTCTGGACAGGTTATGAGACTTGGTAACATTCCATGATTGTCTTTGAGCTCTAAAGTTGCTACTGTACTTGATACTTGCTCTTCATGAAGAATTCCTAACCCTGTCTTCCTTCTTTAAGGTCAGCAATATGGGAGCAGAAAGAACCAATTCATTGTCCCACTCTCGATAGGAAAAAGAAAAAAAGAACTAAGATCAGTTGGCTTCAAAAATAATAAATAATACAAAGAAAGTAAATAGGTTTGATTGGCACTAGTGATATATTTTGACTAATAAGAGTAAAAGTAATTTTTTTTCAGAGAAACTATCTAATGCTTGGTTTTTACAGCCCCTGCTGGAGTCATTCCATTGAATGCATAATTTGGGACATACCTTAAGGAACTGCAGTTTCTATTCTGCCTGCCCTAACTTGGCAGGTCTCAATGCAGATAAGGCGTGTCAGTGATGAGTTACTATGTTTGCTTGTGGGTCTCTGCAGGGATTGGTTCAAAGACCTGTACTGTTAAACAGTCTGTCAGTGACGTGGAAGACAATAGCGGGGTGACTGGATTGCAGCCTTCCCAGTACCTGTAAGGAGCCTGAAAGAGAGCTGGAGAGAGAGGAGAATGGCTTCAAACTGAAAGACAGTGGGCTTTGATTAGACATTGGGAAGAAATTCTGTACTGTGAGGGTGGTGAGGCAAGGAAAAAGGTTGCCCAGAGAGGTTGTGGGTGACTTGTCCCTGGAAGTGTTCAAGGGCAATTTGGATGGGACTCTGAGCAACCTGGTGTAATGGAAGGTATCCCTGCCCATGGGAGGGAGTTGTAACTAGATGATCTTTAAGGTGGGCCCTTCCAACCCAAATTATTCCATGATTCTGTAATTAAAATACACCCCAAAATCTACAGGCAGTGGAAAAAGATGAAGAGATAGTAAAGCACAAGACATCAACGCAGGACAATCTGGATCACCTTTTAGATTAGCTTCAAAAAGAGGAGTGTTTTTCTGAGGCCAAGTAAAAGCGGTGTAATTAGCACAAAAGATTAACTTTATTTCTTGAAGGTGAGGGGTTCTCTGAAAGACTGAAGATAACACTGGGAATTTTTATATATTCTAAGAGGGGAAAATAATAGTGGATGAAATGCTGACGATGAGCTCCTGGTTTGGCATCGTGGCCAGATGAATAACGTAACCCATTGTTCATGTTACGTTATCATTGAACAGGACTAAAAAGTTTGTATTTTCATTTATTCTGAATTTTAGTAAACTGTATGAATATGCTATGTATTGTGTCTGTAGCTATAGAAAGGATTGATTTAATTTTTTATTTGTTCTGATTCTTTTCAGTAGTAAAAAAATTGTTAAGCTTGAATATTTGTTTTTGTTTTATGAGTATGCTCTGATCCAATCAAAACTTGAACGTGTGTGGTCCTGTGGCCTGTGTGGGACAGAAGGTCAAAACTAAATCATCACAATGGTCCTTTCTGGTCTTAATATATTTACTATAACTTTGTCAGTTGGAGCTGAGAGTCATTTTTAATACTTCTATGGTCTTTCTTCTAATAGTAACAATTTGAATGGTTTAACATAGTCCTACTGCTTCCACGGATACTAAAGGGATCCTGAGTGTTAATGGCAGTACTGCCACTGGCCTGCTATTTTAGAAGAATAGGTGAAAAACTTAGGAAGTTGCATACCTCACCACGGTAAGCTTCCCTTTTCCTTTGCTTTCCTTTTATGTTAGACATGGAATAGTAAAGAAACTCTGGGTTATGTTACCATAGTTACTCGATTCATTTTAAATCCCAGAGCAGCACAATCTAGCTTTCCCAAATTCCCAAAGAACTGTTGCTCACAGCTTTTGTAGCTGTAGACAAAACTGATTCATTCTCTGTTCTTAACTATTCCTTCTGTTAAATGATGCTTATATCCCTCTGTCCTCACTTTCCAACACTCTGTCTCATGAATGAGTCAGTGTTCATATTGTGAAGTTCCCTGGGTGTGAATAACCTCTAGCTTATCAGACTATAAACTTCAGATTTGAACAATGTCTTTGCTTATTTGCAGTGTTCTTTTCTCTTCTCATTCAAATTCAACACATTCTTGATTATTATCTGTGTGATTTGAATTGTTAAAGGACAGTATACTCAATAGTGGACACCTTTGCAATTGCTATTTGCCGCAGTTGCAGGGATGCTATTTCAAGTTTAAGTGGGCTAAGTATGTTCTTTTTTAATGTTTATGTAGTCGTCATCGTCCTCGCTGTCTTCACCACCATGCTCATCGCAGCCTCAGGTTAGCCACAGCAGAACGAAGGCCTCACCATTGTGTCACTCTGCATCCCTCTCCTGGGCCAAACGTAGTCATGTAGGTCCTGCAAAGGCTCCCAGTCCGTCAGTCCGTCTGCGTCGGTGGCGGCCCTTGATACGCCTTCCATCTGTCGGGCTTCATTCTGTTGTAAGTGTAGTCCATCTTCCGTCTTTTCTTACTCTGACACCACTGGCCTTCTGCCATGCAACTTCAGTCTTCAAGGCATCATGTTTTGTTGGGGTCTTTTCTCAACCATTCTTAGGATTTCTTTCTTCCTGGTTTATTTTTTCCCTTTCCACCATGTCAGACAGCAAAAGTACTTCATTCCATGCTTTGCTGTCCAAGTATTTTTGATTCCATACATATGCCAAATCATTTTCAAAGCATAGAAGAAGTTTGCCTTTCATGAAGTGGTGCTTTTTTTTGCCCTAGGCTCTACATCCAGCCTCTTCACCTCATCTTCATGATCATCTGGATCTGCTAAACCAAGGGGCTTCCAAGTTTTTGCCATGTGATATTATTTCTTCTGTTTGAGACTTGGTTTAAGTTCTCATATCCTAAACCTAGTCTCCTTTTCTTTCTTTAACTCTTGGTTAATGGTTCCTGGGTCTTTCATTAAGATATAATGTTTCCTATAATCCCAAGGGGCTGGTTAGTTTCTTGCTTGACATCTTGTTTCTTTAGTTTGTAGGCAAACATTCTAGTTAAATGTGAAGATGTTCCAGTAAGTAAAGCTTGTCATCAAATGCTTAAACCTTTTTCCTTCTTCACTCACAGACCACAAATGTGTCTTGAAAATCAGGAAAAAAATTCTGTGTACAGAGTAGCCAATATTTCTAAACGGTTTCATGGCCACCAGCAGAAACACTGAACTGAAAGAGTCTTTTAGTGCTATTTCATCCTGCTTTTAAGGAGTGATCACACTTTTAGGGCATACTTGAATTAAAAAATCTTGATATGTAGAAGTGAATGGTCTTAAATGCAAAATTGGGACATTGATTTTGTTTTTATCATTCTTTGATACTGATCACATTTCACCTGTGTTCCTGGAAATTCTTCTTTGAGATATGTGGACTTTTAGCAGAGGTGAAATAACTACTCTGACTGTGGTCCAAATAATTTTATTTTTCGTTCAGATGTGTCTTTGCACATGTGGAAATCCTTAATATATTACTGCTATTAAAAAATTAGTGTCAAAGGCTTCTTTACAGCTTTTGTATTTTTATCCTCATAAATATCTCAAGATGAGGCCTTTTTCCAGACTCCTTTCTCTTTGTGTGAATAGTAATTGCATTTATTAAGTATCTAGCTCTCATGTAATATTCAGAACTATGGAACATTCTTGATGTTATCATTTGGGGCAAGTTAAATATTTTGGGATTTGAAGAGGCGTGGAGTTAAGTGCAGACTTAAATTCTTCCCAACTCATGCTTCTTACCCCCCATTTGTTTCACTGACACTGACAAACATCTGACATTTTACCTGGGGATTCTATTGTTTAGCAAACCTTGGAAAATTCTATGTCACATTTCTGTAATTTGAAACCAGGATCTTGTTTGAATTTGACTTATCTATGCTTATTGTTAAGAAAAGAATTATTGAAGGAGACTTGAGCTTGAGTGTACCTGCCTAGAACAAAAGCATTAATTGAACATGAGTTTACTTCAACAGCAAGTAAATGATGACTTGTCCAAGAATGGACATTACATGTTGTCGTTATAGCAGAAAATCAAGTTGAGAGTTTTCTTAACTTCAGAAAATGTCGAAAAACAAGTCCTCATCCACCTGTAGTGAGCATTTAATTAAAAAATGTTCAGAAAATTATGTTAGCTTTCCATACAACTGTATTTGGCAAAACAGAAGCTTGTCAATAAGAAGTTTTAAAACATACCCGAAATCATCTGATGCCCTGTCTTCATCTGACAGATTAAGATTGCAAGGCCTATACACAAAGATTTATCTGTGAATACTATATAGTCTGATACGTATTGGTAACTAAATGTTGTTCTCATCTTTACACTTCTGTATAGCATGCCTTACAAGAAAATTAGGAACACATGACCTTTTCGTAGATTAATATGCCAGAAATCAGACAGCATTTTTTGCATTAAAGCTGTCTCAGTTGGCTTGGTAAAATTTGAATGACAAGGTAGTATTTAATGTCCTGTCAACAAATAGTGTTAGTACAGCTCTGATCATTCTGCTAGGTGTACAGAGGATGAACTGCTCAGCGCTGCATGAGGCCAGTGTATGAGAAATGTATGAGCATTTTAGTATTGCTTTTATTAACAAATCTATGCTCTTGAATTTAAAGGGGGGAACATCCTTTATATTGTGTTTAAAATAGAGTTGAACTTTTTTGTACTTCTGAGTACATTTCTACTACTAAAACATTGACAGACAGAAAAAAGATTGTTTCAAAATTTAGAGCAAAGTTTTGATGCTGGGAGACTTTATCTAGGCTCCTTAAATAAAAGCACTTTTCCTAGTTGAAAACTTTTCTTGACTTCGGTGGTGGTTGATCTTGGCTGGACATCTGATGCCCACCAGGCTGCTGTCACTCCCCTCCTTTGCAGGCCAGGGCAGGGAGAAAAAAGAAAAAAATTCATGTATCAAGATAAAGGCAGTTAGTAAAGCAAAAGCTTCACATGAAAGCAGGGGAAAACAAAAGATTTATTCTCTACTTCCTTTTAGCAGGGGATGTCCAGACACTTCTTGGGAAGCAAGTCTTCAGATTGTGTAGTGGTTGGCCCAGAAGACAAATGTCGCAATAACTAATGCCTGCCCCCTTTTTCTCCTTCTTCCTCTTAACTCTTATTGCTGAGCAGACCTCATATGGTACAGAATATCCCTTTGGTCAGTTTGATTTGGCTGTCCTGGCTGTGTTCCCTCTCAAGATCTTGCCCACATCCATCCTCCTGCTGGGGGGGTTGAGAGACAGCACCAATGCTGTGCCAGTGCTGCTCAGCAGCAGCCAAAGCAATGGGGTGTTATCAGCACCTTTCCAGCTACCAATGCAAAGCTCAGCACTGAGGGCTGAGGAGAAATGTATTCCATCTCAGCCAGATCCAATACACCTTTTTAGAGTAGGTCTCCAGACGAGTTAAGATCATATAATAGGAGGGGAAAATAAATTGAAAATACTGTCCTGAAACGTTCTGTACAAATCTGATGAATTGCAGTAGACCTGGAAAATTTTTAAGATAAGCTAGCAGCATGCTTGTTTAGTAATGTTGACTTTTCCTCAGTCCTTGTCATTTTCTCTTCCAGCTCATCTACTCTTTGTATCTCTGCTTGCCTTAGGTTTTGCTACCTTTTATATGTCAAACTAATCTCCTGATTCTATGAATCTTTCCTACAAATTTCTCAAATTTGAAAACTTTCTTTGTTTTCTCCCATTTGCTTTCTAGATCAGACTAAAGTCCTGTTCTTTAAAGAAAAAAACAGGAAATACCTATTTAAAGCAGCATACTTCTGAATAATCCCTCTTACTTACCAGTTTAAAAGGAGATATGTATAAACACTCTGTATCCAGATACTCTGATCTTAATAGAGTCTATCTCTGAATTCTACCTTCTTGCTTGACATTCTCCCATGCAAAATCAGATGCTGTTGTCCTGAAGCTTGGAATTGTACCTCACCTGACCTTTACATATTCCAGTTGTGGTTGGGGATATAGAGGTAATAATCTTGAGACACATTGTCTACCATGGCAGCAGAGTAGAAAAATACATAAGGCAATGCTTGGCAAAGAAGCTTCTTGTCCATTTTTGTGCCAGCACCCGAGACAGTCCCTCACAACCTTTCTCACAGAAATTCTTTTTCATTGTTCTGGGCAAGGGATACCTTGAGCTGAATTAGCTGTGTATGTTCAACTGTGAAACTCCAGAGAATTTCAAGTACTGTAAACCCACTGCAGTATATTGGGTATGAATAGAGATGTCACTGAATTGTGAGAAAGAGCCAGAAATAATCTTGCTAAAAACTTGTGATCATCATTCCAATGGTCGTTGTTTTAGTTGCAGTATGTCAGCCGAGACCCAAATGGCTTTCAGAGTCTTACAGAGTATATTTGCTCAAGCACATCCTGTGCTGCAAAATGGAAGTTACAGATGTCTGATCTACTCAACAGCAATTGCATCACTTTTTCCCTTTTACTTAAGAATTTATTGAATCTAAACCATACTAGTATTCTGTTGAGTAATCTTTTTTGGATGTGTTTTTCTTTGGCTTCTTGTAATTCCTTTTGAATAAATTTGTGTAGTTAAACCTCTAAGGTTTTAAACCTTTAAGGTTTTTTCTTCTCTTAACACTGCTTTTGTCATGATCTTTCAGTTGGGTGTATCTGAAATGTTTTATTCCTGAAGGTTCTGCAAAATTTTCTTTTCTCTATCAGTCTTCAATACTCTTCTTCCATAAGCTGAGAGACTTCTGATGCCAGTTTCTTGACTTATCACCATGTGGTGGTTTTCTTCCCATATCCCCATCACTACCTGTGTTGCAAAGCATTCTACTAAACTGGTTTGTGAGGCTTCTTGCTTTACTTCTTCCTTTCAAAAGCAAGTGTAAGGGAATACAAGATACAAACTATAGTTGGAACAAATTGCCTGAAAACTGTCATGTAACATTGAATCTGCTTTTATAATGTGGTCTTTCATAAATAAATTTTAAGCCGGGTATGGTGTCTCTTGTTCAGTGGATCCATGAGAGCAAGACCATGTTTTTTTCCCAGTTGTAAGTTTGTCCCAGAAATGAAGCTTTGGGGAAAAGAAACTAGTTGCACATTGAATTTGAGGAACAGTTTTGTTTTGACTTAGCAGCATTTGAAGATCAAAGGATTTCAAATGCATTAAACTGTGCAGGTGATGAAATATACTTTATTAGACAGGCTGATATGATTGGGCAAACAGTAATATGGGGTGTACCATTGAGTTTCTGAAAGTTAGTGCAACAACTAGAAAGACTGGTTTAGTTCATGAGAAGAGGGCAGCATGCAGTGGTGTAAGGTAAAAAAAATTAGTACAAGAAGGAGTAGGAAGGGTTATCATTTATATTGTAAAAACTTTGGGAACATTCTAATTAATGATTTGAAATCTGCTAGTGAAGAGAAGAGAGGAAGAAATGTAGATGTTCTGTTGCAGTAGCATGAACTAATGGGTATTGACCTGAGATAAGTCAATTAAAATTGATTTCTCACAAAGGTCAGCACTTGTTTATTATTCAATTTGATTGTCCAGGTTAGCAGAGAAGGCAGTCAAATCCTCTGAAAAATCAGGACTCAGATATTTAAGTGCTTTTAATGTGGTATCCAAAATTAGAGGGCAGACAACCTTGGCTGTCTCTTTTGTGTATGAGACTGGGTATTCATGAAGATATTCTGTATTATTATCATTGAGTGTTACCTTAGTTCCGTGGGAAAAAGTTACATTTGAGCTGATGTTCTCAGAACCAACACTTTGAGCACTGAACTTCTTGTATTTTTCTTCTTTAAATCAGTTTCAAGTCTTCTGTTTTTTTATCTTTCAGCATGTTTGTAGGTTGGAGATGAATTGGAAAAATTATGTCAACTGACATGTTCTACCAAAATTTACTTCTTATACTATGATTGCAACCATAACTTAAGCTTTTGTAAGCTACTCAGGATGCTGGTATTTGTCCTCTTTCTGTCTTTCCTGGATAGGAGAGATATATAAATTTTCTGCACTCAGCATGACAGCTTTTCAAAAGACTTGAAAAATGAGTCTGGAATCCCATGGGTTAGTTCCAAATCCTGATTAGACAATCACCTTATTTAGACTCCCGTGTCTTTCACTTTCCTTGTGGTTCATACATACACGTGGTCCTTCAAATGTGCTTTCTCCTTTTGCACACTGACTGGGTTTTTAAAGTGAAAAATCTGGAGGAACCAGTCACCTCAACCCTTGATTGATGTCTGTGTTACTATGGTCTTTGACAAGAAGAGTAATCTAGAGAAAATCCTCTGTAACTGTTCTAAGCAATACTGCCTCATGATGAACGGGCAGGCAGGCTTCTTAAAGCTGTGCTCCTTGTTCTTTTAAGCATTGACACAGACATTTCATTAGAAACTTTAAAACTTGGCCAAAGGTGTAGCTTTTCAAGGATGCAACAAAAGACATCTCCCTGGAGCTGACATTCTCTCTGTTTTTCCTTTCCTTTGAAATTTAAAATCTTCTGGTTTATGTGTTAGAATTTGTAGAGCTTCCCAGTGAACTGGAAAGTGGCTTGACTAGGCTTTTCATGTGGTGTCTGCATGTGTGTGTGCGTTTGCACACATATGGATGTGTTGGGAGTTTTTTCCCTAAGGAGGGGAGGGGTGGAGGGATTTTGAATCAGATTCATCACATTGGGAAAGTTTAATCCATTTACTTGTTTGCCTAAGTTATAAGCAACAGATTTTTATAATACAAAGTTTTAGGTCATCGTGACTATTCAGACCCTATTGTTTCTCTGTGCTTATGATTATGCAAATATTTTTCTGTCAAAAATTATCTAAATCCTAATTTTTCAAGAAATGTAACAGATCAACTTTACTGCTATCTAGATTAGATGAAAAGAAATATCAAAGGAGACAGCCTACATTAGAACATATGGCAGAAGACTTAATAATGGCATGGCACTTTCATTCTCTCTGAGGTTGGGGAATTAAAAATGTAAAAACACAACATTTCTCACGGTTTATGGCAATAGCACAGTGAAAGCATGTTATTTAGATTAGTCATGTACAAAAACTCAGCAGGATTCTATAGTAGTCTGTCTCTAAGTAAACTTTATGAAAAGTCAGTCATTCTTTATTTTGATGGCTTCCTTATCCATCTTCTTTCTATATATAGACTCAGCATTCCAAGCATGCCAATTGTGTTTCTCTAGAGAAAGGGTGTTTATTAGAATAGACAAAGAACATAACCCTCAAAATGGTCAAAAGGGCAACTATATCTTGTTCTAAATGCAGTCAAAATCAAATCCTGAACAGCTCAAAGTCCTCTGAAGTAGTGATGTATTGTTCTACTTCATGTCACCTTGAGCCCAGGTGGAGTATGTTCTTTAAATTGTTAAGCCACTTCCTTCCTAAAGTGCATCTAACTGGCAGTGGTCTTTCCCCTCACCCTGAAATTCCTTAAACCCAGATTTCTTAGTTGGTGTGTTTAATGGATAAGTGAACAGCTGTGAAGTTGTATGTCTATGAAGGGCATTAGGTAACAATGTGGGATTTGACAAGGATGCTCAGCATTGCCTGCCTGCACACTTTTGTAGCACTGCAGTTTAGATGTCTGTAAAAAGTTGGGTGATCAATGGCAATAACAACAAGGTGCCATTGGATGTTATCTACTGTCTTGTGTGGTTTTCTGGAAACCTGTGGTCCTTTGAAGTTTGCAACTGGGGTAGTCAAGTTCTTGAGGCTGCTTGGTTTTGCTAAGTCCTAGCTCTGTCTGGCCTTCTGTGAAACAAAATTATCAAATGCCATTTCACTTAGACTGCTTGAATTTCTGGTGGAAAGATCCTCTTGCCCCTTTGATAGATGCCTCATCTTCAGTGGCCAGAATGCCTTTTCTCCTTTCTAGGCTCTCTGAAACAGTGATGAAACAGGGTATTTGGGCCTTCCACTTTTAACTTTTAACTGGTCATGGAGATAAATCTCAAATGAGAGTGAGGGGAAGTTGTGTGGTTTTTTGTTCTATTTTTTTTTCTCAGTTTTGAGCTGGCTACTTTGAATTTCTGTAAGCTGTTGGCAGTTCCTACACAGTGCTGTGTTCTTTTGCCTTCTTGATGTATTGAAGGACTTGTGGTGACTTCCTGTCCTTCACTCTGTTGTTCTGGTTTGCCAATTTTTTTCGATTTATCTCATCTCTTAAAGTCTTTTCTCATGGCTATCATCAAAAAGGAAATTTTGAACCCAGTCTTGAAAATATGATATAACTTTGAGGTTTTAAAACTTACTTTACACTCCAGGCTGTTTCTAGCAAGTTTTTACATTTTTAGAGTCTTTTAGGAAATTCATGTAGGCCTAGCAGTAATTAAAAGATGAAAGAAAATAGCATGAAATACATTTTCAGACAAGACAGATTCTTGATAATGAAGAAAACCTGAAGTCTTCTTCCCATTTGCTCAGAACAGTATCATCTTAAATTGTGGATCAAAGTTCACATGCAGACCGGACAGACTGATAAGGAATTAACACCATCAATTGCTATTGAACACAATAGAGGTGATAGAGCTTTTGGCTGAAAAGTGACGACAGAACTTTTGGCTAACAGGTTCAAACACCACTACTCAGTGGGCGCTGGGAACATGTGTTGGTGGAGCACCACGCTGTGCATGCCCAGCAGTCTTCTGCAAAAGCTTTTGCTTGCTGTCGTTGCCAACGCAGTATTGGCCTAGGTAGATCTTTACTAACAGTAACCAATTTTTATGTCATGTCACTTGGTGCTGTCACTGTACTTCAGGCCTTACTAGGTATGATGAGTATGATGCCACTTTGAAAATTCAGTCTGGGCACCTCTGGTTATTTTCTTTCCTCCCCACCTAAAATGTGTTTGTTTTGCCTCCCTGTGAAGAGGGAACTGTTTAACTGCGTCGGCTTATGAAGAAAAAATTATTTTGACCAAATGAATATTTTCAGTTTTAAAATATTACAGGTTTAGAGTTGAGCCCTGCATAATTTTGTTATGGGAGGTAGGTTAGTGAAGGATTTATTATATAGTCTATTTTTGATGTTTATGTATTTGAGCTGATTTCACTTTTAATTCAGTAATGAAAACTAGAGCTTTTATGTAGAGCTATAATCAGAAATACTTTCAGATACTTTTCTGCAAGATACTTTACTTTAATGGTTTCTTACTGATATATACATTGCCAAAAGTTTCTTTATATTCCAAAATGTTCCTCACTTGACTTCTGCTGTTCTATGCAGATCCAGAATGTGCTTCCCAATTGTGATTTCTTTTATCCAGGTATTTTGCATAATGTGATGATACATGCTCATTAATCATATAATGATAAGCATTTTAGTAAACACAATTTTTTTTGTCTTGTTTTGTCTTGCAGGCACCAAGTATAGATGAAAAAGTAGATCTTCACTTTATTGCATTAGTTAATGTAGGTGGTCATCTCTATGAATTGGGTAAGAACACTTTTTATCCAGTCTCTCCCTTTGTTTGAAAAAAAATGCAAGTAGTGCTGTTAACTGTCAAAGTTTCAGAGAGATTTCTTGATGTTATGTAGGGCTTAGGTTCTTTTCAGCTGCTCTTAGGGGTCTGGAGATTTCTGTCCAACAACTGCACGTTCCTTCTTCCCATTGTTTTTTTTCTTTGGTTGGTTTTGGGGTTTTTTTGTTTTGTTTTGTTTTTTTGGTGTGTTTGGTTTTTCGTTTTTGTTTTTTGAGGGTTTTTTTGATTTGTTGTTGTTGTTCTCCTTCTCTCAACTCCATCCTATTAAGTTAAAATGGTACAGAATACTAGACTGCCTCAAAACTTCTGATGGCATTTAAAAGGACAGGAAGCAAGAAAAATTGATAAATACTCAAAATTTCACAGGAAATTTGTTGTATTTATGTTCCTGAATTGCTTGTGGAAGTATTAAATTAACTGTATGTCTGTATTTCTGTAGCTAACAGAAATGTTAGCTATATTATTAAGTAGCATGACACTGTTTAAACTCAAAGTATGTTGTCAGGGTACTGAGAGATACTAATATTCTGCAACTCATTTGTAATAGTCTGGTCATTTTTTACCTCTACTTTTTATGGTCAATAGATAACTGCACAACCGTAGTCTTTCTTTTCTGAAATACAGCTATTTTTTCTCTCTTCAGATTGTGTAGCACTTAATTTTGCTCAGATATTCTCTAATGACTCCAGTCTTAAATATGTTGCTGGGCAACTAGGTTTTCCAGCAGGCTCTTCAGAAAACCAGCAAGCGGATCAGCATTAAAAATCTGCAAGTCGCTGATCTTTCCTAATGTAATTTTTGCAGTATTTTATGGTTATAAGATTTTCATCTTTTGATAAATCAGTATGTAATTAAGCAATGCCCTTAACAGGTGATAATTAATCACAACATGGGGCATAAGCAATATATAAGAAGTGCTTATGTCAATATTAAGTTGATCTAAGGGGTGACCAGGAAAAAGTCCTAAACAATAGGCACACATTTTTATATTTTATGATGCTGTGTATCTGTCAGTGGACTAGATCAAAAAGCTAAGTACTGTAGGATGCAACATAAATATTTTATGGCTCTAAATTTCAAGGCATAAGGGATACCTTGCTCTTTTTTTAGTTGCGTGCAACTATTTCCATGATACATTTTCATTGTCTATTATTTTATGCTGCTTAAAAAGCAGACTGCATACTTTGATGACCATGTTTACCTATTTTTTATAGGTATGATGCAAGAGAATCCCCATTTGAATTTTTTCTTGAAATAAAAAAATTAGAAAAAAAAGAGGCATTTAGCTCTGCTGTACAGTGGAATGCCAATAGTACTATTTCTTTTGTTCTTAAAATAACTTCTCTCCGTACCAGAGGAAGGAAGCAAAAAAACCTCCAACATAAAAGTAGGAAAATGGAAGAAGGTTTTTCAGTTGATTCACTGGCTTCAGACAGTGTGGGAAGCATGTGGGCTTTGGCATGCAGAAAATGCTAAGGAAGCACATGGATATTAAATTTTTATAATGTTTTTGTCATAAAAACCACATTTTTTATAGGCACGCGAAATTAAAATGTTGTTCTGCCAATATGGACATAAAAAAAGCCCAAAAATTGAGGTAAACTTAGCTTGCAACAGTGTAGGGCATTCAGTTCTCTTTCCCTGGTATTTTCTGGGGGTTTTGCCTTATATCTTCAGTCATGGTAGTTACAGTAATGAACAATATCTTATTCATGTAAATCCATAAGTTTTCTAACATCAAATATATTTTTAGTTATGGAAAATGTAGTTTAGAAGTCTTGTCAACTTTGATGGCATCTTTGGGGAGGGAAAAGCCTTTTACAGGGAAGACGGAGCCAAAAGTGAATTTAGCAAAAGTGGTTTAGCAAATACTTAGGATCCCTGACATAGGTTTTCATACTGTTAGCTCTTTACTAACAGCTCTTTGCTTCAAGTAACCTGAAGCATATTTATATTAGCGAAATTATTTTTAAAATGCTGAGAATGACAAGCATTATTCTGTTGGATATGCAAGAAAAAAGTAACTATAGCAACCCTTTTTAAATGCTGTGAAAGTACTTAATACTTAGAGCTGTTGGGTTTGTTTGCTAATTTATTTTAAATGACAGAAACATTTTCAGTGATGCCAGACTCTTCAGAATGGTGGGTTTGTTACTCTGGTCTGTCATGGAGTCCCCGATCACAGCTGTCAAACACCACTGACATACAGCTGTCTGTCTGCGTGAATCCATCAAGCGTAGCTGAAATTTCTCTACTCTACTTCAAAAACTGGAGTACTGTACCAGCATTAAAACAATAGCAACTTACAGCCTTGAAGTTTTCAAATTAAATATTGAAAAATATTTCATCGTTTTGGTTGGGTTATTTTTTAAAAGTAACAGACTGTATATAATGATACTGGTAGAAGCAGTCAGCAGTGGAGAGACCAGTGAAGACCTAGCTGCACGTGTGACCTTTATGAAAAACGAGATAGCATTTTTGAAAGTGCAGTACAAAAAATCTGTTTAAGTAGTTTTAACTGGAAAAATGAAGCTTTTATAATTTTATAAATGTGTTGTTCAATCCCACTTTGTCTTTCAACAGATGGGCGCAAGCCATTTCCAATAAACCATGGGGAAACCAGCGACGATTCTTTTTTAGAGGTAGGGATAGAGAACCTTCTTAATGGTGTTATACAAAATTCTTACTGTATTTCCACAAAGTTTATAAAATAGATACATGAAAATACCTATACAAGTCTAGCTATATTTATGTTTGGATGAGGAATAGAGTGAGTAGAATGCTGAGGCAAAATTAGATTTAATTAGTTTTGAAAAGAGATACTTTGGAACACTCACATTGTGGCTCTGGATGAGAGTATCATAACATAAGAAATGTCTGAAGGGTTGATTATAACACAAGATCAGACTGACTTATTTTCTCTGCTTAGATTTTCATATACCCCTCCTCCTTTCAAACAGTACATGTAACAAGAAGTTAGCAGATTGAAAACCTAAAATTTTTCATTCTTTTTACTTTGGTTTAGTTGTAGTTTGATAGGTGTCATGCTAGACAGGAGCTGATTTCCTTTCTGATCCTTCCTAATAGTCATTCTTCTCCACTTTCACAGCTTCTTTTGGGTGCTTCTTTGTGTCATAAGCAGAGAAATGAATTGGAAAGGGATAACACTGAGTTGGGAGAATAAACTGTCATCCCCACAGAATGATGTGAAGTTGAGAGAAGGCAATGCATAGATCTGACTTCTATGATATCCACACTGTATTTGCATTTCAAAAGGAAGAAACCAGAGAAACTAAAACAAACAAAACCCAAAATTATTTCATAGTTTAGAAGCATAGACTAATGTCTGTAAAGTTTCCTTGCTTAGACAAGGAAAGAAATTGGATAAAGCTTTCCTTATTTTGTATGTGGCTTTTTCCTGTTTCACTGATAACATGTGTTCTCCAGATTGCACCCTAAAGCTAGACTAGACGAAGGAATTAAAATCTTTCAATTACCCCACCCAGCTTAGATTCATCTTGAAACAAAGGAAGATTTTCTGAAGGCAGCAGTACTAGTTAAGGCAAGCTTCAGAGATGCATTTAGAAAGTCAGAGAAGCAGCACATCTGCTGCATAAAGTAATATTCAGTCACAAAAATCATCATTGCTAAGGTCCTGCATAAAGGTTTTGCTGTTTTAGGCTGCCCATATGAGCACTGTAAGTAATTCTGAATAGTGGTAACTCACATCAGAAATACAGTTTATATAGGCTTGTCACACTATTTAGTAAACCTTTATGGAAAAATCCATTTTGAGCATAGTTTGGATAAAGCCTATCTTCATATTTTAGTTGTGCTTTGTTTGATTTTTTTGTAATAAATATGATTTATACTATTTTTCATTTTGGTTTTTTTTTGTATTTTTTTCCCCTAGGATGCAATAGAAGTTTGCAAGAAATTCATGGAACGTGACCCAGAAGAATTAAGATTTAATGCAATTGCACTGTCTGCAGCTTAAAAGCCTTTTCCAGTGAGGCTACTTTCTTGCAATGTATTGTAAGAATAAAACTGTTGCCATATGTTAATACTACAAATTTTGATACTTCCCTAACATCTTGACTAATTGTAGCATACATGGAATAAACTTTGCATTTGTCCTTGCTATATTTTGCTGCTTGTTCCTACAGCAACTTTGGGTATTTCTATCCAGGCATGCATTCTGTGGAAGATTTCTTTGTGGTGGGTTTTTTCCCTTCCACCCCCTTAAAAGTTTTGGGAATTACTGTCTGTGATATTTCCTCATAATAATGATGAGCTACTTCAGAGCAGGATTATCATTTGTGTCTTGCACAGGTAACATTCTGAGTGGAGTATGTGGTATGGTAATGGGTGAAAACTTGGAGTATGAAGCTATCACCATCTTTTATTTATCATGGTTCAAGAATATTATAAGAACTTCTTCAGGTGACTCAAATGACATTTTTTTCAGTGCATTATTTATAAATAAATATATGGAAAAAAAGGCAGAAAAAAAGAGTATTCTTACTGTTGGTGAGCACTAATATTTTAAAATTATCTTAACGTTTACATTTTGAATAAAACTTCACTTTGTTTCTCAAGTCAATAGTGTTAATAAATTGTCAAAAAACTTTAGTTAAACTAATGTTTGCTATTTGTATATATGGAAAAACAATGTGGTTTTTTTCCCCTGAAAAGGCACATTAACTTATTCAAAAGGTAGGACTGTGGAGGGCACACACAGGTCAATACAGCAATGTGAAGTACCTCACCTAATTAAAATAAATGATAGAAAAGTGATGATTGTCGTAATGAAGTTTTGTTTAGCAACAAGAGAAAGAGACTGGAGATTTTAAGGTAGCCACGATGGTCATATACTTTTCTCCCCTGTAGGAATATCTATTGTAAGTTTGTCAGGTGGCATTACTGAATGCTGTGGTAACCTTCCCCTGTGCCATCCCTCCCACTACACGCACTGATCTTAAGGTACTGTTGACCAATTTCTAAACCTGAATATTAACATTGTGGTTGTTTTGGGTTTGGTTTTCTTGATTAGTTTTGGTTTGGGGTTTGGTTTTTTTGGCTAAGCAGTCTTAACACTTTAGGATTCTTGTGAAGGTTGGTTTGGATTAATGTGAATGTTTTCGACGTTGCAGAAAAATACTCCTTATTCATTCCTTTGAACTGGAATAATTTAGGTTTGCTTCCAATCAAACCTGCTGCCAAAGGAAACTGAACCCTCTGTGTCCCAGAGGGTGCTTTCATCCTCTATCAATTGTCATTGCAGGAAAAATGAATGGGGTTATGCCAGAAGCAGTCTGGCAGAGTTTTCCTTCTTTATAGAAAAAGAAAGAGGCCTGGGAGTCTGTCTTATCACTTAAGAACATCTCTTTCACTCTAAAGAAAAAGTTGGTGTGTCTAAAACATGTCACCTGGAGAGTCCAGTAACAACAACAGTCTGTTTTCTATAAGTGAGCTGGTTGGAAAAGCGACGGAGAAGAATGACGCTCATGAGCTTCTATTTTTGAAGCATTTGCTTTTTCACCCCAATAAAATGCGATATCATTAAGATTTGCTTTATGTTGCCATGCACATTACTAAAGCACTGAAACTTGCTTTTAAATAAAAATCAGAGACTTCAGTAACCAAACCAGCTGTGTCGTCTTCTTGCTAATATCAGAAAAATTCAATAAAGGTTGTCACCATTGAATTGGGTTATTGCATGTTTTAAAATAATGGTAAGCTTGGAGGATTATCTTTCAAGTAAGCCATAGTTAATATAGATAAGGCCCTTTTAGGATAGAGAGGAGGGTGAGGAAGGAGGAAGCTGTTGAACTAGTCACATCAATTGTCTGCTGTAGAGAAATGGTCTCACCATATATGCTCTTCAGTGTTCACAAAAATTCAGTGGGTGTATGTAATAACTGGTGTGTCTATATTTTTGTACAGCTGTTTATTGCAAAATCCCATGAGAAGTGGAGCTCCTTGTTGACTGATTAGACAAATTCATGACAAAAGATTATAAGGTTAGACTAGTACATCTGGGGTGGGATTTTCTGTGGTCGTGCTGAAAAATACATCTTGAATCTTAAATAAAAACCTATATATAAGAATTGTTAGTATTTTGGCAATATTGTAGTTTTGCTTAGCATCTTCTATATAGCCTTCAAATCAGTTCTGCAGGGTAAGGTTTCCCTCTTTTATTTGCACTGTTAATTTCTGGTTTATTAATATGTAAGATGGTACATTTTAGTGAACACTGCTTTGAGATGTCAAAGGAAGAGCAGTGCACCAGTTTTTATGCTGAACTGTATCTGCTCACTGCACGATCCCTTGCTAGAAATTGTGAAAGGCTGCACTGTAGAAACACCATCTCACCTGCCATGCACAGCGTAACAGACTTCCAGAGCTTGTGAGAGCACACTTTGGAACTGGCTTTTGTGACTGTCGTGAGGAGCACAGGAAGTAAAGGGATCTACTCTCCTGGAGTATCTTTGTCATTGACAGAACCTGTACAATAGGGATAGAAGAAGTGACCTATGAACACTTGGCTGACTTGTAGAGTCGAGCAAGGTCCTGATTAGAGGCTGATAGACCTCATGGTGCTTTCAGCTCTGTGATGCCCCAGTGTCTGCATCATCGCCTGAGCTGTACAACCTCTGCTTATTAGTTCAAGCTCCGTGGGAAAATAACATTGTAGTTTCTAACTTGGGCAGCCCTGCCAGAGCCTTGACACCATTGTGTGGAGGAGCATGGCTTGGCCACGGACCACAGTGCCAAGAAATCCCTCTTCAGCCTCTGCAGTCTGGGCTGGCTGTACACACCATCTTATGGAAATGGTGTGTGTAGGAGTGAAGAGATGATGCATGCTCTACTCTTATATTAATTTTAGCTGAGCGGACCTGGTGTGCTATTCAGCACTCAGGATTGTTCAGGCTCTTTTAAGTCTGTTGGTGCAAGTCTTCCCATGTTATTTACAGGCATTTTGTTTAGAAATATTAAGAATTTAATAACCAGTACAGCGCCCTTTCCTTTCAATCATGGCTGCATGATTCAGTTAAGGGAAAAAGAAGAAAGTTGTTTTCTGACACTGAAAATGTATGTTTTGGAAAATAAAGACCATTAACAGCCCACATTTATAAAATAAATATGGTCTTCCCTTAAAGGAAGAAGCCTGTCTTGGTAGAAAATATTATTGTGTCAAATATTTGTAGAACTCTCCTTGAAAAGAATATGACGTAAACTTGCTTGACTTATCCCTAGGAGCACACACATTGAAAGGGTTTATTTTTGTCAAGTAGAACAATATTACGTTTGCTACTTTTGACAGCAACAATTAGCAGTCATATCTGGTATATGTAATCTTTCTCTGATCTAGGACTCTGGTGACTTACATTGTTAGCGCAAGGGAATAATAAAACTATTTTGGTTGCTCTGGCTTACATCAATATTTTATCTGTGACAGTTGATTTAAAATTCACTTTAAATATGAGATTTACACGTGGGAACTTTTTTTTACTTAGTGAGTAGCTTTGACTTGAAAGTTGCTGTGATCTGTGCAGTCTATTTAAACACTTAATCAAATTACATGATTACTCAAATTACTTGAATTACTTGATCTAAAACATTAAACACTTTATTTGTAAGAAAAGTGAATTGATTGGTCATGAAGTGAAATAAAGCAACCAGAAATAAGTGAGAAATGTGAATATTTTTTTAACATGACCTCTTTTGTAGCCTGTTTTATAAAATTCTTAGTTACTTTCTCCTACTTAGGGACAAGCACTATATTTTTAGATGAAGTGAAAGACCTTAAAAGCTGGAGAAAAGCTGCTGTAGATCTCCAGAAAAATGTTTGGTAACCTCAGGTAATGCAAACTGATGTCAGCCAGCAGCAGCAGCTGACGCATTCTTTATATAGAAGACATTATTAACCTTTGTAATCGTGGATGTTAAATAGTGAGATGAGAGGGGTTTTTTTTCTGATGTTCAGGCTTCCCACTCAAGAAAAATGCAGATTCTTCATTTGTATTTGGTCTTGTGGCTGACCTGGCTTGAAACAGGAAAAAAGAGTAAGAAAAAACTTCAAAATTACACCTTTGATTATCATATTGTTCCTTGCTGGATCTATAGCATAGATGTCTCAAATCATACCATGGTGAGGAGCTAACTACACAACTTCTATGCATTGGTAACTTTAATAAATGTCAAACATCTCCCATGGAACTTATTTCAGCCAGAGCCACTGCATTTTCCCTCTTGTGTGTAACACCAGCAACACTGATTTCCATATACTGCAGAAACTGATGGCTAATAGCTTCTTGGTTTGTTGGTTTCCTAAAATTCTTCTTCTCTGTTTTAAAAAGGTTTTCTATAAAGCAGAAATAAGATGTGTTTTCAAGTAAACATCTCAGGAGAAGTTAATTTGTGTGTGGTACAAATTTTAAGTTATCTTTTCTCAGTAGTCCTTAAAAAATTACATATGTTCTGCCATGGGCTATAAAAGCAAAAGATGGGTCCAACAGCTCAGTTTTACTTACAGAGAAGACATGGAAAGAAAAAATAGTACTAAAAGTTTAAGCAGGAAAAGATCATAGAATTGTGAAGGTTGGAAAAGACCTCTAAGATCATTGAGCGCAACTGTTAAACTGTTTAAGAAATGCCATATTCACCACCAAACCATGCCCCCAGGTACCACATCCACACAGTTTGAGCACTTCCAGGGATGGTGGAGCACTTCCCTGGGCAGCTTGTGCCAATGCCTGACCGTGCTTGCATTGAAGAAACTTTCCCTTATATCAAATCTAAACCTCCCCTGGTGCAACTTGAGACCATTTCCTCCTGTCGTGTTGCTTGTTACCTGGGAGAAGAGACTGAGCTCCACCTCACCACAGCCTCCTTTCAGGTAGGCGTAGAGAGCTTAAATACAATGTCAAGATGAAATCTACTACTACAAAAATCCCGAACAAACCAAAGCCAAAACCCAACAACCTAATGCTGTGAATTGCTATTCAGGAAATGGCTCTTTCCCCTGATACTTAATTTTTCTGCTTAGCATGTGTCCACCCCTATATTGGAAGAAAGGATTTCACTGTGTGCAGCCAGCAAACCATCTCCCTCCCAGCTCCTATGCTTCGGTCAGAGTAGATGACCTTTTGCTGCAGCACAGCATGTTCCCAACCTGCCCCACGTTTGTGGCCACTGCAGTGGGCAGACCTCAGCACAGCTCCCACGCAGGCCTAAGGGTCAAGCCATTCTGAGACCAGGCTTTAGCTCTGAGCCCGGGATAGCGTGTGGGGTGGAAGAGTGGCAAAAAATCTGTTGTAGCGTGCCGGGACACGAATGAGCCAGAGCAATGGGCACTGGTGTGGGTACGGTGACCTAAACCAGAGTTGCGGCCAACGGGGCTGGGGAGGGGGGCATGGAAGCCGAGGCGTGTGGCTCCAGCTCAGTTTGGGAACCTCCGCTTTGGTCAGTTTGTACGAAAAGCGCTCAAAACAAAGTGTGGATCTCTCATGTCTCCCGTAGCTGTGGAAAAGGCTCCTGACTTCACCCAAACGGGACAACGCTGCAGAGTGCGGAGCCGCTTCCCCGGGATCGCGGCGCTGCCTGTGGTTGGCCGGGGAAGCCCCACCGGTGCGGAGGTGACGGAGGCGGCCCCGGCTGCCGGGGCTCCCGCGG